>JAHSUZ010000032.1:0-157032 GCA_021527575.1 Ensete glaucum
AACGAAAAATAGATCAAGCGAGACTTTGCAAAGTTTATGACCACGATTTTTTCATGAAACCATGCTTATACGACTTCACAAGGGCTAATACATTGGGAATGGCCAGGATTTGAAAATTCTAAGACGGTGCATGAAAAACCGATCAAAACGAGACTTTGCGCAAAATTTATGACCATCCTATTTTTCAATGAAACTGTGCTCGTACGACATCCCATGGGCTAATACGTTAGGAATGACAAGTATTTTGAAATTCTGAGATGGTGCATGAAAAACCGCTCGAAACTAGACTTTGCGCAAAATTCATGACCGTCACATTTTTTCATGAAACCATGCTCGTACTACATCCCATGGGCTAATACGTTGGGAATGGCTAGTATTTTAAAATTTCTTGTTGGTGTATGAAAATCGATCGAAACTCGACTTTGCGCGTGACTTTGTGGAAAGTTTATAACCATCTCTTTTTTTGTGAAACCGTGCTCATATGTCTTCCCATAGGCTAATACATTGAGAATGACCAGTATTTTAAAATTCGGAGATGGTGCATGAAAAACCGATCGAAAGGAAACTTTGCGCAAAATTTATGATCATCACATTTTCAAGTGGAACCATGCTTGTCAGACGTCCCATGGGCTAATACGTTGGGAATAGCTAGTATTTTGAAATTTCTTAATGGTGCTTGAAATACTAATCGAAACTCGACTTTACGTGCGACTTTGCGCAAAGATTATGACAGTCACATTTTTTCACGAAACAGTGCTTGTACGACTTCCCATGGGCTAATACATTAGGAATGGCCAGTATTTTAAAATTTCGAGTTGGTGCTCGAAAAATAGATCGAAGCCAGACTCTGCACGCGACTTTGCGCAAAGTTTATGACCGTCACATTTTTTTTTTAAAACATGCATATACGACATTCCGAGGGCTAATACGTTAGGAATGACCAATATTTTGAAATTCCGAGATGGTGCATGAAAAATCGATCAAAACGAGACTTTGGGTAAAGTTTATGATCGTCGGGTTTTTTGTAAAATCGTGCTCAAATGACTTCCCATGGGCTAGTACGTTGGGAATGGCCAGTATTTTGAAATTTGAGACGGTCCATGAAAAACCGATCGAAAGGAGACTTTGTGCAAAATTTATGACCATTGCATTTTTTCACGAAACCATGCTCGTATGATGTCCCATGGGCTAATACGTTAGGAATGGCCAGTATATTGAAATATCTTGATGGTGCACGAAAAATAGATCGAAACTCAACTTTGTGCGAGACTTTGTCCAAAGTTTATGACCGTCGTATTTTTTCACGAAACAGTGCTCGTACGACTTCCAATGGGCTACTATGTTGGGAATGGCTAGTATTTTGAAATTCTGAGACGGTGCACGAAAAACCGATTGAAACAAGACTCTGTGCAAAATTTATGACCGTCGTATTTTTTTATGAAACCATGCTCATACGACTTTCAATGGGCTTATATGTTGGTAATGGCCAGTACTTTGAAATTCGAGACGGTGCATGAAAAATCGATCGAAAGGAGACTTTGCGCAAAATTTATGACCATTGTATTTTTCCGCGAAACCATGCTGGTACGATGTCCCATGGGCTAATACGTCGGGAATGGCCAGTATATTGAAATATCTTGACGGTGCACGAAAAATCAATCGAAACTCAACTTTGTGCATGACTTTGTCCAACGTTTATGACCGTCGCATTTTTTCGTGAAACTGTGCTCGTACAACTTCCAATGGGCTAATACGTTGGGAATGGACAGTATTTTGAAATTCTGAGATGGTGCATGAAAAATCGATTAAAATGAGACTTTGCATAAAATTGATGACCATCGTATTTTTTCACGAAACTGTGCTTTTACGACTTCCCATGGGCTAATACGTTAACAATGGTATTTTGAAATTCCGAGATGAAGCACGAAAAACAGATCGAAACGAGTCTTTGTGCGCGACTTTGGGCAAAGTTTATGACCATTACATTTTCTAGCGAAACTGGGCTCATACGACTTCCCATGGGCTAATACGTTAGGAATGGCATGTATTTTGAAATTTTGAGATGGTGCACGAAAAACCGATCGAAACGAGACTTTGCGCAAAATTTATGACTGTCGCATTTTTTCGCATCGTGCTCCTACGGCTTCCCATGGGCTAATACATCGGGAATGGCCAGTGTTTTTAAATTTCTTGATGGTGCACGAAAAACTGATCGAAACTCGACTTTGCGCAAAGTTTATGACTATCGCGTTTTTTCACGAAACCATGCTTGTACGACTTCTCATAGGTTAATACATTAGGAATGGCCAGTATTTTGAAATTACGAGTCAGTGCATGAAAAATAGATCGAAGCGAGACTCTGCGTGTGACTTTGCATAAAGTTTGTGACCGTCACGTTTGTTCATGAAACTATGCTTATATGACTTCCCAAGGGCTAATACATTGGGAATGGCCAGTATTTTGAAATTCCGAGACGGTGCATGAAAAACTAATCAAAACGAGACTTTGCGCAAAGTCGATGATCATCCCGTTTTTTTTTTGAACCATGCTCAAATGACTTCCATGGGCTAGTAAGTTGGGAATGGCCAGTATTTTCAAATTCAGCGATGGTGCATGAAAAATCGATCGAAAGAAGACTTTGCATAAAATTTATGACCGTCGTATTTTTTCGTGAAATCATGCTCGTACAACGTCCCATGGGCTAATACGTTGGGAATGGCCAGTATTTTGAAATATCTTGATGGTGCACGAAAAATCAATCAAAACTTGACTTTGTGCGTGACTTTGCCCAAAGTTTATTACCATCGCATTTTTTCACAAAACTGTGCTCGTACGACTTCCAATGGGCTAATACGTTGGGAATGACCAGTATTTTAAAATATGTTTGATGGTGCACGAAAAATTGATTCAAACTCGACTTTGTGTGCTACTTTGTACAAAATTTATGACCGTCATATTTTTTCATGAAACCGTGCTCGTACGACTTTCAAAGGGCTAATACATTAGGAATGACCATTATTTTAAAATTCTGAGACGGTGCATGAAAAACCGATCGAAACTCAACTTTGCGCGCATCATTGCTGACTGATGCATTTTTTTCGTGAAACCGTGCTCGTACGAGTTCCCATGAGTTAATATATTGGGAATGACCAATATTTTGAAGTTCCGAGACGACCCATGAAAAAATGATCAAAACGAGACTTTCCACGAAGTTTATGATCGTCAGGTTTTTTTGTTAAACCGTGCTTAAACGACATTCCATGGGCTAGTACGTTGGGAATGGCCAGTATTTTGAAATTCCGAGACGGTGCATGAAAAACCAATCAAAACGAGACTTTGCGCAAAGTCGATGATCATCGCATTTTTTTTAAAACCATGCTCAAAAGACTTCCCATGGGCTAGTACGTTGGGAATGGCCAGTATTTTGAAATATCTTGACGGTGCATGAAATATCGATCGAAACTCGACTTTATGCGCGACTTTGCCCAAAGTTTATGACCGTCGCATTTTTTCACGAAACTGTGCTCATACGACTTCCAATGGGCTAATACGTTGGGAATGGGCAGTATTTTGAAATTCTGAGACAGTGCACGAAAAACCAATCGAAACGAGACATTGCGCAAAATTTATGACCGTCGCATTTTTTCATGAAACCGTGCTCGTACGACTTCCCATGGGCTAGTACGTTGGGAATGACCAGTTTTTTGAAATCCCGATATGTTGCACGAAAAATTGATCGAAACTCGACTTTGCGTAAAATTTATGACCGCCGTATTTTTTCGCGAAACCATGCTCGTACGACTTCCAATGGGCTAATACGTTGGGAATGACCAGTATTCTAAAATTCTGAGATGGTGCACGAAACACTGATCGAAACGAGACGTTGCGCAAAATTTATGACCGTCGCATTTTTTCATGAAACCATGCTCGTACGACTTCCAATGGGCTAATACGTTGGTAATGGCCAGTATTTCGAAATTCTGAAACGGTGCACGAAAAACTGATCAAAACGAGACTTTGCGCAAAATTAATGACCGTTACATTTTTTCACGAAACCATGCTCGTATGACTTCCCATGGGCTAGTACGTTAGGAATGACAAGTATTTTGAAATTCCGAGATAGTGCACGAAAAATTGATCGAAACGAGACTTTGCGCAAAATTCATGACCATCGCATTTTTTTACGAAACCATGCTTGTACGACTTCTCATGGGCTAATACATTAGGAATAGCTAGTATGTTGAAATTCCGAGTCGGTGCACAAAAAATAGATCGAAGCGACTTTGGGCAAAGTTTATAACCGTCGCGCTTTTTCAAGAAACCTTGCTTATACGACTTCCCAAGGGCTAATACGTTGGGAATGGCCAATATTTTAAAATTATGAGACGGTTCATGAAAAATGGATCAAAACGAGTCTTTGCGCAAAATTTATGACCATCGCATTTCTTCGTGAAACCATGCTCGTACGACGTCCCAAGGGTTAATAAGTTGGGAATGGCAAGTATTTTGAAATATCTTGATGGTGCATGAAAAATCGATCGAAAATTGACTTTGTGTTCGACTTTGTGCAAAGTTTATGACCGTCATATTTTTTTGCGAAACTGTGCTCGGACGACTTCCAATGGGCTAATACGTTGGGAATGGCCAGTATTTTGAAATTCCGAGATGGTGCATGAAAAACCGCTCGAAATGAGACTTTGCGCAAAATTCATGACCGTCGCATTTTTTCGCAAAACCAAGCTCGTACAACTTCCAATGGGCTAATACGTTGGTAATGGCTAGTATTTTGAAATTTTGAACCGGTGCACGAAAAACTGATCAAAACGAGACTTTGCGCAAAATTGACGACCGTCGCATTTTTTCACGAAACCATGCTCGTACGACTTCCCATGGGCTAATACGTTATGAATGGCCAGTATTTTGAAACTCTGAAATGATGCACGAAAAACATATCGAAACGAGTCTTTGCGCATGACTTTGTGCAAAGTTTATGACCATCACGTTTTATAGCGAACTGTGCTCATACGACTTCGCATGGGCTAATACGTTAGGAATGGCAAGTATTTTGAACTTTCGAGATAGTGCACGAGAAATCGATCGAAACGAGACTTTGTGTAAAATTCATCACCGTCGCGTTTTTTCACAAAACCATGCTTGTACGACTTCCCATGGGCTAATACGTGAGGAATGGCCAATATTTTGAAATTCTGAGTCGGTGCACGAAAAATAGATCGAAGCGAGACTTTGCGCAAAGTTTATGATCGTCACATTTTTTCATAAAACCATGCGTATACGACTTCCCAAGTGCTAATACGTTGGGAATGGCCAATATTTTAGAATTCTAAGACGGTGCTTGAAAAACTGATCAAAACGAGACTCTACGCAAAATTTATAACCGTCGCATTTTTTCTCAAAACCGTGCTCGTACGACTTCCCAGGGGCTAATACGTTGGGAATGACAAGTATTTTGAAATTCCGAGATGGTGCTTGAAAAATCGCTCGAAACGAGACTTTGCAAAAAATTCATGACCGTCGCATTTTTTCACGAAACCATGCTCGTACGACATCCCATGGGCTAATATGTTTTGGAATGGCTAGTATTTTGAAATTTCTGGTCAGTGCACGAAACGAGACTTTGCACAAAATTCATGACCGTCGCATTTTTTCACGAAACCATGCTTGTACGACTTCCCATGGCATAATACGTTGGGAATGCCCAGTATTTTGAAATTCTGAGACGGTGCACGAAAAATCGATCGAAACGCGACGTTGCACAAAATTTATGACCATCGCATTTTTTCGTAAAACCATGCTCGTACGACTTCCAAAGGGCTAATAAGTTGGTAATGGCCAGTATTTTGAAATTCTGAAATGCCGCACGAAAAACTGATCAAAACGTGACTTTGCGTAAAATTGATGACCACCAAATTTTTTCACGAAACCATCTTAGTATGAAGTACCATGGGCTAATACGTTACGAATGGCCAGTATTTTGAAATTCTGAAACGGTGCATGAAAAACAGATCGAAACGAGTCGTTGCGCGACTTTCACAAAGTTTATGACCATCATATTTTATAGCGAAACCATGCTCATACGACTTCCCATGGTCTAATAAGTTAGGAATGGCAAGTATTTTGAAATTCCGAGATAGTGCACGAAAAACCGATCGAAACGAGACTTTGCGCAAAATTCATGACCGTCACGTTTTTTCACGAAACAATGCTTGTACGACTTCCCATGGGCTAATACGTTGAGAATGTTCAGTATTTTGAAATTCTGAGATGGTGCATGAAAAACGGATCGAAACGAGATGTTGCGCAAAATTTATGACCATCGCATTTTTTCGCGAAACCATGCTCGTGTGACTTCCAAAGGGCTAATTAGTTGGTAATGGCCAGTATTTTGAAATTCTGAAATGGCGCACGAAAAACTGATCAAAATGTGACTTTGCGCAAAATTGAGGACCACCACATTTTTGCACAAAACCATGTTAGTACGAAGTCCATGGGCTAAAATGTTACGAATGGCCAGTATTTTGAAATTCTGAGACGGTGCACGAAAAACAGATCGAAACGAGTCTTTGCGCGTGACTTTCGCAAAGTTTATGACCATCACATTTTATAGCGAAACCGTGCTCATACGACTTCCCATGGGCTAATACGTTAGGAATGGCAAGTATTTCGAAATTCCGAGATAGTGCACAAAAAACCGATCGAAACGAGACTTTGCGGAAAATTCATGACCGTCGCGTTTTTTCACGGAACAATGCTTGTACGACTTCCCATGGGCTAATACGTTGGGAATGGCCAGTATTTTGAAATCCTGAGATGGTGCACGAAAAACCGATCGAAACGAGACGTTGCGCAAAATTTATGACCATCGCATTTTTTCGCGAAACCATGCTCATATGACTTCCAAAGGGCTAATAAGTTGGTAATGGACAGTATTTTGAAATTCTGAAATGGCACACGAAAAACTGATCAAAACGTGACTTTGTGCAAAATTGATGACCACCACATTTTTTCACGAAACCATGTTAGTACGAAGTCCATGGGCTAATACGTTACGAATGGCCAGTATTTTGAAATTGTGAGACGGTGAACGAAAAACAGATCGAAACGAGTCTTTGCGCATGACTTTCTCAAAGTTTATGACCATCACATTTTATAGCAAAACCGTGCTCATACGACTTCCCATGGGCTAATACGTTAGGAATGGCAAGTATTTTGAAATTCCGAGATAGTGCACGAAAAACCGATCGAAACGAGACTTCGCGCAAAATTCATGACCGTCACGTTTTTTCACGAAACCATGCTTGTACGACTTCCCATGGGCTAATACGTTAGGAATGGCCAGTATTTTGAAATTCTGAGATGGCGCACGAAAAACCGATCGAAACGAGACGTTGCGCAAAATTTATGACCATGGCATTTTTTCGCGAATCCATGCTCATGTGACTTCCAAAGGGCTAATTAGTTGGTAATGGCCAGTATTTTGAAATTCTGAAATGGCGCACGAAAAACCGATCGAAACGAGACTTTGCGCAAAATTCATGACCGTCGCGTTTTTTCACGAAACAATGCTTGTACGACTTCCCATGGGCTAATACGTTGAGAATGTTCAGTATTTTGAAATTCTGAGATGGTGCATGAAAAACGGATCGAAACGAGATGTTGCGCAAAATTTATGACTATCGCATTTTTTCGCGAAACCATGCTCGTGTGACTTCTAAAGGGTAATTAGTTGGTAATGGCCAGTATTTTGAAATTCTGAAATGGCGCACGAAAAACTGATCAAAACGTGACTTTGCGCAAAATTGAGGACCACCACATTTTTGCACAAAACCATGTTAGTACGAAGTCCATGGGCTAAAATGTTACGAATGGCCAGTATTTTGAAATTCTGAGACGGTGCACGAAAAACAGAACGAAACGAGTCTTTGCACGTGACTTTGCGTAAAGTTTATGACCGTCACATTTTATAGCGAAACCATGCTCATACGACTTCCCATGGGCTAATACGTTAGGAATGACAAGTATTTTGAAATTCCGAGATAGTGCACGAAAAACCGATCGAAACGAGACTTTGCGCAAAATTCAGGATCGTCGCGTTTTTTCACGAAACCATGCTTGTATGACTTCCCATTGGCTAATACGTTGGGAATGGCCAGTATTTTGAAATTCTAAGACGTTGCACGAAAAACCGATCGAAACTAGACGTTGCGCAAAATTTATGACCATCACATTTTTTCGCGAAACCATGCTCGACAACTTCCAAAGGGCTAATAAGTTGGTAATGGCCAGTATTTTGAAATTCTGAAATGGCGCACGAAAAACTGATCGAAACGTGACTTTACGCAAAATTGATGACCACCACATTTTTTCACGAAACCATGTTAGTACGAAGTCCCATGGGCTAATACGTTACGAATGGCTAGTATTTTGAAATTCTGAAACGGTGCACGAAAAACAGATCGAAACGAGTCTTTGCGCATGACTTTCGCAAAGTTTATGACCACCACATTTTATAGCGAAACCGTGCTCATACGACTTCCCAGGAGCTAATACGTTAGGAATGGCAAGTATTTTGAAATTCGAAGATAGTGCACGAAAAACCGATCGAAACGAGACTTCGCGCAAAATTCATGACCGTCACGTTTTTTCACGAAACCATGCATGTACGACTTCCCATTGGCTAATACGTTGGGAATGGCCAGTATTTTGAAATTCTGAGACGGTGCACGAGAAACCGATCGAAACGAGACGTTGCGCAAAATTTATGACCATCGCATTTTTTCGCGAAACCATTCTCGTACGACTTCCAAAGGGCTAATAAGTTGGTAATGACCAGTATTTTGAAATACTGAAATGGCGCACGAAAAACTGATCAAAACGTGACTTTGCGCAAAATTGAGGACCACCACATTTTTTCACGAAACCATGTTAGTACGAAGTCCATGGGCTAATACGTTACGAATGGCCAGTATTTTGAAATTCTGAGACGGTGAATGAAAAACAGATCGAAACGAGCCTTTGCGCGTGACTTTCGCAAAGTTTATGACCATCACATTTTATAGCGAAACCGTGCACATACGACTTCCCATGGGCTAATACGTTAGGAATGGCAAGTATTTTGAAATTCCGAGATAGTGCACGAAAAACCGATCGAAACGAGACTTTGCGCAAAATTCATGACCGTCGCGTTTTTTCACGAAACCATGCTTGTACGACTTCCCATGGGCTAATACGTTGGGAATGGCCAGTATTTTGAAATTCTGAGATGGTGCACGAAAAACCGATCGAAACGAGACGTTGCGCAAAATTTATAACCATCGCATTTTTTCGCTTAAACCATGCTCATGTGAGTTCCAAAGGGCTAATTAGTTGGTAATGGCCAGTATTTTGAAATTCTGAAATGGCGCACGAAAAACTGATCAAAACGTGACTTTGCGCAAAATTGATGACCACCACATTTTTTCACGAAACCATGTTAGTATGACGTCTCACGGGCTAATACATTACGAATGGCCAGTATTTTGAAATTCTGAAACGGTGCACGAAAAACAGATCGAAACGAGTCTTTGCGCGTGACTTTGCGCAAAGTTTATGACCATCACATTTTATAGCGAAACCATGCTCATACGACTTCCCATGGGCTAATACGTTAGGAATGGCAAGTATTTTGAAATTCCGAGATAGTGCACGAAAAACCGATCGAAACGAGACTTTGCGCAAAATTCATGACCGTCGTGTTTTTTCACGAAACCATGCTTGTACGACTTCCCATGGGCTAATACGTTGGGAATGGCCAGAATTTTGAAATTCTGAGATGGCCCACGAAAAACCGATCGAAACGAGACGATGCGCAAAATTTATGACCATCGCATTTTTTCACTTAAACCATGCTCCTGTGACTTCCAAAGGGCTAATTAGTTGGTAATGGCCAGTATTTTGAAATTCTGAAATGGCGCACGAAAAACTGATCAAATCGTGACTTTGCACAAATTGATGACCACCACATTTTTTCACGAAACCATGTTAGTACGATGTCCCATGGGATAATACGTTACGAATGGCCAGTATTTTGAAATTCTGAAACGGTGCACGAAAAACAGATCGAAACGAGTCTTTGCGCGTGACTTTGTGCAAAGTTTATGACGGTCACATTTTATAGCGAAACCATGCTCATACGACTTCCCATGGGCTAATACGTTAGGAATGGCAAGTATTTTGAAATTCTGAGATAGTGCACGAAAAACCGATCGAAACGAGACTTTACGCAAAATTCATGACCGTCGCGTTTTTTCACGAAACCATGCTTGTACGACTTCCCATTGGCTAATACGTTGGGAATGGCCAGTATTTTGAAATTCTGAGATGTTGCACGAAAACCGATCGAAACTAGACGCTTTATGACCATCGCATTTTTCGCGAAACCATGCTCGCGACTTCCAAAGGGCTAATAAGTTGGTAATGGCCAGTATTTTGAAATTCTGAAATGGCGACGAAAACCGATCAAAACGTGACTTTGCGCAAAATTGATGACCACCACATTTTTTCACGAAACCATGTTAGTACGAAGTCCCATGGGCTAATACGTTACGAATGGCAAGTATTTTGAAATTCTGAAACGGTGCACGAAAAATAGATCGAAACGAGTCTTTGCGCATAACTTTCGCAAAGTTTATGACCATCACATTTTATAGCGAAACCGTGCTCATACGACTTCCCATGGGCTAATACGTTAGGAATGGCAAGTATTTTGAAATTCTGAGATAGTGCACGAAAAACCGATCGAAACGAGACTTTGCGCAAAATTCATGACCGTCGCGTTTTTTCATGAAACCATGCATGTACGACTTCCCATTGGCTAATACGTTGGGAATGGCCAATATTTTGAAATTCTGAGACGGTGCACGAAAAACCGATCGAAACGAGACGTTGCGCAAAATTTATGATCATCACATTTTTTCACGAAAACCATGCTCGTACGATGTCCCATGGGTTAATACGTTGAGAATGGCAAGTATTTTGAAATATCTTGACGATGCATAAAAAATCGATCGAAACTTGACTTTGTGCGCGACTTTCGTAAAATTTTATGACCGTCGCATTTTTTCACGAAACCGTGCTAGTACGACTTCCAATGGGCTAATACGTTAGGAATGACCAGTATTTTGAAATTCTGAGACGGTGCACGAAAAACCGATTGAAACGAGACGTAAAATCGACGAAACCATGTTTGAAATTTTAAATGCTGATCAAAACGTGACTTTGCGCAAAATTGATGACCACCTGATTTTTTCACGAAACCATGTTAGTACGACGTCCCATGGGCTAATACGTTACGAATGGCAGGTATTTTGAAATTCTGAAATGGTGAACGAAAAACCGATCGAAACGAGACTTTGCACAAAATTTATGACCGTCGCATTTTTTCACGAAACCATGCTTCTACGACCTCTAATGGGCTAATACGTTGGGAATGCCCAGTATTTTGTAATTCTGAAACGATGCATGAAAAATCGATCAAAACGTGACGTTGCGCAAAATTTATGACCATCGTATTTTTTCGCGAAACCATGCTCGTACGACTTCCAAAGGGCTAATACGTTAGGTATGGCCAATATTTTAAAATTCCGGGACGGTGCATGAAAAACCGATCTAAACGAGACTTTGCGCAAAATTTATGACTGTCGTATTTTTTCATGAAAACCATGCTCGTACGATGTCCCATGGGCTAATACGTTGAGAATGACAAGTATTTTGAAATATCTTGACGATGCATGAAAAATCGATCGAAACTCGACTTTGTGCGCGACTTTCGCAAAAGTTTATGACCGTCGCATTTTTTCATGAAACCGTGGTAGTACGACTTCCAATGGGCTAATACGTTGGGAATGACCAGTATTTGGAAATTCTGACATGGTGCACGAAAAACCGATCGAAACGAGACGTTACGCAAAATTTATGACCATCGCATTTTTTCGTGAAACCATGCTCGTACGACTTCTCAAGGGCTAATAAGTTGGTAATGGCCAGTATTTTGAAATTCTGAAATGGCGCACGAAAAACTGATCAAAACGTGACTTTGCGCAAAATTGATGACCACCACATTTTTTCATGAAACCTTGTTAGTACGACGTCCCATGGGCTAATACGTTAAGAGTGGCTAGTATTTTGAAATTCTGAAACGGTGCACGAAAAACAGATCGAAACGAGTCTTTGTGCGTGACTTTCGAAAGTTTATGACCATCACATTTTATAGCGAAACCGTGCTCATACGACATCCCATGGGCTAATACGTTAGGAATGGCAAGTATTTTGAAATTTCGAGATAGTGCACGAAAAACCGATCGAAACGAGACTTTGCGCAAAATTCATGGCCGTCGCGTTTTTTCACGAAACCATGCTTGCACGACTTCCCATTGGCTAATACGTTGGGAATGGCCAGTATTTGGAAATTCTGAGACGTTGCACGAAAAACCGATCGAAACTAGACGTTGCGCAAAATTTATAACCATCGCATTTTTTCGCGAAACCATGCTCGTACGACTTCCAAAGGGCTAATAAGTTGGTAATGGCCAGTGTTTTGAAATTCTGAAATGGCGCACGAAAAACGGATCAAAACGTGACTTTGCGCAAAATTGATGACCACCACATTTTTTCACGAAACCATGTTAGTACGAAGTCCCATGGGCTAATACGTTATGAATGGCCAGTATTTTGAAATTCTGAAACGGTGCACGAAAAACAGATCGAAACGAGTCTTTGTGCATGACCTTCGTAAAGTTTATGACCGTCACATTTTATAGCGAAACCGTGCTCATACGACTTCCCATGGGCTAATACGATAGGAATGGCAATTATTTTGAAATTCCGAGATAGTGCACGAAAAACTGATCAAAACGTGAATTTGCGCAAAATTGATGACCACCACATTTTTTCACGAAACCATGTTAGTACGAAGTCCATGGGCTAATACGTTACGAATGGCCAGTATTTTGAAATTCTGAGACGGTGAATGAAAAACAGATCGAAACGAGCCTTTGCGCGTGACTTTCGCAAAGTTTATGACCATCACATTTTATAGCGAAACCGTGCACATACGACTTCCCATTGCTAATACGTTAGAAATGGCAAGTATTTTTAAATTCCGAGATAGTGCACGAAAAACCGATCGAAACGAGACTTTGCGCAAAATTCATGACCGTCACGTTTTTTCACGAAACCATGCTTGTACGACTTCCCATGGGCTAATACGTTGGGAATGACCAGTATTTTGAAATTCTGAGATGGTGCACGAAAAATCGATCGAAACGAGACGCTAGCAAAATTTATGACCATCGCATTTTTTCGCGAAACCATGCTCGTACGACTTCCAAAGGGCTAATAAGTTGGTAATGGCCAGTATTTTGAAATTCTGAAATGGCACGAAAATTGATCAAACGAGACTTTGCAAAATTCATGACCACCGCATTTTTCACGAAACCATGTTAGTACGACGTCCCATGGGCTAATACGTTAGAATGGCCAGTATTTTGAAATTCTGAAACGGTGCACGAAAAACAGATCGAAACGAGTCTTTGCGCGTGTCTTTGCGCAAAGTTTATGACCATCACATTTTATAATGAAACCGTGCTCATACGACTTCCCATGAGCTAATACGTTAGGAATGGCAAGTATTTTGAAATTTCGAGATAGTACACGAAAAACCGATCGAAACGAGACTTTGTGCAAAATTCATGACCGTCGCCATTTTTCACGAAACCATGCTTGTACGACTTCCCATGGGCTAATACGTTGGGAATGGCCAGTATTTTGAAATTCTGAGACGGTGCACGAAAAACCGATCGAAACGAGACGTTGAGCAAAATTTATGACCATCGCATTTTTTCGCGAAACCATGCTCGTACGACTTCCCAAGGGCTAATACATAGGAATGGCAAGTATTTTGAAATTCCGAGATAGTGCAGGAAAAACCGATCGAAATGAGACTTTGCGCAAAATTCATGACCGTCACGTTTTTTCACGAAACCATGCTTGTACGACTTCCCATGGGCTAATAAGTTGGTAATGGCTAGTATTTTGACATTCTGAAATGGCGCACGAGAAACTGATCAAAACGTGACTTTGCGCAAAATTGATGACCACCACATTTTTTCACCAAAACCATGTTAGTACGACGTCCCATGGGCTAATACGTTACGAATGGCCAGTATTTGGAAATTCTGAAACGGTGCACGAAAAACCGATCGAAACGAGACTTTGCGCGTGACTTTGCGCAAAGTTTATGACCATCACATTTTACAGCGAAACCGTGCTCATACGACTTCCCATGGGCTAATACGTTAGGAATGGCAAGTATTTTGAAATTCCGAGATAGTGCACGAAAAACCGATCGAAACGAGACTTTGCGCAAAATTCATGACCGTCGCGTTTTTTCACGAAACCATGCTTGTACGACTTCCCATGGGCTAATACGTTGGGAATGACCAGTATTTTGAAATTCTGAGACGGTGCACGAAAAACCGATCGAAACGAGACGTTGCGCAAAATTTATGACCATCGCATTTTTTCGCGAAACCATGCTCGTACGACTTCCCAAGGGCTAATACGTTGGGAATGGCCAGTATTTTGAAATTCTGAAATGGCGCACGAAAAACTGATCAAAACGTGACTTTACGCAAAATTGATGACCACCACATTTTTTCACGAAACCATGTTAGTACGATGTCCCATGGGCTAATACGTTACGAATGGCCAGTATTTTGAAATTCTGAAACGGTGCACGAAAAACAGATCGAAACGAGTCTTTGCGCGTGACTTTGCGCAAAGTTTATGACCATCACATTTTATAGCGAAACCGTGCTCATACGACTTCCCATGGGCTAATACGTTAGGAATGGCAAGTATTTTGAAATTCCGAGATAGTGCACGAAAAATCGATCGAAACGAGACTTTGCGCAAAATTCATGACCGTCGCATTTTTTCACGAAACCATGCTTGTACGACTTCCCATGGGCTAATACGTTGGGAATGGCCAGTATTTTGAAATTCTGAGACGGTGCACAAAAAATCGATCGAAACGAGACGTTGCGCAAAATTTATGACCATCGCATTTTTTCGCGAAACCATGCTCGTCCGACTTCCAAAGGGCTAATTAGTTGGTAATGGCCAGTAGTTTGAAATTCTGAAATGGCGCACGAAAAATTGATCAAAACGAGACTTTGCGCAAAATTGATGACCACCGCTTTTTTTTGCGAAACCATGTTAGTACGATGTCCCATGGGCTAATACGTTACGAATGGCAAGTATTTTGAAATTCTGAAATTGTGCACGAAAAACATATCGAAACGAGTCTTTGCGCGTGACTTTGCGCAAAGTTTATGACCATCACATTTTATAATGAAACCGTGCTCATACGACTTCCCATGGGCTAATACGTTAGGAATGGCAAGTATTTTGAAATTCCGAGATAGTGCACGAAAAACTGATCGAAATGAGACTTTGCGCAAAATTCATGACCGTCGCGTTTTTTCACGAAACCATGCTTGTACGACTTCCCATGGGCTAATACGTTGGGAATGACCAGTATTTTGAAATTCTGAGACGGTGCACGAAAAACCGATCGAAACGAGACGTTGCGCAAAATTTATGACCATCGCATTTTTTCGCGAAACCATGCTCGTACGATTTCCAACGGGCTAATAAGTTGGTAATGGCCAGTGTTTTGAAATTCTGAAATGGCGCACGAAAAACTGATCAAAACGTGACTTTGCATAAAATTGATGACCACCACATTTTTTTACGAAACCTTGTTAGTATGACGTCCCATGGGCTAATACGTTACGAATGGCTGGTATTTTGAAATTCTGAAACGGTGCACGAAACACATATCGAAACGAGTCTTTGCGCGCGACTTTGCGCAAAGTTTATGACCATCACATTTTATAGCGAAACCGTGCTCATACGACTTCCCATGGGCTAATACGTTAGGAATGGCAAGTATTTTGAAATTCCGAGATAGTGCACGAAAAACCGATCGAAACGAGACTTTGCGCAAAATTCATGACCGTCACGTTTTTTCACGAAACCATGCTTGTACGACTTCCCGTGGGCTAATACGTTGGGAATGGCCAGTATTTTGAAATTCTGAGATGGTGCACGAAAAACCGATCGAAACGAGTCGTTGCGCATAATTTATGACCATCGCATTTTTTCGCGAAATCATGCTCGTACGACTTCCAAAGGGCTAATAAGTTGGTAATGGCCAGTATTTTGAAATTCTGAAATGGCGCACGAAAAACTGATCAAAACGTGACTTTGCGCAAAATTGATGACCACCACATTTTTTCACGAAACCTTGTTAGTACAACGTCCCATGGGCTAATACGTTACGAATGGCTAGTATTTTGAAATTCTGAAACGGTGCACGAAAAACAGATCGAAACGAGACTTTGTGCGTGCTTTGCGCTAAGTTTATGACCATCACATTTTATAGCGAAACCGTGCTCATACGACTTCCTATAGGCTAATACGTTAGGAATGGCAAGTATTTTAAAATTCCGAGATAGTGCATGAAAAACCGATCGAAACGAGACTTTGTGCAAAATTCATCACCGTTTCTTTTTTTCACGAAACTATGCTTGTACAACTTCCCATGGGTGAATACGTTGGGAATGGCAAGTATTTTGAAATTCTGAGATGGTGCACGAAAAATCGACCGAAACGAGACGTTGCGCAAAATTTTTGACCATCGCATTTTTTCACGAAACCATGCTCGTACGACTTCCAATGGGCTAATAAGTTGGTAATGGCTAGTATTTTGAAATTCTGAAATGGCGCACGAAAAACTGATCAAAACGTGACTTTGCGCAAAATTGATGACCACCACATTTTTTCACGAAACCATGTTAGTACGACGTCCCATGGGCTAATACGTTACGAATGGCCAGTATTTTGAAATTCTGAAACGGTGCACGAAAAACAGATCGAAACGAGTCTTTGCGCGTGACTTTGCGCAAAGTTTATGACCATCACATTTTATAGCGAAACCGTGCTCATACGACTTCCCATGGGCTAATACGTTAGGAATGGCAAGTATTTTGAAATTCCGAGATAGTGCACGAAAAACCGATCGAAACGAGACTTTGCGCAAAATTCATGACCGTCGCGTTTTTTCACGAAACCATGCTTGTACGACTTCCCATGGGCTAATACGTTGGGAATGGCCAGTATTTTGAAATTCTGAGATGGTGCACGAAAAACCGATCGAAACGAGACGTTGCGCAAAATTTATGACCATCGCATTTTTTCGCGAAACCATGCTCGTACGACTTCCAAAGGGCTAATAAGTTGGTAATGGCCAGTATTTTGAAATTCTGAAATGGCGCATGAAAAACTGATCGAAACGTGATGTTACGCAAAATTGATGACCACCACATTTTTTCGCGATCCCATGTTATTACGACGTCCCATGGGCTAATACGTTACGAATGGCCAGTATTTTGAAATTCTGAAACGGTGCACGAAAAAAAGATCGAAACGAGTCTTTGCGCGTGACTTTCGTAAAGTTTCTGACCATCACATTTTATAGCGAAACCGTGCTCATACGACTTCCCATGGGCTAATACGTTAGGAATGGCAAGTATTTTGAAATTCTGAGATAGTGCACGAAAAACCGATCGAAACGAGACTTTGCGCAAAATTCATGACCGTCGCGTTTTTTCACGAAACCATGCTTGTACGACTTCCCATGGGGCTAATACATTCGGAATGGCCAGTATTTTGAAATTCTAAAATGGTGCACGAAAAATCGATCAAAACGAGACGTTGCGCAAAATTTATGACCATCGCATTTTTTCGCGAAACCATGCTCGTATGACTTCCAAAGGGCTAATAAGTTGGTAATGGCCAGTATTTTGAAATTCTGAAATGGCACACGAAAAACTGATCAAAACGTGACTTTGCGCAAAATTGATGACCACCACATTTTTTCACGAAACCTTGTTAGTACGACGTCCCATGGGCTAATACGTTACGAATGGCCAGTATTTTGAAATTCTGAAACGGTGCACGAAAAAAAGATCGAAACGAGTCTTTGCGCGTGACTTTCGCAAAGTTTATGACCATCGCATTTTATAGCGAAACCGTGCTCATACGACTTCCCATGGGCTAATACGTTAGGAATGACAAGTATTTTGAAATTCCGAGATAGTGCACGAAAAACCGATCGAAACGAGACTTTGCGCAAAATTCATGACCGTCACGTTTTTTCACGAAACCATGCTTGTATGACTTCCCATTGGGCTAATACGTTGGGAATGGCCAGTATTTTGAAATTCTGAGACGGTGCACGAAAAAACGATCGAAACGAGACGTTGCACAAAATTTATGACCATCGCATTTTTTCGCGAAACCACGCTCGTACGACTTCCAAAGGGCTAATAAGTTGGTAATCGCCAGTTTTTTGATATTCTGAAATGGCGCATGAAAAACTGACCGAAACGTGACGTTGCGCAAAATTGATGACCACCACATTTTTTCGCGAAACCATGTTATTACGACGTCCCATGGGCAAATACGTTACGAATGGCCAGTATTTTGAAATTCTGAAACGGTGCACGAAAAAAAGATCGAAACGAGTCTTTGCGCGTGACTTTCGCAAAGTTTATGACCATCACATTTTATAGCGAAAAGGTGCTCATACGACTTCCCATGGGCTAATACGTTAGGAATGGCAAGTATTTTGAAATTCCGAGATAGTGCACGAAAAACCGATCGAAATGAGACTTTGCGCAAAATTCATGACCGTCGCGTTTTTTCAGGAAACCTTGCTTGTACGACTTCCCATGGGCTAATACGTTGGGAATGGCCAGTATTTTGAAATTCTGAGACGGTGCACGAAAAATCGATCGAAACGAGACGTTGCGCAAAATTTATGACCATCGCATTTTTTCGCGAAACCATGCTCGTACGACTTCCAAAGGGCTAATAAGTTGGTAATGGCCAGTATTTTGAAATTCTGAAATGGCGCACGAAAAACTGATCAAAACATGACTTTGCACAAAATTGATGACCACCACATTTTTTCATGAAACCCTGTTAGTACGACGTCCAATGGGCTCATACGTTACGAATGGCTGGTATTTTGAAATTCTGAAACAGTGCACGAAAAACAGATCAAAACGAGACTTTGCGCGTGACTTTGCACAAAGTTTATGACCATCACATTTTATAGCGAAACCATGCTCATAAGACTTCCCATGGGCTAATACGTTAGGAATGGCAAGTATTTTGAAATTCCGAGATAGTGCACGAAAAACCGATCGAAACGAGACTTTACGCAAAATTCATGACCGTCGCGTTTTTTCACGAAACCATGCTTGTACGACTTCCCATGGGCTAATACGTTGGGAATGACCAGTATTTTGAAATTCTGAGACGGTGCACGAAAAACCGATCGAAACGAGACATTGCGCAAAATTTATGACCATCGCATTTTTTCGCGAAACCATGCTCGTACGACTTCCCAAGGGCTAATAAGTTGGTAATGGCCAGTGTTTTGAAATTCTGAAATGGCGCACGAAAAACTGATCAAAACGTGACTTTGCGCAAAATTTATGACCACCACATTTTTTCACGAAACCATGTTAGTACGACCCATGCGGGCTATAATGGCAGGTATTTTGAAATTCTGAAACGGTGAACGAAAAACCGATCGAAACGAGACTTTGCGCAAAATTCATGACCGTCGCATTTTTTCACGAAACCATGCTTGTACGACCTCCCATGGGCTAATACGTTGGGAATGCCCAGTATTTTGAAATTCTGAAACGGTGCACGAAAAACCGATCGAAACGTGACGTTGCGCAAAATTTATGACCATCATATTTTTTCGCGAAACCATGCTCGTACGACTTCCAAAGGGCTAATACGCTAGGTATGGCCAATATTTTAAAATTCCGGGACGGTGCATGAAAAACCGATCTAAACGAGACTTTGTGCAAAATTTATGACTGTCGCATTTTTTCACGAAAACCATGCTCGGACGATGTCCCATGGGCTAATACGTTGGGAATGGCAAGTATTTTGAAATATCTTGACGATGCATGAAAAATCGATCGAAACTCGACTTTGTGCGCGACTTTCGTAAAAGGTTATGACCGTCGCATTTTTTCACGAAACCGTGCTAGTACGACTTCCAATGGGCTAATACGTTAGGAATGACCAGTATTTTGAAATTCTGAGACGGTGCACGAAAAACCGATTGAAACGAGACGTTGCGCAAAATTTATGACCATCGCATTTTTTCGCGAAACCATGCTCGTACGACTTCAAAAGGGCTAATAAGTTGGTAATGGCCAGTATTTTGAAATTCTGAAATGGCGCACGAAAAACCGAACGAAACGTGACGTTGCGTAAAATTTATGACCATCGCATTTTTCACGAAACCATGTTAGTACGACGTCCCATGGGCTAATACGTTACGAATGGCAGGTATTTTGAAATTATGAAACGGTGAACGAAAAACCGATCGAAACGAGACTTTGCGCAAAATTCATGACCGTCGCATTTTTTCATGAAACCATGCTTGTACGACCTCCCATGGGCTAATACGTTGGGAATGGCCAGTATTTTGAAATTCTGAAACGGTGCACAAAAAATGGATCGAAACGTGACGTTGCGCAAAATTTATGACCATCGCATTTTTTTGCGAAACCATGCTCGTACGACTTCCAAAGGGCTAATACGTTAGGTATGGCCAATATTTTAAAATTCCAGGACGGTGCATGAAAAACCGATCTAAACGAGACTTTGCGCAAAATATATGACTGTCGCATTTTTTCACGAAAACCATGCTCGTACGATGTCCCATGGGCTAATACGTTGAGAATGGCAAGTATTTTGAAATATCTTGACGATGCATGAAAAATCGATCGAAACTCGACTTTGTGCGCGACTTTCGCAAAAGTTTATGACCGTCGCATTTTTTCACGAAACCATGCTAGTACGACTTCCAATGGGCTAATACGTTGGGAATGGCCAGTATTTTGAAATTCTGAGACGGTGCCCGAAAAACCGATCGAAACGAGACGTTGCGCAAAATTTATGACCATCACATTTTTTCGCGAAACCATGCTCGTACGACTTCCAAAGGGCTAATAAGTCTGTAATGGCCAGTATTTCGAAATTCTGAAATGGCGCACGAAAAACTGATCAAAACGTGACTTTGCGCAAAATTGATGACCACCACATTTTTTCACGAAACCATGTTAGTACGACGTCCCATGGGCTAATATGTTACGAATGGCCAGTATTTTGAAATTCTGAAACGGTGCACGAAAAATAGATCGAAACGAGTCTTTGCGCGTGACTTTGCGCAAAGTTTATGACCATCACATTTTATAGCGAAACCGTGCTCATACGACTTCCCATGGGCTAATACGATAGGAATGGCAATTATTTTGAAATTCCGAGATAGTGCACGAAAAACCGATCGAAACGAGACTTTGCGCAAAATTTATGACCGGCGCGTTTTTTCACGAAACCATGCTTGTACGACTTCCCATTGGCTAATACGTTGGGAATGGCCAGTATTTTGAAATTCTGAGACGGTGCACGAAAAACCGATCGAAACGAGACGTTGCGCAAAATTTATGACCATCGCATTTTTTCGCGAAACCATGCTCGACGACTTCCAAAGGGCTAATAAGTTGGTAATGGCCAGTATTTTGAAATTCTGAAATGGCGCACGAAAAACTGATCTAAACGAGACTTTGTATAAAATTGATGACCACCGCATTTTTTTACGAAACCATGTTAGTACGACGTCCCATGGGCTAATACGTTACGAATGGAAAGTATTTTGAAATTATGAAACAGTGCACGAAAAACAGATCGAAACGAGTCTTTGCACAAAGTTTATGACCATCACATTTTATGGCGAAACCGTGCTCATAGGACTTCCCATGGGCTAATACGTGAGGAATGGCAAGTATTTTGAAATTCCGAGATAGTGCACGAAAAACCGATCGAAACGAGACATTACGCAAAATTCATGACCGTCGCGTTTTTTCACGAAACCATGATTGTACGACTTCCAATGGGCTAATACGTTGGGAATGGCCAGTATTTTGAAATTCTGAGACGGTGCCCGAAAAACCAATCGAAACGAGACGTTGCACAAAATTTATGACCATCGCATTTTTTCGCGAAACCATGCTCGACTTCCAAAGGGCTAATAATGGCCAGTATTTTGAAATTCTGAAATGGCACGAAAACTGATCAAAACGTGACTTTGCGCAAAATTGATGACCACCACATTTTTCGAAACCATGTTAGTACGACGTCCCATGGGCTAATACGCTAATGGCTAGTATTTTGAAAAACGGCACGAAAAGATCGAACGAGTCCTGCGACTTTGCGCAAAGTTTATGACCATCACATTTTATAGCGAAACCGTGCTCATATGACTTCCCATCGGCTAATTCGATAGGAATGGCAATTATTTTGAAATTCCGAAATAGTGCACGAAAAACCGATCGAAACGAGACTTTGCGCAAAATTCATGACCGTCGCGTTTTTTCACGAAACCATGCTTGTACGACTTCCCATGGGCTAATACGTTGGGAATGACCAGTATTTTGAAATTCTGAGACGGTGCACGAAAAACCGATCGAAACGAGACGTTGCGCAAAATTTATGACCATCGCATTTTTTCGCGAAACCATGCTCGTACAACTTCCAAAGGGCTAATAAGTTGGTAATGGCCAGTATTTTGAAATTCTAACATGGCGCCCGAAAAACTGATCAAAACGAGACTTTGTGCAAAATTGATGACCACCGCATTTTTTCACGAAACCATGTTAGTACGACGTCCCATGGGCTAATACGTTACGAATGGCTAGTATTTTGAAATTCTGAAACGGTGCACGAAAAACAGATCGAAACGAGTCTTTGCGCGTGACTTTGCGTAAAGTTTATGACCATTACATTTTATAGCGAAACCGTGCTCATACGACTTCCCATTGGCTAATACGTTAGGAATGGCAAGTATTTTGAAATTTCGAGATAGTGCACGAAAAACCGATCGAAACGAGATTTTGCGCAAAATTCATGACAGTCGCGTTTTTTCACAAAACCATGCTTGTACGACTTCCCATGGGCTAATACGGAATGGCCAGTATTTTGAAATTCTGAGACGGTGCACGAAAAACCGATCGAAACGAGACGCTATGTAAAATTTATGACCATCGATTTTTGTGAAACCATGCTCGCATTTACTCCAAAGGGCTAATAAGTTGAAAACCGATCAAAACGTGACTTTGCACAAAATTGATGACCACCACATTTTTTCACGAAACCTTGTTAGTACGACGTCCCATGGGCAAATACGTTACGAATGGCTGGTATTTTGAAATTCTGAAACGGTGCACGAAAAACAGATCGAAATGAGTCCTTGCGCGTGACTTTGCGCAAAGTTTATGACCATCACATTTTATAGCGAAACCGTGCTCATATGACTTCCCATCGGCTAATTCGATAGGAATGGCAATTATTTTGAAATTCCGAAATAGTGCACGAAAAACCGATCGAAACGAGACTTTGCGCAAAATTCATGACCGTCGCGTTTTTTCACGAAACCATGCTTGTACGACTTCCCATGGGCTAATACGTTGGGAATGGCCAGTATTGTGAAATTCTGAGACGGTGCACGAAAAACCGATCGAAACGAGATGTTGCGCAAAATTTATGACCATCGCATTTTTTCGCGAAACCATGCTCGTACGACTTCCAAAGGGCTAATAAGTTGGTAATGGCCAGTATTTTGAAATTCTGAAATGGCGCATGAAAAATAATGAAAACGTGACTTTGCGCAAAATTGATGACCACCACATTTTTTCATGAAACCTTGTTACTACGACGTCCAACGGACTAATACGTTAGGAATGGCAAGTATTTTAAAATTCCGAGATAGTGCATGAAAAACCGATCGAAACGAGACTTTGCGCAAAATTCATGACCGTCGCGTTTTTTCATGAAACCATGCTTGTACGACTTCCCATGGGCTAATACGTTGGGAATGGCCAGTATTTTGAAATTTTGAGACGGTGCACGAAAAATCGATCGAAATGGGACGTTGCGTAAAATTTATGACCATCGCATTTTTTCGCGAAACCATGCTCGTACGACTTCCAAAGGGCTAATAAGTGGTAATGGCCAGTATTTTGAAATTCTGAAATGGCGCACGAAAAACTGATCAAAACGTGACTTTGCATAAAATTGATGACCACCATATTTTTTCACGAAACCATGTTAGTACAACATCCCATGGGCTAATACGTTACGAATGGCCAGTATTTTGAAATTCTGAAACGGTGCATGAAAAACAGATCGAAACGAGACTTTACGCGTGACATTGCGCAAAGTTTATGACCATCACATTTTATAGCGAAACCATGCTCATACGACTTCCCATGGGCTAATACGTTAGGAATGGCAAGTATTTTGAAATTTCGTGATAGTGCACGAAAAACCGATCGAAACGAGACTTTGCGCAAAATTCATGACCGTCGCGTTCTTTCACGAAACCATGCTTGTACGACTTCCCATGGGCTAATACGTTGGGAATGGCCAGTATTTTGAAATTCTGAGACGGTGTGCGAAAAACTGATCAAAACGAGACGTTGCGTAAAATTTATGACCATCGCATTTTTTCGCGAAACCACGCTCGTACGACTTCCAAAGGGCTAATAAGTTGGTAATGGCCAGTATTTTGATATTCTGAAATGGCGCATGAAAAACTGACCGAAACGTGACGTTGCGCAAAATTGATGACCACCACATTTTTTCGCGAAACCATGTTATTACGACGTCCCATGGGCTAATACGTTACGAATGGCCAATATTATGAAATTCTGAAACGGTGCACGAAACAAAGATCGAAACGAGTCTTTGTGAGTAAAAGTTTATGACCATCACATTTTATAGCGAAACCATGCTCATACGACTTCCCATGGGCTAATACGTTAGGAATGGCAAGTATTTTGAAATTCCGAGATAGTGCACGAAAACCGATCGAAACGAGACTTTGCAAAATTCATGACCTCGATTTTTCACGAAACCATGCTTGTATGACTTCCCATGGGCTAATACGTTGGGAATGACTAGTATTTTGAAATTCTGAGACGGTGCACGAAAAATCGATCGAAACGAGACGTTGCGCAAAATTTATGACCATCGTATTTTTTCGCGAAACCATGCTCGTACGACTTCCATTGGGCGAATAAGTTGGTAATGCCCAGTATTTTGAAATTCTGAAATGGCGCACGAAAAACTGATCAAAACGAGACTTTGCGCAAAATTGATGACCACCGCATTTTTTCACGAAACCATGTTAGTACGACGTCCCATGGGCTAATACGTTACGAATGGCCAGTATTTTGAAATTCTGAAACGGTGCATGAAAAACAGATCGAAACGAGTCTTTGCGCGTGACTTTGCGCAAAGTTTATGACCATCACATTTTATAGCGAAACCGTGCTCATACGACTTCCCATGGGCTAATACGTTAGGAATGGCAAGTATTTTGAAATTCCGAGATAGTGCACGAAAAACCGATCGAAACGAGACTTTACGCAAAATTCATGACCGTCGCATTTTTTCATGAAACCATGCTTGTACGACTTCCCATGGGCTAATATGTTGGGAATGACCAGTATTTTGAAATTCTGAGACGGTGCACGAAAAACCGATCGAAACGAGACGTTGCGCAAAATTTATGACCATCGCATTTTTTCGCGAAACCATGCTCGTACGACTTCCAAAGGGCTAATAAGTTGGTAATGGCCAGTATTTTGAAATTCTGAAATGGCGCACGAAAAACTGATCAAAACGTGACTTTGCGCAAAATTGATGACCACCACATTTTTTCACGAAACCATGTTAGTACGACGTCCCATGGGCTAATACGTTACGAATGGCCAGTATTTTGAAATTCTGAAATGGTGCACGAAAAACAGATCGAAACGAGTCTTTGCGCGTGACTTTGCGCAAAGTTTATGACCATCACATTTTATAGCGAAACCGTGCTCATACGACTTCCCATGGGCTAATACGTTAGGAATGACAAGTATTTTGAAATTCCGAGATAGTGCACGAAAAACCGATCGAAACGAGACTTTGCGCAAAATTCATGACCGTCGCGTTTTTTCACGAAACCATGCTTGTACGACTTCCCATGGGCTAATACGTTGGGAATGACCAGTATTTTGAAATTCTGAGACGGTGCACGAAAAACCGATCGAAACGAGACGTTGCGCAAAATTTATGACCATCGCATTTTTCGCGAAACCATGCATCGACTTCCAAAGGGCTAATAAGTTGGTAATCGCCAGTTTTTTGATATTCTGAAATGGCGCATGAAAAACTGACCGAAACGTGACGTTGCGCAAAATTGATGACCACCACATTTTTTCGCGAAACCATGTTATTACGACGTCCCATGGGCTAATTCGTTACGAATGGCTTGTATTTTGAAATTCTGAAATGGTGCACGAAAAAAAGATCGAAACGAGTCTTTGCGCGTGACTTTCGCAAAGTTTATGACCATCAAATTTTATAGCGAAACCGTGCTCATACGACTTCCCTTGGGCTAATACGTTAGGAATGGCAAGTATTTTGAAATTCCGAGATAGTGCACGAAAAACCGATCGAAACGAGACTTTGCGCAAAATTCATGACCGTCGCGTTTTTTCACGAAACCATGCTTGTACGACTTCCCATGGGCTAATACGTTGGGAATGGCCAGTATTTTGAAATTCTGAGACGGTGCACGAAAACCGATCGAAACGAGACGTTACGCAAAATTTATGACCATCGCATTTTTTCGCGAAACCATGCTCGTACAACTTCCAAAGGGCTAATAAGTTGGTAATGGCCAGTATTTTGAAATTCTAAAATGGCGCCCGAAAAACTGATCAAAACGAGACTTTGTGCAAAATTGATGACCACCGCATTTTTTCACGAAACCATGTTAGTACGACGTCCCATGGGCTAATACGTTACGAATGGCTAGTATTTTGAAATTCTGAAACGGTGCACGAAAAATAGATCGAAACGAGTCTTTGCGCGTGACTTTGCGCAAAGTTTATGACCATCACATTTTATAGCGAAACCGTGCTCATACGACTTCCCATGGGCTAATACGTTAGGAATGGCAAGTATTTTGAAATTTCGAGATAGTGCACGAAAAACCGATCGAAACGAGACTTTGCGCAAAATTCATGACAGTCGCGTTTTTTCACAAAACCATGCTTGTACGACTTCCCACGGGCTAATACGTTGGTAATGGCCAGTATTTGGAAATTCTGAGACGGTGCACGAAAAATCGATTGAAACGAGACGTTGTGTAAAATTTATGACCATCGCATTTTTTCGTGAAACCATGCTCGTACGACTTCCAAAGGGCTAATAAGTTGGTAATGGCTAGTATTTTGAAATTCTGAAATTGCGCACGAAAAACGGATCAAAACGTGACTTTGCACAAAATTGATGACCACCACATTTTTTCACGAAACCTTGTTAGTACGATGTCCCATGGGCAAATACGTTACGAATGGCTGGTATTTTGAAATTCTGAAACGGTGCACGAAAAACAGATCGAAACGAGTCCTTGCGCGTGACTTTGCGCAAAGTTTATGACCATCACATTTTATAGCGAAACCGTGCTCATATGACTTCCCATCGGCTAATACGATAGGAATGGCAATTATTTTGAAATTCTGAAATAGTGCACGAAAAACCGATCGAAACCAGACTTTGCGCAAAATTCATGACCGTCGCGTTTTTTCACGAAACCATGCTTGTACGACTTCCCATGGGCTAATACGTTGGGAATGGCCAGTATTTTGAAATTCTGAGACGGTGCACGAAAAACCGATCGAAACGAGATGTTGCGCAAAATTTATGACCATCGCATTTTTTCGCGAAACCATGCTCGTACGACTTCCAAAGGGCTAATAAGTTGGTAATGGCCAGTATTTTGAAATTCTGAAATGGCGCATGAAAAATAATGAAAACGTGACTTTGCGCAAAATTGTTGACCACCACATTTTTTCATGAAACCTTGTTACTACGACGTCCCATGGGCTAATACGTTACGAATGGCTAGTATTTTGAAATTCTGAAACGTGGCACGAAAAACAGATCGAAACGAGACTTTGCACGTGACTTTGCGCAAAGTTTATGACCATCACATTTTATAGCGAAACCGAGCTCACACGACTTCCTATGGACTAATACGTTAGGAATGGCAAGTATTTTAAAATTCCAAGATAGTGCATGAAAAACCGATCGAAACGAGACTTTGCGCAAAATTCATGACCGTCGCGTTTTTTCATGAAACCATGCTTGTACGACTTCCCATGGGCGAATAAGTTGGGAATGGCCAGTATTTTGAAATTTTGAGACGGTGCACGAAAAATCGATCGAAATGGGACGTTGCGTAAAATTTATGACCATCGCATTTTTTCGCGAAACCATGCTCGTACGACTTCCAAAGGGCTAATAAGTTGGTAATGGCTAGTATTTTGAAATTCTGAAATGGCGCACGAAAAACTGATCAAAACGTGACTTTGCACAAAATTGATGACCACCATATTTTTTCACGAAACCATGTTAGTACGACATCCCATGGGCTAATACGTTACGAATGGCTAGTATTTTAAAATTCTGAAACGATGCACGAAAAACATATCGAAACGAGACTTTGTGCGTGACTTTGCGCAAAGTTTATGACCATCACATTTTACAGCGAAACCGTGCTCATACGACTTCCCATGGGCTAATACGTTAGGAATGGCAAGTATTTTGAAATTCCGAGATAGTGCACGAAAAACCGATCGAAACGAGACTTTGCGCAAAATTCATGACCGTCGCGTTTTTTCACGAAACCATGCTTGTACGACTTCCCATGGGCTAATACGTTGGGAATGGCCAGTATTTTGAAATTCTGAGACGTAGAAAACCGATCAAAACGACGCTATGAAAATTTATGACCATCGATTTTTCACGAAACCATGCTCGACTTCCAAAGGGCTAATAAGTTGGTAATGGCCAGTATTTTGATATTCTGAAATGGCGCATGAAAAAATGACCGAAACGTGACGTTGCGCAAAATTGATGACCACCACATTTTTTCGCGAAACCATGTTATTACGACGTCCCATGGGCTAATACGTTACGAATGGCCAATATTCTGAAATTCTGAAACGGTGCACGAAACAAAGATCGAAACGAGTCTTTGCGCGTGAGTTTCGTAAAGTTTATGACCATCACATTTTATAGCGAAACCATGCTCATACGACTTCCCATGGGCTAATACGTTAGGAATGGCAAGTATTTTGAAATTCCGAGATAGTGCACGAAAAACCGATCGAAACGAGACTTTGCGCAAAATTCATGACCGTCGCATTTTTTCACGAAACCATGCTTGTATGACTTCCCATGGGGCTAATACGTTGGGAATGGCCGGTATTTTGAAATTCTGAGACGGTGCATGAAAAATCGATCGAAACGAGACGTTGCGCAAAATTTATGGCCATCGTATTTTTTCGCGAAACCATGCTCGTACGACTTCCATTGGGCGAATAAGTTGGTAATGCCCAGTATTTTGAAATTCTGAAATGGCACGAAAAACTGATCAAAACGAGACTTTGCGCAAAATTGATGACCACCGCATTTTTTCACGAAACCATGTTAGTACGACGTCCCATGGGCTAATACGTTACGAATGGCCAGTATTTTGAAATTCTGAAACGGTGCATGAAAAACAGATCGAAACGAGTCTTTGCGCATGACTTTGCGCAAAGTTTATGACCATCACATTTTATAGCGAAACCGTGCTCATACGACTTCCCATGGGCTAATACGTTAGGAATGGCAAGTATTTTGAAATTCCGAGATAGTGCACGAAAAACCGATCGAAACGAGACTTTACGCAAAATTCATGACCGTCGCATTTTTTCAGGAAACCATGCTTGTACGACTTCCCATGGGCTAATACGTTGGGAATGGCCAGTATTTTGAAATTCTGAGATGGTGCAAGAAAAACCGATCGAAACGAGACGTTGCGCAAAATTTATGACCATCGTTTTTTTCGCGAAACCATGGTCGTATGACTTCCAAAGGGCTAATAAGTTGGTAATGGCCAGTATTTTGAAATTCTGAAATGGCGCACGAAAAACTGATCAAACGTGACTTTGCGCAAAATTGATGACCACCACATTTTTTCACGAAACCATGTTAGTACGACGTCCCATTGGCTAATACGAATGGCCAGTATTTTGAAATTCTGAAACGGTGCAAAAAGATCGAAACGAGTCTTTGTGACTTTACGCAAAATTTATGACTGTCGCATTTTTTCACGAAACCGTGCTCATACGACTTCCCATGGGCTAATACGTTAGGAATGACAAGTATTTTGAAATTCCGAGATAGTGCACGAAAAACCGATCGAAACGAGACTTTGCGCAAAATTCATGACCGTCGCGTTTTTTCACGAAACCATGCTTGTACGACTTCCCATGGGCTAATACGTTGGGAATGACCAGTATTTTGAAATTCTGAGACGGTGCACGAAAAACCGATCGAAACGAGACGTTGCGCAAAATTTATGACCATCGCATTTTTTCGCGAAACCATGCTCGTACGACTTCCCAAGGGCTAATACGTTGGTAATCGCCAGTTTTTTGATATTCTGAAATGGCGCATGAAAAACTGACCGAAACGTGACGTTGCGCAAAATTGATGACCACCACATTTTTTCGCGAAACCATGTTATTACGACGTCCCATGGGCAAATACGTTACGAATGGCCAGTATTTTGAAATTCTGAAACGGTGCACGAAAAAAAGATCGAAACGAGAAGTTGCGTAAAGTTTATGACCATCACATTTTATAGCGAAACCGTGCTCATACGACTTCCCATGGGCTAATACGTTAGGAATGGCAAGTATTTTGAAATTCCGAGATAGTGCATGAAAAACCGATCAAAATGAGACTTTGCGCAAAATTCATGACCGTCGCATTTTTTCAAGAAACCTTGCTTGTACGACTTCCCATGGGCTAATACGTTGGGAATGGCCAGTATTTTGAAATTCTGAGACGGTGCACGAAAAATCGATCGAAACGAGACGTTGCGCAAAATTTATGACCATCGCATTTTTTCGCGAAACCATGCTCGTACGACTTCCAAAGGGCTAATAAGTTGGTAATGGCCAGTATTTTGAAATTCTGAAATGGCGCACGAAAAACTGATCAAAACGTGACTTTGCACAAAATTGATGACCACCACATTTTTTCATGAAACCATGTTAGTACGACGTCCCATGGGCTAATACGTTACGAATGGCTGGTATTTTGAAATTCTGAAACAGTGCACGAAAAACAGATCGAAACGAGACTTTGCGCGTGACTTTGCGCAAAGTTTATGACCACCGCATTTTATAGCGAAACCGCGCTCATACGACCTCCCATGGGCTAATACGTTAGGAATGACAAGTATTTTGAAATTCCGAGATAGTGCACGAAAAACCGATCGAAACGAGACTTTACGCAAAATTCATGACCGTCGCGTTTTTTCACGAAACCATGCTTGTACGACTTCCCATGGGCTAATACGTTGGGAATGGCCAGTATTTTGAAATTCTGAGACGGTGCACGAAAAACCGATCGAAACGAGACGTTGCGCAAAATTTATGACCATCGCATTTTTTCGAAACCATGCTCGTACGACTTCCAAAGGGCTAATAAGTTGGTAATGACCAGTATTTTGAAATTCTGAAATGGCATACGAAAAACTGATCAAAACGTGACTTTGCGCAAAATTGATGACCACCACATTTTTTCACGAAACCTTGTTAGTACGACGTCCCATGGGCTAATACGTTACGAATGGCTGGTATTTTGAAATTCTGAAATGGTGCACGACAAACAGATCGAAATGAGACTTTACGCGTGACTTTGCGCAAAGTTTATGACCACCACATTTTATAGCCAACCCGTGCTCATACGACTTCCCATGGGCTAATACGTTAGGAATGACAAGTATTTTGAAATTCCGAGATAGTGCACGAAAAACCGATCGAAACGAAACTTTACGCAAAATTAATGACCGTCGCGTTTTTTCACGAAACCATGCTTGTACGACTTCCCATGGGCTAATACGATGGGAATGCCCAGTATTTTGAAATTCTGAGACGGTGCACGAAAAAACGATCGAAACGAGACGTTGCACAAAATTTATGACCATCGCATTTTTTCGCGAAACCACGCTCGTACGACTTCCAAAGGGCTAATAAGTTGGTAATCGCCAGTTTTTTGATATTCTGAAATGGCATGAAAACCGATCAAACGTGACGTTGCGCAAAATTGATGACCACCACATTTTTTCGCGAAACCATGTTATTACGACGTCCCATGGGCAAATACGTTACGAATGGCCAGTATTTTGAAATTCTGAAACGGTGCACGAAAAAAAGATCGAAACGAGTCTTTGCGCGTGACTTTCGCAAAGTTTATGACCATCACATTTTATAGCGAAACCGTGCTCATACGACTTCCCATGGGCTAATACGTTAGGAATGGCAAGTATTTTGAAATTCCGAGATAGTGCATGAAAAACCGATCAAAATGAGACTTTGCGCAAAATTCATGACCGTCGCGTTTTTTCACGAAGCCATGCTTGTACGACTTCCCATGGGCTAATACGTTGGGAATGGCCAGTATTTTAAAATTTTGAGACAGTGCACGAAAAACCGATCGAAACGAGACGTTGAGCAAAATTTATGACCATCGCATTTTTTCGCGAAACCATGCTCGTATGACTTCCCAAGGGCTAATAAGTTGGTAATGGCCAGTATTTTGAAATTCTGAAATGGCGCACGAAAAACTGATCAAAACGTGACTTTGCACAAAATTGATGACCACCACATTTTTTCATGAAACCTTGTTAGTACGACGTCCAATGGGCTCATACGTTACGAATGGCTGGTATTTTGAAATTCTGAAACAGTGCACGAAAAACAGATCGAAACGAGACTTTGCGCGTGACTTTGCGCAAAGTTTATGACCATCACATTTTATAGCGAAACCGCGCTCATACGACCTCCCATGGGCTAATACGTTAGGAATGACAAGTATTTTGAAATTCCGAGATAGTGCACGAAAAACCGATCGAAACGAGACTTTACGCAAAATTCATGACCGTCGCGTTTTTTCACGAAACCATGCTTGTACGACTTCCCATGGGCTAATACGTTGGGAATGACCAGTATTTTGAAATTCTGAGACGGTGCACGAAAAACCGATCGAAACGAGACGTTGCGCAAAATTTATGACCATCGCATTTTTTCGCGAAACCATGCTCGTACGACTTCCAAAGGGCTAATAAGTTGGTAATGACCAGTATTTTGAAATTCTGAAATGGCATACGAAAAACTGATCAAAACGTGACTTTGCGCAAAATTGATGACCACCACATTTTTTCACGAAACCTTGTTAGTACGACGTCCCATGGGCTAATACGTTACGAATGGCTGGTATTTTGAAATTCTGAAATGGTGCACGAAAAACAGATCGAAACGAGACTTTACGCGTGACTTTGCGCAAAGTTTATGACCACCACATTTTATAGCCAACCCGTGCTCATACGACTTCCCATGGGCTAATACGTTAGGAATGACAAGTATTTTGAAATTCCGAGATAGTGCACGAAAAACCGATCGAAACGAGACTTTACGCAAAATTCGTGACCGTCGCGTTTTTTCACGAAACCATGCTTGTACGACTTCCCTTGGGCTAATACGATGGGAATGACCAATATTTTGAAATTCTGAGACGGTGCACGAAAAACCGATCGAAACGAGACGTTGCACAAAATTTATGACCATCGCATTTTTTCGCGAAACCATGCTCGTACGACTTCCAAAGGGCTAATACGTTAGGTATGGCCAATATTTTAAAATTCCGGGATGGTGCATGAAAAACCGATCGAAACGAGACTTTGCGCAAAATTCATGACCGTCGCGTTTTTTCACGAAACCATGCTTGTACGACTTCCCATGGGCTAATACGTTGGGAATGGCCAGTATTTTGAAATTCTGAGACGGTGCACGAAAAACCGATCGAAACGAGACGTTGCGCAAAATTTATGACCATCGCATTTTTTCGCGAAACCACGCTCGTATGACTTCCAAAGGGCTAATAACTTGGTAATGGCCAGTATTTTGATATTCTGAAATGGCGCATGAAAAACTGACCGAAACGTGACGTTACGCAAAATTGATGACCACCACATTTTTTCGCGAAACCATGTTATTACGACGTCCCATGGGCTAATACGTTACGAGTGGCCAGAATTCTGAAATTCTGAAACGATGCACGAAAAAAAGATCGAAACGAGACTTTGCTCGTGAGTTTCGTAAAGTTTATGACCATCACATTTTATAGCGAAACCGTGCTCATACGACTTCCCATGGGCTAATACGTTAGGAATGGCAAGTATTTTGAAATTCCGAGATAGTGCACGAAAAACCGATCGAAACGAGACTTTGCGCAAAATTCATGACCGTCGTGTTTTTTCACGAAACCATGCTTGTACGACTTCCCATGGGCTAATACGTTGGGAATGGTCGGTATTTTGAAATTCTGAGACGGTGCACGAAAAATCGATCGAAATGAGACGTTGCGCAAAATTTATGACCATCGTATTTTTTCGCGAAACCATGCTCGTACGACTTCCAATGGGCGAATAAGTTGGTAATGGCCAGTATTTTGAAATTCTGAAATGGCGCACGAAAAACTGATCAAAACGAGACTTTGCGCAAAATTGATGACCACCGCATTTTTTCACGAAAGCATGTTAGTACGACGTCCCATGGGCTAATACGTTACGAATGGCTGGTATTTTGAAATTCTGAAACGGTGCACGAAAAACAGATCGAAACGAGTCTTTACGCGTGACTTTCGCAAAGTTTATGACCATCGCATTTTATAGCGAAACCGTGCTCATACGACTTCCCATGGGCTAATACGTTAGGAATGACAAGTATTTTGAAATTCCGAGATAGTGCACGAAAAACCGATCGAAACGAGACTTTGCGCAAAATTCATGACCGTCACGTTTTTTCACGAAACCATGCTTGTATGACTTCCCATTGCGCTAATACGTTGGGAATGGCCAGTATTTTGAAATTCTGAGATAGTGCACGAAAAACCGATCGAAACGAGACTTTGCGTGTGACTTTGCGCAAAGTTTATGACCATCACATTTTACAGCGAAACCATGCTCATACGACTTCCCATGGGCTAATACGTTAGGAATGGCAAGTATTTTGAAATTCCGAGATAGTGCACGAAAAACCGATCGAAACGAGACTTTGCGCAAAATTCATGACCGTCGCATTTTTTCACGAAACCATGCTTGTACGACTTCCCATGTGCTAATACGTTGGGAATGACCAGTATTTTGAAATTCTGAGACGGTGCACGAAAAACCGATCGAAACGAGACGTTGCGCAAAATTTATGACCATCGCATTTTTCAGCGAAACCATGCTCGTAAGACTTCCCAAGGGCTAATACGTTGGGAATGGCCAGTATTTTGAAATTCTGAAATGGCGCACGAAAAACTGATCAAAACGTGACTTTGCGCAAAATTGATGACCACCGCATTTTTTCACGAAACCATGTTAGTACGACGTCCCATGGGCTAATACGTTACGAATGGCTAGTATTTTGAAATTCTGAAACGGTGCACGAAAAACAGATCGAAACGAGTCTTTACGTGTAACTTTGCGCAAAGTTTATGACCATCACATTTTATAGCGAAACCGTGCTCATACGACTTCCCATGGGCTAATACGTTAGGAATGGCAAGTATTTTGAAATTCCGAGATAGTGCACGAAAAACCGATCGAAACGTGACTTTACGCAAAATTCATGACCGTCGCGTTTTTTCACGAAACCATGCTTGTACGACTTCCCATGGGCTAATACGTTGGGAATGGCCAGTATTTTGAAATTCTGAGACGGTGCACGAAAAACCGATCGAAACGAGACGTTGCGCAAAATTTATGACCATCGCATTTTTTCGTGAAACCATGCTCGTACGACTTCCAAAGGGCTAATAAGTTGGTAATGGCCAGTATTTTGAAATTCTGAAATGGCGCACGAAAAACTGATCAAAACGTGACTTTGCGCAAAATTGATGACCACCACATTTTTTCACGAAACCTTGTTAGTACGACGTCCCATGGGCTAATACGTTACGAATGGCTGGTATTTTGAAATTCTGAAACGGTGCACGAAAAACAGATCGAAACGAGTCTTTACGCGTGACTTTGCGCAAAGTTTATGACCATCACATTTTATAGCGAAACCGTGCTCATACGACTTCCCATGGGCTAATACGTACGATAGGAATGGCAATTATTTTGAAATTCCGAGATAGTGCACGAAAAATCGATCGAAACGAGACTTTACGCAAAATTCATGACCGTTGCGTTTTTTCTGGAAACTATGCTTGTACGACTTCCCATGGGCTAATACGTTGGGAATGGCCAGTATTTTGAAATTCTGAGACGGTGCACGAAAAATCGATCGAAACGACACGTTGCGCAAAATTTATGACCATCGCATTTTCTCGCGAAACCATGCTCGTACGACTTCCAAAGGGCTAATAAGTTGGTAATGGCCAATATTTTGAAATTCTGAAATGGCGCACGAAAAACTGATCAAAACGTGACTTTGCGCAAAATTGATGACCCCCACATTTTTTCATGAAACCTTGTTAGTACGACGTCCAATGGGCTAATACGTTACGAATGGCTGGTATTTTGAAATTCTGAAACGGTGCACGAAAAACAGATCGAAACGAGACTTTCCGCGTGACTTTGCGCAAAGTTTATGACCATCACATTTTATAGCGAAACCGTGCTCATACGACTTCCCATGGGCTAATACGTTAGGAATGGCAAGTATTTTGAAATTCCGAGATAGTGCACGAAAAACCGATCGAAGCGAAACTTTACGCAAAATTAATGACCGTCGCGTTTTTTCATGAAACCATGCTTGTACGACTTCCCATGGGCTAATACGTTGGGAATGGCCAGTATTTTGAAATTCTGAGACGGTGCACGAAAAACCGATCGAAACGAGACGTTGCGCAAAATTTATGACCATCGCATTTTTTCGCGAAACCGTGCTCGTACGACTTCCAAAGGGCTAATACGTTAGGTATGGCCAATATTTTAAAATTCCGGGACGGTGCATGAAAAACCGATCAAAACGAGACTTTGCGCAAAATTTATGACTGTCGCATTTTTTCACGAAACCATGCTCGTACGATGTCCCATGGGCTAATACGTTGAGAATGGCAAGTATTTTGAAATATCTTGACGATGCATGAAAAATCGATGGAAACTCGACTTTGTGCGCGACTTTCACAAAAGTTTATGACCGTCGCATTTTTTCACGAAACCGTGCTAGTACGACTTCCAATGGGCTAATACGTTAGGAATGGCAAGTATTTTGAAATTCCGAGATAGTGCACGAAAAATCGAATGAAACGAGACTTTGCGCAAAATTCATGACCGTCACGTTTTTTCACGAAACCATGCTTGTACGACTTCCCATGGGCTAATACGTTGGGAATGGCCAGTATTTGGAAATTCTGAGACGGTGCACGAAAAACCGATCGAAACGAGACGTTGCGCAAAATTTATGACCATCGCATTTTTTCACGAAACCTTGTTAGTACGACGTCCCATGGGCTAATACATTACGAATGGCCAGTATTATGAAATTCCGAAACGGTGCAAGAAAAACAGATCAAAACGAGTCTTTGCACGTGACTTTGCGCAAAGTTTATGACCATAACATTTTATAGCGAAACCGTGCTCATACGACTTCCCATGGGCTAATACGTTAGGAATGGCAAGTATTTTGAAATTCCGAGATAGTGCACGAAAAATCGAATGAAACGAGACTTTGCGCAAAATTCATGACCGTCGCGTTTTTTCACGAAACCATGCTTGTATGACTTCCTATGGGCTAATACGTTGGGAATGGCCAGTATTTGGAAATTCTGAGACGGTGCACGAAAAACCGATCGAAACGAGACGTTGCGCAAAATTTATGACCATCGCATTTTTTCGCGAAACCGTGCTCGTACGACATCCAAAGGGCTAATACGTTAGGTATGGCCAATAGTTTAAAATTTCGGGACGGTGCATGAAAAACCGATCAAAACGAGACTTTGCGCAAAATTTATGACTGTCGCATTTTTTCACGAAAATAATGCTCGTCCGATTTCCCATGGGCTAATACGTTAAGAATGTCACGTATTTTGAAATTCTGAGACGGTGCACAAAAAACCGATCAAAACGAGACTTTGCGCAAAATTCATGACCGTCACGTTTTTTCACGAAACCATGCTTGTACGACTTCCCATGGGCTAATACGTTGGGAATGGCCAGTATTTTGAAATTCTGAGACGGTGCACGAAAAACCGATCGAAACGAGACGTTGCGCAAAATTTATGACCATCGCATTTTTTCGCGAAACCATGCTCGTACGACTTCCAAAGGGCTAATAAGTTGGTAATGGCCAGTATTTTGAAATTCTGAAATGGCGCACGAAAAACTGATCAAAACGTGACTTTGCGCAAAATTGATGACCACCACATTTTTTCACGAAACCATGTTAGTACGACGTCCCATGGGCTAATACGTTACGAATGGCAGGTATTTTGAAATTCTGAAACGGTGAACGAAAAACCGATCGAAACGAGACTTTGCGCAAAAATTCATGACCATCGCATTTTTTCACGAATCCATGCTTGTACGACCTCCCATGGGCTAATATGTTGGGAACGCCCGGTATTTTGAAATTCTGAAACGGTGCACGAAAAACCGATCGAAACGTGACGTTCCGCAAAATTTATGACCATCGCATTTTTTCACGAAACCTTGTTAGTACGACGTCTGGGCTAATACGTTACGAATGGCCAGTATTTTGAAACTCTGAAACGGTGCACGAAAAACAGATCGAAACGAGTCTTTGCGCGTGACTTTGCGCAAAGTTTATGACCATCACATTTTATAGCGAAACTGTGCTCATACGACTTCCCATGGGTTAATACGTTAGGAATGGCAAGTATTTTGAAATTCTGAGATAGTGCACGAAAAATCGAATGAAACGAGACTTTTCGCAAAATTCATGACCGTCGCGTTTTTTCACGAAACCATGCTTGTACGACTTCCCATGGGCTAATACGTTGGGAATGGCTAGTATTTGGAAATTCTGAGATGGTGCACGAAAAACCGATCGAAACGAGACGTTGCGCAAAATTTATGACCATCGCATTTTTTCGCGAAATCGTGCTCGTACGAATTCCAAAGGGCTAATACATTAGGTATGGCCAATATTTTAAAATTCTGGGACGGAGCATGAAAAATCGATCGAAACGAGACGTGTCGCAAAATTTATGACCATCGCATTTTTTCGCGAAACCATGCTCGTACGACTTCCAAAGGGCTAATAAGATGGTAATGGCCAGTATTTTGAAATTCTGAAATGGCGCACGAAAAACTGATCAAAACGTCACTTTACGCAAAATTGATGACCACCACATTTTTTCACGAAACCATGTTAGTACGACGTCCCATGGGCTAATACGTTACGAATGGCCAGTATTTTGAAATTCTGAAACGGTGCACGAAAAACAGATCGAAACGAGTCTTTGCACGTGACTTTGCGCAAAGTTTATGACCATCACATTTTATAGCGAAACCGTGCTCATACGACTTCCCATGGGCTAATACGTTAGGAATGGCATGTATTTTGAAATTCCGAGATAGTGCACGAAAAACCGATCGAAACGAGACTTTGCGCAAAATTCATGACCGTCGCGTTTTTTCACGAAACCATGCTTGTACGACTTCCCATGGGTAATACGTTGGGAATGGCCAGTATTTTGAAATTCTGAGATGGTGTACGAAAAACCGATCGAAACGAGACTTTGCGCAAAATTTATGACCATCGCATTTCTTCGCTAAACCATGGTCGTGTGACTTCCAAAGGGCTAATCCGTTAGGTATGGCCAATCTTTTAAAATTCTGGGATGGTGCATAAAAAATCGATCAAAACGAGACTTTGCGCTAAATTTATGACTGTCGCATTTGTTCACAAAAACCATGCTCGTACGATGTCCCATGGGCTAATACGTTGAGAATGGCAAGTATTTTGAAATATCTTGACGATGCATGAAAAATCGATCGAAACTCGACTTTGTGCGCGACTTTCGCAAAGTTTATGACCGTCGTATTTTTTCACGAAACCGTGATAGTACGACTTCCAATGGGCTAATACGTTGGGAATGGCCAGTATTTTGAAATTCTGAGATGGTGCACGAAAAATCGATCGAAACGAGACGTTGCGCAATATTTATGACCATCGCATTTTTTCGCAAAACCATGCTCGTACGACTTCCAAAGGGCTAATAAGTTGGTAATGGCCAGTAATTTGAAATTCTGAAATGGCGCACGAAAAACTGATCAAAATGTGACTTTACGTAAAATTGATGACCACCACATTTTTTCACGAAACCATGTTAGTACGACGTCCCATGGGCTAATACGTTACGAATGGCCAGTATTTTGAAATTCTGAAACGGTGCACGAAAAACAGATCGAAACGAGTCTTTGCGCCTGACTTTGCGAAAAGTTTATGACCATCACATTTTATAGCGAAACCGTGCTCATACAACTTCCCATGGGCTAATACGTTAGGAATGGCATGTATTTTGAAATTCCGAGATAGTGCACGAAAAACCGATCGAAACGAGACTTTGCGCAAAATTCATGACCGTCGCGTTTTTTCACGAAACCATACTTGTACGACTTCCCATGGGTAATACGTTGGGAATGGCCAGTATTTTGAAATTCTGAGATGGTGCACGAAAAACCGATCGAAACGAGACTTTGCGCAAAATTTATGACCATCGCATTTCTTCGCTAAACCATGCTCGTGTGACTTCCAAAGGGCTAATAAGTTGGTAATGGCCAGTATTTTGAAATTCTGAAATGGCGCACGAAAAACTGATCAAAACGTGACTTTGCGCAAAATTGATGACCACCACATTTTTTCACGAAACCATGTTAGTACGACGTCCCATGGGCTAATACGTTACGAATGGCCAGTATTTTGAAATTCTGAAATGGTGCACGAAAAACAGATCAAAACGAGTCTTTGCGCCCAACTTTGCGCAAAGTTTATGACCATCACATTTTATAGCAAAACCGTGCTCATACGACTTCCCATGGGCTAATACGTTAGGAATGGCAAGTATTTTGAAATTTTGAGATAGTGCACGAAAAATCGATCGAAACGAGACTTTGCGCAAAATTCATGACCGTCGCGTTTTTTCACGAAACCATGCTTGTACGATTTCCCATGGGTAATACGTTGGGAATGGCCAGTATTTTGAAATTCTGAGATGGTGCACGAAAAACCGATCGAAACGAGACGTTGCGCAAAATTTATGACCATCACTTTTCTTCGCTAAACCATGCTCGTGTGACTTCCAAAGGGCTAATAAGTTGGTAATGGCCAGTATTTTGAAATTCTGAAATGGCACACAAAAAACTGATCAAAATGTGACTTTGTGCAAAATTGATGACCACCACATTTTTTCACGAAACCTTGTTAGTACGACGTCCCATGGGCTAATACGTTACGAATGGCCAGTATTTTGAAATTCTGAAATGGAGCACGAAAAACAGATCGAAACGAGTCTTTGCGCCTGACTTTGTGCAAAGTTTATGACCATCACATTTTATAGCGAAACCGTGCTCATACGACTTCCCATGGGCTAATACGTTAGGAATGGCAAGTATTTTGAAATTCCGAGATAGTGCACGAAAAACCGATCGAAACGAGACTTTGCGCAAAATTCATGACCGTCGTGTTTTTTCACGAAACCATGCTTGTACGACTTCCCATGGGCTAATACGTTGGGAATGCCCAGTATTTTGAAATTCTGAGACGGTGCACGAAAAATCGATCGAAACGAGACGTTGCGCAAAATTTATGACCATCGCATTTTTTCGCGAAACCATGCTCGTACGACTTCCAAAGGGCTAATAAGTTGGTAAGTATTTTGAAATTCTGAAATGGCGCACAAAAAACTGATCAAAACGTGACTTTGGGCAAAATTGATGACCACCACATTTTTTCACGAATCCTTGTTAGTACAAAGTCTATGGACTAATACGTTACGAATGGCCAGTATTTTGAAATTCTGAGGCAGTGCACGAAAAACAGATCGAAACGAGACTTTCCGCGTGACTTTGCGCAAAGTTTATGACCATCACATTTTAAAGCGAAGCCGTGCTCATACGACTTCCCATGAGCTAATACGTTAGGAATGGCAAGTATTTTGAAATTCCGAGATAGTGCATGAAAAATCGATCGAAACGAGACTTTGCGCAAAATTCATGACCGTCGCGTTTTTTCACGAAACCATGCTTGTATGACTTCAATGGGCTAATACGTTGGGAATGAACAGTATTTTGAAATTCTGAGACGGTGCACGAAAAACCGATCGAAACGAGACGTTGCGCAAAATTTATAACCATCACATTTTTTCGCGAAACCATGCTCGTACGACTTCCAAAGGGCTAATAAGTTGATAATGGCCAGTATTTTGAAATTCTGAAATGGCGCAGTAAAAACTGATCAAAACGTGACTTTGAGCGAAATTGATGACCACCACATTTTTTCACGAAACCATGTTAGTACGACGTCCCATGGGCTAATACATTACGAATCGCCAGTATTTTGAAATTCTGAAACGGTGCCTGAAAAACAGATCGAAACGAGACTTTGCGCAAAATTCATGATCGTCGCGTTCTTTCACGAAACCATGCTTGTACGACTTCCCACGGGCTAATACGTTGGGAATGCCCAGTATTTTGAAATTCTGAAACGGTGAACGAAAAACCAATCGAAATATGATGTTGCACAAATTTATGACCATCGCATTTTTTCACGAAACCTTGTTAGTACCACGTCCCATGTAATATGTTACGAATGGCCAGTATTTTGAAATTCTGAAACGGTGCACGAAAAACAGATCGAAACGAGTCTTTGCGCGTGACTTCCAATATTTTAAAATTCCGGGACGGAGCATGAAAAACCAGTCAAAACGAGACTTTGCGCAAAATTTATGACTATCGTATTTTTTCACGAAAACAATGCTCGTACGATGTCCCATGGGCTAATACGTTAGGAATGGCACATATTTTTAAATTCTGGGACGGTGCACGAAAAACCGATCAAAACGAGACTTTGCGCAAAATTTATGACCGTCGTATTTTTTGGCAAAACCATGCTCGTACGACTTCCAAAGGGCTAATAAGTTGGTAATGGCCAGTATTTTGAAATTCTGAAATGGCGCACGAAAAACTGATCAAAACGTGACTTTGCGCAAAATTGATGACCACCACATTTTTTCGCAAAACCTTGTTAGTACGATGTCCCATGGGCTAATACGTTACGAATGGCCAGTATTTTGAAATTCTGAAACGGTGCACGAAAAACTGATCGAAACGAGTCTTTGCGCGTGACTTTGCGCAAAGTTTATGACCATCACATTTTATAGCGAAACCGTGCTCATACGACTTCCCATGGGCTAATATGTTAGGAATGGCAAGTATTTAGAAATTCCGAGATAGTGCACGACAAACCGATCGAAACGAGACTTTGCGCAAAATTCATGACCGCCGCATTTTTTCACGAAACCATGCTTGTACGACTTCCCATGGGCGAATACGTTAGGAATGCAGTATTTTGAAATTCTGAGACGGTGCACGAGAAATCGATCGAAACGAGACGTTGCGCAAAATTTATGACCATCGCATTTTTTCGCGAAACCATGATCGTACGACTTCCAAAGGGCGAATAAGTTGGTAAGTATTTTGAAATTCTAAAATTGCGCACGAAAAACTGATCAAAACGTGACTTTGCGCAAAATTGATGACCACCACATTTTTTCACGAAACCATGTTAGTACGAAGTCCATGGGCTAATACATTATGAATGGCCAGTATTTTGAAATTCTGAGATGGTGCATGAAAAACAGATCGAAACGAGACTTTGCGCGTGACTTTGCGCAAAGTTTATGACCATCACATTTTATAGCGAAACCTTGCTCATACGACTTCCCATGGGCTAATACGTTAGGAATGGCAAGTATTTTGAAATGCCGAGATAGTGCATGAAAAACCGATCGAAACGAGACTTTGCGCAAAATTCATAACCGTCGCGTTTTTTCACGAAACCATGCTTGTACGACTTCAATGGGCTAATACGTTGGGAATGCTCACTATTTTGAAATTCTGAGACAGTGCACGAAAAACCGATCGAAACAAGATGTTGCGCAAAATTTATAACCATCGCATTTTTTCGCGAAACCATGCTCGTACGACTTCCAAAGGGCTAATAAGTTGGTAAGTATTTTGAAATTCTAAAATGGCGCACGAAAAACTGATCAAAATGTGACTTTGTGCAAAATTGATGACCACCACATTTTTTCACGAAACCATGTTAGTACGAAGTCCATGGGCTAATACGTTACGGATGGCCAGTATTTTGAAATTTTGAGATGGTGCACGAAAAACAGATCGAAACGAGACTGTGCGCATGACTTTGCGCAAAGTTTATGACCATCACATTTTATAGCGAAACTGTGCTCATACAACGTCCCATGGGCTAATACGTTAGGAATGGCAAGTATTTTGAAATGCCGAGATAGTGCATGAAAAACTGATCGAAACGAGACTTTGCGCAAAATTCATGACCGTCGCGTTTTTTCACGAAACCATGCTTGTACGACTTCCCATGGGCTAATACGTTGGGAATGACCAGTATTTTGAAATTCTGAGATGGTGCACGAAAAACCGATCGAAACGAGACGTTGCGCAAAATTTATGACCATCGCATTTTTTCGCGAAACCATGCTCGTACGACTTCCAAAGGGCTAATAAGTTTGTAAGTATTTTGAAATTCTGAAATGGCGCACGAAAAACTGATCAAAACGTGACTTTGCGCAAAATTGATGACCACCACATTTTTTCACGAAACCATGTTAGTACGACGTCCCATGGGCTAATACGTTACGAATGGCCAGTATTTTGAAATTCTGAAACGGTGCACGAAAAACAGATCGAAACGAGTCTTTGCGTGACTTTCGCAAAGTTTATGACCATCACATTTTATAGCGAAACCGTGCTCATACGACTTCCCATGGGCTAATACGTTAGGAATGGCAAGTATTTTGAAATTCCGAGATAGTGCACGAAAAACCGATCGAAACGAGACTTTGCGCAAAATTCATGACCGTCGCGTTTTTTCACGAAACCATGCTTGTACGACTTCCCATGGGCTAATACGTTGGGAATGACCAGTATTTTGAAATTCTGAGACGGTGCACGAAAAACCGATCGAAACGAGACGTTGCGCAAAATTTATGACCATCGCATTTTTTCGCAAAACCATGCTCGTACGACTTCCAAAGGGCTAATAAGTTGGTAATGGCCAGTATTTTGAAATTCTGAAATGGCACACGAAAAACTGATGAAAACGTGACTTTGCGCAAAATTGATGACCACCACATTTTTTCACGAAACCATGTTAGTACGACATCCCATGGGCTTATACGTTACGAATGGCCAGTATTTTGAAATTCTGAAACGGTGCACGAAAAACAGATCGATACGAGTCTTTGCGCGTGACTTTCGTAAAGTTTATAACCATCACATTTTATAGCAAAACCGTGCTCATACGACTTCCCATCGGCTAATACGTTAGGAATGGCAAGTATTTTGAAATTCCGAGATAGTGCACGAAAAACCGATCGAAACGAGACTTTGCGCAAAATTCATGATCGTCGCGTTTTTTCACGAAACCATGCTTGTACGACATCCTATGGGCTAATACATTGGGAATGCCCAGTATTTTGAAATTCTGAGACGGTGCACGAAAATCCGATCGAAACGAGACGTTGCGCAAAATTTATGACCATCGCATTTTTTCGCGAAACCATGCTCGTACGACTTCCAAAGGGCTAATAAGTTGGTAATGGCTAGTATTTTGAAATTCGGAAATGGCGCACGAAAAACTGATCAAAACGTGACTTTGCGCAAAATTGATGACCACCACATTTTTCACGAAACCATGTTACGACGTCCCATGGGCTAATACGTTAGGAATGGCCAGTATTTTGAAATTCTGAAACGGTGCAAAAATAGATCGAAACGAGTCTTTGCGCGACTTAAAGTTTATGACCATCACATTTTATAGCGAAACCGTGCTCATACGACTTCCCATGGGCTAATACGTTAGGAATGGCAAGTATTTTGAAATTCCGAGATAGTGCACGAAAAACCGATTGAAACGAGACTTTGCGCAAAATTCATGACCATCGCGTTTTTTCACAAAACCATGCTTGTACGTCTTCCCATGGGTGAATACGTTGGGAATGCCCAGTATTTTCAAATTCTGAGACGGTGCACGAAAAATTGATCGAAACGAGACGTTGCGCAAAATTTATGACCATTGCATTTTTTCCCGAAACCATTCTCGTACGACTTCCAAAGGGCTAATAAGTTGGTAATGGCGAGTATTTTGAAATTCTGACATGGCGCACGAAAAACTGATCAAACCGTGACTTTGCGCAAAATTGATGACACCACATTTTTTCACGAAACCTTGTTAGTACGATGTCCCATGGGCTAATACGTTACGAATAGCCACTATTTTGAAATTCTGAAACGGTGCACTAAAAACAGATCGAAACGAGTCTTTGCGCGTGACTTTTCGCATAGTTTATGACCGTCACATTTTATAGCGAAACTGTGCTCATACGACTTCCCATGGGCTAATACGTTAGGAATGGCAAGTATTTTGAAATTCCGAGATAGTGCACGAAAATTCGATCGAAACGAGACTTTCCGCAAAATTCATGACCGTCGCGTTTTTTCACGAAACCAAGCTTGTACGACTTCCCATGGGCGAATACATTGGGAATGCCCAGTATTTTGAAATTCTGAGTCGGTGCACGAAAAACCGATCGAAACGAGACGTTGCGCAAAATTTATGACCATCGCATGTTTTCGCGAAACCATGCTCGTACGACTTCCAAAGGGCTAATAAGTTGGTAATGGCCAGTATTTTGAAATTCCAAAATGGCGCATGAAAAACTGATCAAAACGTGACTTTGCGCAAAATTGATGACCACCACATTTTTTCACGAAACCTTGTTAGTACGACGTCCCATGGGCTAATACGTTACGAATGGCTAGTATTTTGAAATTCGGAAACGGTGCACGAAAAACAGATCGAAACAAGACTTTGCGCAAAGTTTATGACCATCATATTTTATAGCGAAACCGTGCTTATACGACTTCCCATGGGCTAGTACGTTAGGAATGGCAAGTATTTTGAAATTTCGAGAAAATGCACGAAAAACCGATCGAAACGAGACGTTGCGCAAAATTTATAACCATCGCATTTTTTCGTGAAACCATGCTGGTACGACTTCCAAAGGGCTAATAAGTTGGTAATGGCCAGTATTTTGAAATTGTGAAATGGCGCATGGAAAACTGATCAAAACGTGACTTTGCGCAAAATTGATGACCACCACATGTTCGTACGACGTCCCATGGGCTAATACGTTACGAATGGCCAGTATTTTGAAATTCTGATATGGTGCACGAAAAACAGATCGAAACGAGACTTTGCGCAAAATTCATGTTCGTCGCGTTTTTTCACGAAACCATGCTTGTACGACTTCCCATGAGCTAATACGTTGTGAATGCTCAGTATTTTGAAATTGTGATACGGTGAACGAAAAACCAATCGAAATATGACGTTGCGCAAAATTTATGACCATCGCATTTTTTCACGAAACCTTGTTAGTACGACATCCCATGTAATACGTTACGAATGGCCAGTATTTTGAAATTCTGAAACGGTGCATGAAAAACAGATCGAAACGAGTCTTTGTGCAAAGTTTACGACCATCACATTTGATAGCGAAACCGTGCTCATACGACTTCCCATGGGCTAATACGTTAGGAATGGCAAGTATTTTGAAATTCCGAGATAGTGCACGAAAAACCGATCGAAACGAGACTTTGCGCAAAATTCATGACCGTCGCGTTTTTTCACGAAACCATGCTTGTACGACTTCCCATGGGCTAATACGTTGGGAATGGCCAGTATTTTGAAATTCTGAGACGGTGCATGAAAAACCGATCGAAACGAGACGTTGCGCAAAATTTATGACCATCGCATTTTTTCGCTAAACCATGCTCGTACGACTTCCAAAGGGCTAATAAGTTGGTAATGGCAAGTATTTTGAAATTCTGAAATGGCGCACGAAAAACTGATCAAAACGTGACTTTGCGCAAAATTGATGACCACCACATTTTTTCACGAAACCATGTTAGTACGACGTCCCATGGGCTAATACGTTACGAATGGCCAGTATTTTGAAATTCTGAAACGGTGCACGAAAAACAGATCGAAACGAGACTTTGCGCAAAATTCATGACCGTCGCGTTTTTTCACGAAACCATGCTTGTACAACTTCCCATGGGCTAATACGTTGGGAATGCCCAGTATTTTGAAATTCTGAAACGGTGAACGAAAAACCAATCGAAATATGACGTTGCGCAAAATTTATGACCCTCGCATTTTTTCACGAAACCTTGTTAGTACGACATCCCATGTAATACGTTACGAATGGCCAGTATTTTGAAATTCTGGGATGGTGCACGCAAAACTGATCGAAACGAGACTTATTTATGACCATTTTTCGAAACCATGCTCGCACGACTTCCAAAGGGCTAATACGTTGGTAATGGCCAGTATTTTGAAATTCAAATGGCACAAAAACCGATCAAAACGTGACTTTGCGCAAAATTGATGACCACCACATTTTTTCACGAAACCTTGTTAGTACGACGTCCTATGGGCTAATACGTTAGAATGGCTAGTATTTTGAAATTCTGAAATGGTGCACGAAAAACAGATCGAAACGAGACTTTGCGCGTGACTTTGCGTAAAGTTTATGACCATCACATTTTATAGCGAAACCGTGCTTATACGACTTCCCATGGGCTAATACGTTAGGAATGGCAAGTATTTTGAAATTCCGAGATAGTCCACGAAAAACTGATCGAAACGAGACGTTGCGCAAAATTTATAACCATCGCATTTTTTCGCGAAACCATGCTCGTACGACTTCCAAAGGGCTAATACGTTGGGAATGCCCAGTATTTTGAAATTCTGAAACGGTGAACGAAAAACCAATCGAAATATGACGTTGCGCAAAATTTATGACCATCGCATTTTTTCACGAAACCTTGTTAGTACGACATCCCATGTAATACGTTACGAATGGCCAGTATTTTGAAATTCTGAAACGGTGCATGAAAAACAGATCGAAACGAGTCTTTGCGCAAAGTTTATGACCATCACATTTTATAGCGAAACCGTGCTCATACGACTTCCCATGGGCTAATACGTTAGGAATGGCAAGTATTTTGAAATTCCGAGATAGTGCACGAAAAACCGATCGAAACGAGACTTTGCGCAAAATTCATGACCGTCGCGTTTTTTCACGAAACCATGCTTGTACGACTTCCCATGGGCTAATACGTTGGGAATGGCCAGTATTTTGAAATTCTGAGACGGTGCATGAAAAACCGATCGAAACGAGACGTTGCGCAAAATTTATGACCATCGCATTTTTTCGCGAAACCATGCTCGTACGACTTCCAAAGGGCTAATAAGTTGGTAATGGCCAGTATTTTGAAATTCTGAAATGGCGCACGAAAAACTGATCAAAACGTGACTTTGCGCAAAATTGATGACCACCACATTTTTTCACGAAACCATGTTAGTACGACGTCCCAAGGGCTAATACGTTACGAATGGCCAGTATTTTGAAATTCTTAAACGGTGTACGAAAAAAAGATCGAAACCAGTCTTTGCGTGTGACTTTGCGCAAAGTTTATGACCATCACATTTTATAGCGAAACCGTGCTCATACGACTTCCCATGGGCTAATACATTAGAAATGGCAAGTATTTTGAAATTCCGAGATAGTGCACGAAAAATCGATCGAAATGAGACTGCGCAAACTTCATGACCATCATATTTTTTCACGAAACCATGCATGTACGACTTCCCATGGGCGAATACGTTGGGAATGCCCAGTATTTTGAAATTCTGAGACGGTGCACGAAAAATATGACCATTGCATTTTTTCGCGAAACCATGCTCGTACGACTTCCAAAGGGCTAATAAGTTGGTGAGTATTTTGAAATTCTGAAATGGTGTACGAAAAACTGATTAAAACGTGACTTTGCGCAAAATTGATGACCACGACATTTTTTCACGAAACCATGTTAGTACGAAGTCCATGGGCTAATACGTTACGAATGGCCAGTATTTTGAAATTCTGAGACGGTGCACGAAAAATAGATCGAAACGAGTCTTTGCGCGTGACTTTCGCAAAGTTTATGACCATCACATTTTATAGCGAAACCGTGCTCATATGACTTCCCCTGGGTACGTTAGGAATGGCAAGTATTTTGAAATTCCGAGATAATGCATGAAAAACCGATCGAAACGACACTTTGCGCAAAATTCATGACCGTCGCATTTTTTTCACGAAACCATGCTTGTACGACTTCCCATGGGTCATACATTGGGAATGGCCAGTATTTTGAAATTCTGAGATGGTGCACGAAAAATAGATCGAAACGAGATGTTGCGGAAAATTTATGACCATCGCATTTCTTCGCGAAACCATGCTCGTGTGACTTCCAACGGGCTAATAAGTTGGTAATGGCCATTATTTTGAAATTCTGAAATGGTGCACGAAAACCGATCAAAACGAGACTTTGCAAAATTTATGACCACATTTTTTCACGAAACCATGTTAGACTTCCCATGGGCTAATACGTTGAATGGCCAGTATTTTGAAATTCTGAAACGGTGCACGAAAAACAGATCGATACGAGACTTTGCACGTGACTTTGCGCAAAGTTTATGACCATCACATTTTATAGCGAAACCGTGCTCATACGACTTCCCATGGGCTAGTACGTTAGGAATGGCAAGTATTTTGAAATTCCGAGAAAATGCACGAAAAACCGATCGAAACGAGACGTTGCGCAAAATTTATAACCATCATATTTTTTCACGAAACCATGCTCGTACGACTTCCAGAGGGCTAATAAGTTGGTAATGGCCAGTATTTTGAAATTCTGAAATGGCGCACGGAAAACCGATCAAAACGTGACTTTGCGCAAAATTTATGACCACCATTTTTCACGAAACCATGTTAGTACGACTTCCCATGGGCTAATACGTAGGAATGGCCAGTATTTTGAAATTCTGATACGAAAAACCGATCGAAACGAGACTTTTGCAAAATTTATGACCACGTTTTTCACGAAACCATGCTTGTACGACTTCCCATGGGCTAATACGTTGGGAATGGCCAGTATTTTGAAATTCTGAGACGGTGCATGAAAACCGATCGAAACGAGACTTGCAAAATTTATGACCATCGATTTTTCGAAACCATGCTCGTACGACTTCCAAAGGGCTAATAAGTTGGGAATGGCCAGTATTTTGAAATTCTAAAATGGCGCAAAAAACCGATCAAAACGAGACTTTGCGCAAAATTGATGACCACCACATTTTTCACGAAACCATGTTAGTACGACTTCCCATGGGCTAATACGTTAGAATGGCCAGTATTTTGAAATTCTTAAACGGTAAAAAAGATCGAAACCAGTCTTTGCGCTGACAAAAGTTTATGACCATCACATTTTATAGCGAAACCATGCTCATACGACTTCCCATGGGCTAATACGTTAGGAATGGCAAGTATTTTGAAATTCGAGATAGTGCACGAAAAACCGATCAAACGAGACTTTGCAAAATTCATGACCATCATATTTTTCACGAAACCATGCTGTACGACTTCCCATGGGCTAATACGTTGGGAATGCCAGTATTTTGAAATTCGAGACGGTGCACGAAAAATATGACCATTGCATTTTTCGCGAAACCATGCTCGACTTCCAAAGGGCTAATTGGAATGAGTATTTTGAAATTCTGAAATGGTGCAAAAACCGATTAAAACGTGACTTTGCGCAAAATTTATGACCACACATTTTTCACGAAACCATGTTAGTACTCCATGGGCTAATACGTTAGGAATGGCCAGTATTTTGAAATTCTGAGACGGTGCACGAAAAATAGATCGAAACGAGTCTTTGCGCGTGACTTTCGCAAAGTTTATGACCATCACATTTTATAGCGAAACCGTGCTCATATGACTTCCCCTGGGTACGTTAGGAATGGCAAGTATTTTGAAATTCCGAGATAATGCATGAAAAACCGATCGAAACGACACTTTGCGCAAAATTCATGACCGTCGCATTTTTTTCACGAAACCATGCTTGTACGACTTCCCATGGGTCATACATTGGGAATGGCCAGTATTTTGAAATTCTGAGATGGTGCACGAAAAATAGATCGAAACGAGATGTTGCGGAAAATTTATGACCATCGCATTTCTTCGCGAAACCATGCTCGTGTGACTTCCAACGGGCTAATAAGTTGGTAATGGCCATTATTTTGAAATTCTGAAATGGCGCACGAAAAACTGATCAAAACGTGACTTTGCGCAAAATTGATGACCACCACATTTTTTCACGAAACCATGTTAGTACGACGTCCCATGGGCTAATACGTTACGAATGGCCAGTATTTTGAAATTCTGAAATGGTGCACGAAAAACCGATCGAAACGAGACGTTGCGCAAAATTTATGACCATCGCATTTTTTCGCGAAACCATGCCCGTACGACTTCCCATGGGCTAATACGTTAGGAATGGCAAGTATTTTGAAATTCGAGATGCGAAAAACCGATCGAAACGAGATGTTGCACAAAATTTATGACTATCGTATTTTTCCGCGAAACCATGCTCATACGACTTCCAAAGGGCTAATAAGATGGTAATGGCCAGTATTTTGAAATTCTGAAATGGCACACAAAAAACTGATCGAAGCGAGACTTTGCGCAAAGTTTATGACCGTCGCGTTTTTTCACGAAACCATGTTAGTACGACTTCTAATGGGCTAATATGTTACGAATGGCCAGTATTTTGAAATTCTGATACGGTGCACGAAAAACCGATCGAAATGAGACTTTGCGCAAAATTTATGACCATTTTTCACGAAACCATGCTTGTACGACTTCCCATGGGCTAATACGTTGGGAATGGCAAGTATTTTGAAATTTGAAATGGTGAACGAAAACCAATCGAAAGACTTGCAAAATTTATGACCATCGATTTTTTCACGAAACCATGTTAGTACGACTTCCCATGGGCTAATACGTTACGAATGGCCAGTATTTTGAAATTCTGAGACGGTGCACGAAAACCGATCGAAACGAGACGCGCAAAATTTATGACCATCGCATTTTTCGAAACCATGCTCGCGACTTCCCAAAGGGCTAATAAGTTGGAATGGCCAGTATTTTGAAATTCGAAATGGCAAAAAACCGATCAAAACGTGACTTTGCGCAAAATTGATGACCACCACATTTTTTCACGAAACCATGTTAGTACGACTTCTCATGGGCTAATATGTTACGAATGGCCAGTATTTTGAAATTCTTAAACGGTGCACGAAAAACAGATCGAAACCAGTCTTTGCGTGTGACTTTGCACAAAGTTTATGACCATCACATTTTATAGCGAAACCGGGCTCATACGACTTCCCATGGGCTAACATTAGGAATGGCAAGTATTTTGAAATTCCGAGATAGTGCACGAAAAATCGATCGAAACGAGACTGCGCAAAATTCATGACCGTCACGTTTTTTCACGAAACCATGCTTGTACAACTTCCCATGGGCGAATACGTTGGGAATGCCCAGTATTTTGAAATTCTGAGATGGTGCACGAAAAATCGATCGAAACAAGTCGTTGCGCAAAATTTATGACCATTGCATTTTTTCGCGAAACCATGCTCGTACGACTTCCAAAGGGCTAATAAGTTGGTAAGTATTTTGAAATTCTGAAATGGTGTACGAAAAACAGATCAAAACGTGACTTTGCGCAAAATTGATGACCACCACATTTTTTCACGAAACCATGTTAGTACGGAGTCCATGGGCTAATACGTTACGAATGGCCAGTATTTTGAAATTCTGAGACGGTGCACAAAAAACAGATCGAAACGAGTCTTTGCGCGTGACTTTCGCAAAGTTTATGACCATCACATTTTATATCGAAACCGTGCTCATATGACTTCCTATGGGTACGTTAGGAATGGCAAGTATTTTGAAATTCTGAGATAGTGCACGAAAAACTGATCGAAACGAGACTTTGCGCAAAATTCATGACCGTCGCATTTTTTCACGAAACCATGCTTGTACGACTTCCCATGGGTCATACATTGGGAATGGCCAGTATTTTGAAATTCTGAGATGGTGCACGAAAAACAGATCGAAACGAGGCTATGAAAATTTATGACCATCGCATTTTTCACGAAACCATGCTCGTTGACTTCCATGGGCTAATAAGTTGGAATGGCCAGTATTTTGAAATTCTGAAATGGCAAAAACCGATCAAAACGTGACTTTGCGCAAAATTTATGACCACCACATTTTTTCACGAAACCATGTTAGTACGACTTCCCATGGGCTAATACATTAGGAATGGCCAGTATTTTGAAATTCCGAGATTGTGCACGAAAAACCGATCGAAACTAGACTTTGCGTGTGACTTTGCGCAAAGTTTATGAGCATCACATTTTACAGCGAAATCATTCTTATACGACTTCCCATGGGCTAATACGTTAGGAATGGCAAGTATTTTGAAATTCCGAGATAGTGCACGAAAAACAGATCGAAACGAGACGTTGCGCAAAATTTATGACCATCGCATTTTTTCGCGAAACCATGCTCGTACGACTTCCCAAGGGCTAATAATACGTTAGGAATGGCCAGTATTTTGAAATTCTGAAATGGCGCACGAAAAACCGATCAAAACGTGACTTTGCGCAAAATTGATGACCACCACATTTTTTCACGAAACCATGTTCGTACGACGTCCCATGGGCTAATACGTTACGAATGGCCAGTATTTTGAAATTCTGAGATCGTGCACGAAAAACCGATCGAAACGAGACTTTGCGCAAAATTCATGATCGTCACGTTTTTTCACGAAACCATGCTTGTACGACTTCCCATGGCCGAATACTTTGGGAATGGCCAGTATTTTGAAATTCTGAAATGGAACGAAAACCGATCGAAAAATATGACGCAAAATTTATGACCATCGATTTTTCACGAAACCATGCACGACTTCCCATGGCTAATACGTTGAATGGCCAGTATTTTGAAATTCTGAGACGGTGCACAAAACCGATCGAAACGAGACGCTATGCAAAATTTATGACCATCGCATTTTTCCGAAACCATGCTCGACTTCCAAAGGGCTAATACGTTGGAATGGCCAGTATTTTGAAATTCGAAATGGCACGAAAAACCGATCAAACGTGACTTTGCAAAATTTATGACCACCACATTTTTCACGAAACCATGTTAGTACGACTTCCCATGGGCTAATACGTTACCAATGGCCAATATTTTGAAATTATGAGATGGTGCACGAAAAACAGATTGAAACGAGTTTTTGCGCACGACTTTGCGCAAAGTTTCTGACCATCACATTTTATAGCGAAACCGTGCTCATACGACTTCCCATGGGCTAATACGTTAGGAATGGCAAGTATTTTGAAATTCCGAGATAGTGCACGAAAAACCGATCGAAATGAGACTTTGCGCAAAATTCATGACCATCGCATTTTTTCTCGAAACCATGCTTGGACGACTTCAATGGGCTAATACGTTGCGAATGCCCACTATTTTGAAATTCTGAGACTGTGCACGAAAAACCGACCGAAACGAGACCTTGCGCAAAATTTATAACCATCGCATTTTTTCGCGAAACCATGCTCGTACGACTTCCAAAGGGCAAATAAATTGGTAATGGCCAGTATTTTGAAATTCTGAATTGGCGCACGAAAAACTGATCAAAACGTGACTTTGCGCAAAATTGATGACCACCACATTTTTTCACGAAACCATGTTAGTACGATGTCCCATGGGCGAATACATTACGAATGGCCAGTATTTTGAAATTCTGAAACGGTGCACGAAAAATAGATCGAAACGAGACTTTGCGCAAAATTCATGACCGTCGCGTTTTTTCACGAAACCATGCTTGTACGACTTCCCACGGGCTAATACGTTGGGAATGCCCAGTATTTTGAAATTCTGAAACGGTGAACGAAAAACCAATCGAAATATGACGTTACGCAAAATTTATGACCATCGCATTTTTTCACGAAACTTGTTAGTACGACGTCCCATGTAATACGTTACGAATGGCCAGTATTTTGAAATTCTGAAACGGTGCATGAAAAATAGATCGAAACGAGCCTTTGCGCGTGACTTTGCGCAAAGTTTATGACCATCACATTTTATAGCGAAACTGTGCTCATACGACTTCCCATGGGCTAATACGTTAGGAATGGCAAGTATTTTGAAATTCAGAGATAGTGCACGAAAAACCGATCGAAACGAGACTTTGCGCAAAATTCATGACCGTCGCGTTTTTTCACGAAACCATGCTTGGATGACTTCAATGGTCTAATACGTTGGGAATGCCCAGTATTTTGAAATTCTGAGACAGTGCACGAAAAACCGATCGAAACGAGACGTTGCGCAAAATTTATAACCATCGCATTTTTTCGCGAAACCATGCTCGTACGACTTCCAAAGGGCTAATAAGTTGGTAATGGCCAGTATTTTGAAATTCTGAAATGGCGCACGAAAAACTGATCAAAACGTGACTTTGCGCAAAATTGATGACCACCACATTTTTTCACGAAACCATGTTAGTACGACGTCCCATGGGCTAATACGTTACGAATGGCCAGTATTTTGAAATTCTGATACGGTGCACGAAAAACAGATCGAAACGAGACTTTGCGCAAAATTCATGATCGTCGCGTTTTTTCACGAAACCATGCTTGTACGACTTCCCATGGGCTAATACGTTGGGAATGCCCAGTATTTTGAAATTCTGAAATGGTGAACGAAAAACCAATCGAAATATGACGTTGCGCAAAATTTATGACCATCGCATTTTTTCACGAAACCTTGTAAGTACGACATCCCATGTAATACGTCACGAATGGCCAGTATTTTGAAATTCTGAGACGGTGCACGAAAAACCGATCGAAAGGAGACGTTGCGCAAAATATATGACCATCGCATGTTTTCGCGAAACCATGCTCGTACGACTTCCAAAGGGCTAATAAGTTGGTAATGGCCAGTATTTTGAAATTCCGAAATGGCGCACGAAAAACTGATCAAAACGTGACTTTGCGCAAAATTGATGACCACCACATTTTTTCACGAAACCTTGTTAGTACGACGTCCCATGGGCTAATACGTTACGAATGGCTAGTATTTTGAAATTCTGAAATGGTGCACGAAAAACAGATTGAAACGAGACTTTGCGCGTGACTTTGCGCAAAGTTTATGACCATCACATTTTATAGCGAAACCGTGCTCATACGACTTCCCATGGGCTAATACGTTAGGAATGGCAAGTATTTTGAAATTCCGAGATAGTGCACGAAAAACCGATCGAAACGAGACTTTGCGCATGACCATCGCATTTTTTCTCGAAACCATGCTTGGACGACTTCAATGGGCTAATACGTTGCGAATGCCCACTATTTTGAAATTCTGAGACTGTGCACGAAAAACCGACCGAAACGAGACCTTGCGCAAAATTTATAACCATCACGAAACCATGCTCGTACGACTTCCGAAGGGCTAATAAATTGGTAATGGCCAGTATTTTGAAATTCTGAAATGGCGCACGAAAAACTGATCAAAACGTGACTTTGCGCAAAATTGATGACCACCACATTTTTTCACGAAACCATGTTAGTACGATGTCCCATGGGCGAATACATTACGAATGGCCAGTATTTTGAAATTCTGAAACGGTGCACGAAAAATAGATCGAAACGAGACTTTGCGCAAAATTCATGACCGTCGCGTTTTTTCACGAAACCATGCTTGTACGACTTCCCACGGGCTAATACGTTGGGAATGCCCAGTATTTTGAAATTCTGAAACGGTGAACGAAAAACCAATCGAAATATGACGTTACGCAAAATTTATGACCATCGCATTTTTTCACGAAACTTGTTAGTACGACGTCCCATGTAATACGTTACGAATGGCCAGTATTTTGAAATTCTGAAACGGTGCATGAAAAATAGATCGAAACGAGCGTGACTTTGCGCAAAGTTTATGACCACATTTTATAGCGAAACTGTGCTCATACGACTTCCCATGGGCTAATACGTTAGGAATGGCAAGTATTTTGAAATTCAGAGATAGTGCACGAAAAACCGATCGAAACGAGACTTTGCGCAAAATTCATGACCGTCGCGTTTTTTCACGAAACCATGCTTGGATGACTTCAATGGTCTAATACGTTGGGAATGCCCAGTATTTTGAAATTCTGAGACAGTGCACGAAAAACCGATCGAAACGAGACGCTTGCATTTATGACCATCGCATTTTTTCGCGAAACCATGCTCGACGACTTCAAGGGCTAATAAGTTGGAATGGCCAGTATTTTGAAATTCTGAAATGGCACACGAAAAACTGATCAAAACGTGACTTTGCGCGAAATTGATGACCGCCACATTTTTTCACGAAACCATGTTAGTACGACGTCCCATGGGCTAATACGTTACGAATGGCCAGTATTTTGAAATTCTGATACGGTGCACGAAAAACAGATCGAAACGAGACTTTGCGCAAAATTCATGACCGTCACGTTTTTTCACGAAACCATGCTTGTACGACTTCCCATGGGCTAATACGTTGGGAATGGCCAGTATTTTGAAATTCTGAAATGGTGAAAAACCGATCGAAATATGCAAAATTTATGACCATCGATTTTTTCACGAAACCATGCACGACTTCCCATGGGCTAATACGTACGAATGGCCAGTATTTTGAAATTCTGAGACGGTGCACGAAAAACCGATCGAAACGAGACGTTGCGCAAAATTTATGACCATCGCGAAACCATGCTCGTACGACTTCCAAAGGGCTAATAAGTTGGTAATGGCCAGTATTTTGAAATTCTGAAATGGCGCACGAAAAACTGATCAAAACGTGACTTTGCGCAAAATTGATGACCACCACATTTTTTCACGAAACCATGTTAGTACGACGTCCCATGGGCTAATACGTTACGAATGGCCAGTATTTTGAAATTCTGAAACGGTGCACGAAAAACAGATCGAAACGAGTCTTTGCGCGTGACTTTGCGCAAAGTTTATGACCATCACATTTTATAGCGAAACCATGCTCGTACGATGTCCCATGGGCTAATACGTTACGAATGCCCAGTATTTTGAAATTCTGAGACGGTGCACGAAAAACCGATCGAAACGAGACGTTGCGCAAAATTTATGAACATCGCATTTTTTCGCGAAACCATGCTCGTACGACTTCCAAAGGGCTAATAAGTTGGTAATGGCCAGTATTTTGAAATTCTGAAATGGCGCACGAAAAACTGATCAAAACGTGACTTTGCGCAAAATTGATGACCACCACATTTTTTCACGAAACCATGTTAGTACGACGTCCCATGGGCTAATACGTTACGAATGGCCAGTATTTTGAAATTCTGAAACGGTGCACGAAAAACAGATCGAAACGAGTCTTTGCGCGTGACTTTCGCAAAGTTTATGACCATCACATTTTATAGCGAAACCGTGCTCATACCACTTCCCATGGGTACATTAGGAATGGCAAGTATTTTGAAATTCCGAGATAGTGCACGAAAAACCGATCGAAACGAGACTTTGTGCAAAATTCATGACCGTCGCCTTTTTTCACGAAACCATGCTTGTACGACTTCCCATGGGTAATATATTGGGAATGGCCAGTATTTTGAAATTCTGAGATGGTGCACGAAAAACCGATCGAAACGAGACGTTGTGGAAAATTTATGACCATCGCATTTCTTCGTGAAACCATGCTCGTGTGACTTCCAACGAGCTAATAAGTTGGTAATGGCCATTATTTTGAAATTCTGAAATGGCGCACGAAAAACTGATCAAAACGTGACTTTGCACAAAATTGATGACCACCACATTTTTTCACGAAACCATGTTAGTACGACGTCCCATGGGCTAATACGTTACGAATGGCCAGTATTTTGAAATTCTAAAATGGTGCACGAAAAACAGATTGAAACGAGTCTTTGCGCATGACTTTGTGCAAAGTTTATGACCATCACATTTTATAGCGAAACCGTGCTCATATGACTTCCCATGGGCTAATACGTTAGAAATGGCAAGTATTTTGAAATTCCGAGATAGTGCACGAAAAATCGATCGAAACGAGACTTTGCGTAAAATTCATGACCGTCGCGTTTTTGCACGAAACCATGCTTGTACGACTTCCCAAGGGCTAATACGTTGGGAATGGCCAGTATTTTGAAATTCTGAGACAGTGCACGTAAAACCGATCGAAACGAGACGTTGCACAAAATTTATGACCATCGCATTTTTTTGTGAAACCATGCTCGTACGACTTCCAAAGGGCTAATAAGTTGGTAATGGCCAGTATTTTGAAATTCTGAAATGGCGCACGAAAAACTGATCAAAACGTGACTTTGCGCAAAATTGATGACCACCACATTTTTTCACGAAACCATGTTAGTACGGCGTCTCATGGGCTAATACGTTACGAATGACAAGTATTTTGAAATTCTGAAACGGTGCACGAAAAACTGATCGAAACGAGTCTTTGCGCGTGACTTTCGCAAAATTTATGACCCATCACATTTTATATTGAAACCGTGCTCATACGACTTCCCATGGGCTTATACGTTGGAATGGCAAGTATTCTGAAATTCCGAGATAGTGCACGAAAAACCAATCGAAACGAGACTTTGCGCAAAATTCATGACCATCATGTTTTTTCACGAAACCATGCTTGTACGACCTCCGATGGGCTAATACGTTTGGAATGGCCAGTATTTTGAAATTCTGAGATGGTGCACGAAAAACCGATCGAAACGAGACGTTGCGCAAAATTTATGACCATCGCATTTCTTCGCGAAACCATGCTCGTGTGACTTCCAAAGGGCTAATAAATTGGTAATGGCCAGTATTTTGAAATTCTGAAATGGCGCACGAAAAACTGATCAAAACGTGACTTTGCGCAAAATTGATGACCACCGCATTTTTTCACGAAATCTTGTTAGTACGATGTCCCATGGGCTAATACATTACGAATGGCTAGTATTTTGAAAATCTGAAATGGTGCACGAAAAATAGATCGAAACGAGACTTTGCGCGTGACTTTGCGCAAAGTTTATGACCATCACATTTAATAGCGAAACCGTGCTCATACGACTTCCCATGGGCTAATACGTTAGGAATGGCAAGTATTTTGAAATTCAGAGATAGTGCACGAAAAACCGATCGAAACGAGACTTTGCGCAAAATTCATGACCGTCGCGTTTTTTCACGAAACCATGCTTGGATGACTTCAATGGTCTAATACGTTGGGAATGCCCAGTATTTTGAAATTCTGAGACAGTGCACGAAAAACCGATCGAAACGAGACGTTGCGCAAAATTTATAACCTTCGCATTTTTTCGTGAAACCATGCTCATACGACTTCCAAAGGGCAAATAAGTTGGTAATGGCCAGTATTTTGAAATTCTGAAATGGCGCACGAAAAACTGATCAAAACGTGACTTTGCGCAAAATTGATGACCACGACATTTTTTCACGAAACCATGTTAGTACGACGTCCCATGGGCTAATACGTTACGAATGGCTGGTATTTTCAAATTCTGAAACGGTGCACGAAAAACAGATCGAAACGTGCCTTTGCGCGTGACTTTGCGCAAAGTTTATGTCCATTACATTTTATAGCAAAACCGTGCTCATACGACTTCCCATGGGCTAATACGTTAGGAATGGCAAGTATTTTGAAATTCAGAGATAGTGCACGAAAAACCGATCGAAACGAGACTTTGCGCAAAATTCATGACCGTCGCGTTTTTTCACGAAACCATGCTTGGATGACTTCAATGGTCTAATACGTTGGGAATGCCCAGTATTTTGAAATTCTGAGACAGTGCACGAAAAACCGATCGAAACGAGACGTTGCGCAAAATTTATAACCATCGCATTTTTTCGCGAAACCATGCTCGTACGACTTCCGAAGGGCAAATAAGTTGGTAATGGCCAGTATTTTGAAATTCTGAAATGGCGCACGAAAAACTGATCAAAACGTGACTTTGCGCAAAATTGATGACCACCACATTTTTTCACGAAACCATGTTAGTACGACGTCCCATGGGCTAATACGTTATGAATGGCTGGTATTTTGAAATTCTGAAGCGGTGCACGAAAACAGATCGAAAGCGTCTTTGCGTGACTTTGCAAAGTTTATGACCATCACATTTTATAAACCGTGCTCATCGACTTCCCATGGGCTAATCGTTAGGAATGGCAAGTATTTTGAAATTCGAGATAGTGCGAAAAACCGATCGAAGCGAGACTTTGCGCAAAATTTATGACCGTCGCATTTTTCACGAAACCATGCTTATGACTTCCCATGGGCTAATACGTTGGGAATGGCCAGTATTTTGAAATTCCGAGTCGGTGCACGAAAAACCGATCGAAGCGAGACTTTGCGCAAAGTTTATGACCGTCACATTTTTTCGCGAAACCATGCTCATACGACTTCCCAAGGGCTAATAAGTTGGTAATGGCCAGTATTTTGAAATTCTGAAATGGCACGAAAAACTGATCAAAAGCGTGACTTTGCGCAAAATTGATGACCACCACATTTTTCACGAAACCATGTTAGTTCGACGTCCCATGGGCTAATACGTTCTGAATGGCAAGTATTTTGAAATTCTGAAGCGGTGCACGAAAAACAGATCGAAACGAGTCTTTGCGTGACTTTCGCAAAATTTATGACCATCACATTTTATAGAAACCATGCTCATACGACTTCCCATGGGCTAATACGTTAGGAATGGCAAGTATTTTGAAATTCGAGATAGTGCACGAAAAACCGATCGAAGCGAGACTTTGCGCAAAATTCATGACCATCATTTTTTCACGAAACCATGCTTGTACGACTTCCATGGGCTAATACGTTTGGAATGGCCAGTATTTTGAAATTCTGAGATGGTGCACGAAAACCGATCGAAACGAGACGTTGCAAAATTTATGACCATCGCATTTTTCGAAACCATGCTCGTGACTTCCAAAGGGCTAATAAATTGGTAATGGCCAGTATTTTGAAATTCTGAAAACCGATCAAAGCGTGACTTTGCGCAAAATTGATGACCACGCATTTTTCACGAAACCATGTTAGTACGACTTCCCATGGGCTAATACGTTTGAATGGCTAGTATTTTGAAATTCTGAAATGGTGCACGAAAAATAGATCGAAGCGAGACTTTGCGTGACTTTGCGCAAAGTTTATGACCATCACATTTTAGCGAAACCATGCTCATACGACTTCCCATGGGCTAATACATTAGGAATGGCAAGTATTTTGAAATTCGAGATAGTGCACGAAAACCGATCGAAGCGAGACTTTGCGCAAAATTCATGACCGTCGCGTTTTTCACGAAACCATGCTTATGACTTCCATGGGCTAATACGTTGGGAATGGCCAGTATTTTGAAATTCTGAGACGGTGCACGAAAAACCGATCGAAGCGACGTTGCGCAAAATTTATGACCATCGCATTTTTTCGAAACCATGCTCATCGACTTCCAAAGGGCTAATAAGTTGGAATGGCCAGTATTTTGAAATTCTGAAATGGCGCACGAAAAACCGATCAAAAGCGTGACTTTGCGCAAAATTGATGACCCACATTTTTCACGAAACCATGTTAACGACGTCCCATGGGCTAATACGTTGAATGGCGGTATTTTGAAATTCTGAACGGTGCGAAAAACAGATCGAAGCGAGACTTTGCGTGACTTTGCGAAGTTTATGACCATCACATTTTATAGCGAAACCGTGCTCATACGACTTCCCATGGGCTAATACGTTAGGAATGGCAAGTATTTTGAAATTCAGAGATAGTGCACGAAAAACCGATCGAAACGAGACTTTGCGCAAAATTCATGACCGTCGCGTTTTTTCACGAAACCATGCTTGGATGACTTCAATGGTCTAATACGTTGGGAATGCCCAGTATTTTGAAATTCTGAGACAGTGCACGAAAAACCGATCGAAACGAGACGTTGCGCAAAATTTATAACCATCGCATTTTTTCGCGAAACCATGCTCGTACGACTTCCGAAGGGCAAATAAGTTGGTAATGGCCAGTATTTTGAAATTCTGAAATGGCGCACGAAAAACTGATCAAAACGTGACTTTGCGCAAAATTGATGACCGCCACATTTTTTCACGAAACCATGTTAGTACGACGTCCCATGGGCTAATACGTTACGAATGGCTGGTATTTTGAAATTCTGAAACGGTGCACGAAAAACAGATCGAAACGTGTCTTTGCGCGTGACTTTGCGCAAAGTTTATGTCCATCACATTTTATAGCGAAACCGTGCTCATACGACTTCCCATGGGCTAATACGTTAGGAATGGCAAGTATTTTGAAATTCAGAGATAGTGCACGAAAAACTGATCGAAACGAGACTTTGCGCAAAATTTATGACCGTCGCATTTTTTCACGAAACCATGCTTGGATGACTTCCCATGGGCGAATACGTTGGGAATGCCCAGTATTTTGAAATTCTGAGACAGTGCACGAAAAACCGATCGAAACGAGACGTTGCGCAAAATTTATAACCATCGCATTTTTTCGTGAAACCATGCTCGTACGACTTCCAAAGGGCAAATAAGTTGGTAATGGCCAGTATTTTGAAATTCTGAAATGGCGAACGAAAAACTGATCAAAACGTGACTTTGCGCAAAATTGATGACCACCACATTTTTTCACGAAACCATGTTAGTACGACGTCGCATGGGCTAATACGTTACGAATGACAAGTATTTTGAAATTCTGAAACGGTGCACGAAAAACAGATCGAAACGAGTCTTTGCGCGTGACTTTCGCAAAATTTGTGACCCATCACATTTTATATTGAAACCGTGCTCATACGACTTCCCATGGGCTAATACGTTGGAATGGCAAGTATTCTGAAATTCCGAGATAGTGCACGAAAAACCAATCGAAACGAGACTTTGCGCAAAATTCATGACCATCATGTTTTTTCACGAAACCATGCTTGTACGACCTCCGATGGGCTAATACGTTTGGAATGGCCAGTATTTTGAAATTCTGAGATGGTGCACGAAAAACCGATCGAAACGAGACGTTGCGCAAAATTTATGACCATCGCATTTTTCGCATGCTCGTGTGACTTCCAAAGGGCTAATAAATTGGTAATGGCCAGTATTTTAAAATTCTGAAATGGCGCACGAAAAACTGATCAAAACGTGACTTTGCGCAAAATTGATGACCACCGCATTTTTTCACGAAATCTTGTTAGTACGATGTCCCATGGGCTAATACATTACGAATGGCTAGTATTTTGAAAATCTGAAATGGTGCACGAAAAATAGATCGAAACGAGACTTTGCGCGTGACTTTGCGCAAAGTTTATGACCATCATATTTAATAGCGAAACAGTGCTCATACGACTTCCCATGGGCTAATACGTTAGGAATGGCAAGTATTTTGAAATTCAGAGATAGTGCACGAAAAACCAATCGAAACGAGACTTTGCGCAAAATTCATGACCGTCGCGTTTTTTCACGAAACCATGCTTGAATGACTTCAATGGTCTAATACGTTGGGAATGCCCAGTATTTTGAAATTCTGAGAGCACGAAAACCGATCGAAACGAGACGTTGCGCAAAATTTATAACCATCGCATTTTTTCGTGAAACCATGCTCATACGACTTCCAAAGGGCAAATAAGTTGGTAATGGCCAGTATTTTGAAATTCTGAAATGGCGCACGAAAAACTGATCAAAACGTGACTTTGCGCAAAATTGATGACCACCACATTTTTTCACGAAACCATGTTAGTATGACGTCCCATGGGCTAATACGTTACGAATGGCTGGTATTTTGAAATTCTGAAGCGGTGCGAAAACAGATCGAAACGAGACTTTGCGTGACTTTGCAAAGTTTATGACCATCACATTTATAGTGAAACCATGCTCATCGACTTCCCATGGGCTAATACGTTAGGAATGGCAAGTATTTTGAAATTCGAGATAGTGCGAAAAACCGATCGAAAGCGAGACTTTGCGCAAAATTCATGACCGTCGTTTTCACGAAACCATGCTTGGATGACTTCCATGGGCTAATACGTTGGGAATGCCAGTATTTTGAAATTCTGAGACGGTACGAAAAACCGATCGAAACGAGACATTGCGCAAAATTTATGACCATCGCATTTTTTCTGAAACCATGCTCGTCGACTTCCAAAGGGCTAATAAGTTGGTAATGGCCAGTATTTTGAAATTCTGAAATGGCGCGAAAAACCGATCAAAACGTGACTTTGCGCAAAATTGATGACCACCACATTTTTCACGAAACCATGTTAGTCGACGTCCCATGGGCTAATACGTTACGAATGGCAAGTATTTTGAAATTCTGAAATGGTGCACGAAAAACAGATCGAAACGAGACTTTGCGCGTGACTTTGCGCAAAGTTTATGACCATCACATTTAATAGCGAAACCGTGCTCATACGACTTCCCATGGGCTAATACGTTAGGAATGGCAAGTATTTTGAAATTCCGAGATAGTGCACGAAAAACCGATCGAAACGAGACTTTGCGCAAAATTCATGACCATCGCATTTTTTCTCGAAACCATGCTTGGATGACTTCAATGGTCTAATACGTTGGGAATGCCCAGTATTTTGAAATTCTGAGACAGTGCACGAAAAACCGATCGAAACGAGACGTTGCGCAAAATTTATAACCATCGCATTTTTTCGTGAAACCATGCTCATACGACTTCCAAAGGGCAAATAAGTTGGTAATGGCCAGTATTTTGAAATTCTGAAATGGCGCACGAAAAACTGATCAAAACGTGACTTTGCAAAATTGATGACCACCACATTTTTTCACGAAACCATGTTAGTACGACGTCCCATGGGCTAATACGTTATGAATGGCTGGTATTTTCAAATTCTGAAACGGTGCACGAAAAACAGATCGAAACGTGCCTTTGCTCGTGACTTTGCGCAAAGTTTATGTCCATCACATTTTATAGTGAAACCGTGCTCATACGACTTCCCATGGGCTAATATGTTAGGAATGGCAAGTATTTTGAAATTCAGAGATAGTGCACGAAAAACCGATCGAAACGAGACATTGCGTAAAATTTATGACCGTCGCATTTTTTCACGAAACCATGCTTGGATGACTTCCCATGCTAATCGTTGGGAATGCCAGTATTTTGAAATTCTGAGACGTGCGAAAAACCGATCGAAGCGAGACGTTGCGCAAAATTTATGACCATCGCATTTTTCGAAACCATGCTCGACTTCCAAGGGCTAATAAGTTGGTAATGGCCAGTATTTTGAAATTCTGAAATGGCGATCAAAACGTGACTTTGCAAAATTATGACCGCCACATTTTTCACGAAACCATGTTAGTACGACTTCCCATGGGCTAATACGTTATGAATGGCCAGTATTTTGAAATTCTGAAACGGTGCACGAAAAACAGATCGAAACGAGTCTTTGCGCGTGACTTTGCGCAAAGTTAATGACCATCACATTTTATAGCGAAACCGTGCTCATACGACTTCCAATGGGCTAATACGTTAGGAATGGCAAGTATTTTGAAATTCAGAGATAGTACACGAAAAACCGATCGAAACGAGACTTTGCGCAAAATTTATGACCGTCGCATTTTTTCACGAAACCATGCTGGTACGACTTCCCATGGGCTAATACGTTGGGAATGGCCAGTATTTTGAAATTCTGAGATAGTGCGAAAAACCGATCGAAGCGAGACGTTGCAAAATTTATGACCATCGCATTTTTTCGTGAAACCATGCTCGTACGACTTCTCAAGGGCTAATAAGTTGGTAATGGCCAGTATTTTGAAATTCTGAAATGGCGCACGAAAAACTGATCAAAACGTGACTTTGCGCAAAATTGATGACCACCACATTTTTTCATGAAACCATGTTAGTCCGACGTCCCATGGGCTAATAAGTTATGAATTGCAAGTATTTTGAAATTCTGAAGCGGTGCGAAAAACAGATCGAAAGAGTCTTTGCGTGACTTTTCGCAAAATTTATGACCATCACATTTATATTGAAACCATGCTCATCGACTTCCCATGGGCTAATACGTTGGAATGGCAAGTATTTTGAAATTCGAGATAGTGCGAAAAACCGATCGAAAGCGAGACTTTGCGCAAAATTCATGACCATCATGTTTTTTCACGAAACCATGCTTGTACGACCTCCGATGGGCTAATACGTTTGGAATGGCCAGTATTTTGAAATTCTGAGATGGTGCACGAAAAACCGATCGAAACGAGACGTTGCGCAAAATTTATGACCATCGCATTTCTTCGCGAAACCATGCTCGTGTGACTTCCAAAGGGCTAATAAATTGGTAATGGCCAGTATTTTGAAATTCTGAAATGGCGCACGAAAAACTGATCAAAACGTGACTTTGCGCAAACTTGATGACCACCGCATTTTTTCACGAAATCTTGTTAGTACGATGTCCCATGGGCTAATACATTACGAATGGCTAGTATTTTGAAAATCTGAAATGGTGCGAAAAAAAATCGAGCGAGACTTTGCGTGACTTTGCGAGTTTATGACCATCACATTTTAGCGAAACCATGCTCATCGACTTCCCATGGGCTAATACGTTAGGAATGGCAAGTATTTTGAAATTCAGAGATAGTGCACGAAAAACCGATCGAAACGAGACTTTGCGCAAAATTCATGACCGTCGCGTTTTTTCACGAAACCATGCTTGGATGACTTCAATGGTCTAATACGTTGGGAATGCCCAGTATTTTGAAATTCTGAGACAGTGCACGAAAAACCGATCGAAACGAGACGTTGCGCAAAATTTATAACCATCGCATTTTTTCGTGAAACCATGCTCATACGACTTCCAAAGGGCAAATAAGTTGGTAATGGCCAGTATTTTGAAATTCTGAAATGGCGAACGAAAAACTGATCAAAACGTGACTTTGCGCAAAATTGATGACCACCACATTTTTTCACGAAACCATGTTAGTACGACGTCGCATGGGCTAATACATGGCCAGTATTTTGAAATTCTGAAGCGGTGCGAAAAATAGATCGAAAGCGAGACTTTGCGCAAAATTATGACCGTCATTTTTCACGAAACCATGCTTGTACGACTTCCCATGGGCTAATACGTTGGGAATGCCCAGTATTTTGAAATTCTAAAACGGTGAACGAAAAACCAATCGAAATATGACGTTGCGCAAAATTTATGACCATCGCATTTTTTCACGAAACCTTGTTAGTCGACTTCCATGTCGTTGGAATGGCCAGTATTTTGAAATTCTGAAACGGTGCATGAAAAATAGATCGAAACGAGTCTTTGTGCGTGACTTTGCGCAAAGTTTATGACCACATTTTATAGCGAAACTGTGCTCATACGACTTCCCATGGGCTAATTCGTTAGGAATGGCAAGTAATTTGAAATTCTGAGATAGTGCACGAAAAACCGATCGAAGCGAGACTTTTAGCAAAATTCATGACCGTCACGTTTTTTCACGAAACCATTCTTGTACGACTTCCCATGGGCTAATACCTTGGGAATGCCCAGTATTTTGAAATTCTGAGACGGTGCACGAAAAACCGATCGAAACGAGACGTTGCGCAAAATTTATGACCATCGCATTTTTTCGCGAAACCATGCTCGTACGACTTCCAAAGGGCTAATAAGTTGGAATGGCCAGTATTTTGAAATTCTGAAATGGCGCCGAAAACCGATCAAAGCGTGACTTTGCAAAATTGATGACCACATTTTTCACGAAACCATGTTAGACGACTATCGTTAATGGTCAGTATTTTGAAATTCTAAAATGATGCACGAAAAATAGATCGAAACGAGTCTTTGCGAGTGACTTTGCGCAAAGTTTATGACCATCGCATTTTATAGCGAAACCGTGCTCATACGACTTCCCATGGGCTAATACGATGGGAATGGCAATTATTTTGAAATTCTGAGATCGTGCGCAAAATTTATGACCATCGCATGTTTTCGCGAAACCATGCTCGTACGACTTCCAAAGGGCTAATAAGTTGGTAATGGCTAGTATTTCGAAATTCCGAAATGGCGCACGAAAAACTGATCAAAAGCGTGACTTTCGCAAAATTTATGACCACCACATTTTTCACGAAACCATGTTGTACGACTTCCCATGGGCTAATACGTTGGAATGGCAGTATTTTGAAATTTTTAAATGGTGCACGAAAAATAGATCGAAACGAGACTTTGCGTGACTTTGCGCAAAGTTTATGACCATCACATTTTATAGCGAAACCGTGCTCATACGACTTCCCATGGGCTAATACGTTAGGAATGGCAAGTATTTTGAAATTTCGAGATAGTGCACGAAAAACCGATCGAAGCGAGACTTTGCGCAAAGTTTATGACCGTCACATTTTTTCGCGAAACCATGCTCATACGACTTCCCAAGGGCTAATAAGTTGGTAATGGCCAGTATTTTGAAATTCTGAAATGGCGCACGAAAAACCGATCAAAACGTGACTTTGCGCAAAATTGATGACCACCACATTTTTTCACGAAACCATGTTAGTGACTTCCCATGGGCTAATTCGTTTGGCCAGTATTTTGAAATTCTGAAGCGGTGCAGATCGAAAGTAGACTTTGCGCAAAATTATGACCGTCGCATTTTCACGAAACCATGCTTACGACTTCCCATGGGCTAATACGTTGGGAATGCCAGTATTTTGAAATTCTGAAGCGGTGACGAAAAACCGATCGAATGACGTTGCAAAATTTATGACCATAGCATTTTTCACGAAACCATGTTATCGACTTCCCATGGGCTACGTTAGAATGGCCAGTATTTTGAAATTCTCAAGCGGTGCGAAAAACCGATCGAAAGCGAGTCTTTGCGTGACTTTGCAAAGTTTATGAATCATTTTTAGAAACCATGCTCATCGACTTCCATGGGCTAATCGTTGGGAATGGCCAGTATTTTGAAATTCTGAGTGCATGAAAAACCGATCGAAGCGAGACTTTGCGCAAAATTATGACCATCGCATTTTCACGAAACCATGCGTCGACTTCCAAAGGCTAATAAGTTGGTAATGGCCAGTATTTTGAAATTCTGAAATGGCGCAAAAACCGATCAAAGCGTGACTTTGCAAAATTGATGACCACCACATTTTTCACGAAACCATGTTAGTACGACTTCCCATGGGCTAATCGTTGAATGGCCAGTATTTTGAAATTCTGAAGCGGTGCAAAAACCGATCGAAAGCGAGTCTTTTGCGTGACATTTATGACCATCACATTTATAGCGAAACCATGCTCATCGACTTCCCATGGGCTAATCGTTAGGAATGGCAAGTATTTTGAAATTCGAGATAGTGCCACGATCGAAAGCGAGACTTTGCAAAATTCATGACCGTCGCATTTTTCATGAAACCATGCTTGTACGACTTCCATGGGCTAATCGTTGGGAATGCCAGTATTTTGAAATTCTGAGACGGTGCACGAAAAACCGATCGAAGCGAGACTTGTGCAAAATTTATGACCATCACATTTTTCACGAAACCATGCTCGTCGACTTCCAACTAATAAGTTGGAATGGCCAGTATTTTGAAATTCTGAAATGGCACGAAAAACCGATCAAAGCGTGACTTTGCAAAATTGATGACCACCACATTTTTCACGAAACCATGCATGTTACGACTTCCCATGGGCTAATACGTTAGGAATGGCCAGTATTTTGAAATTCTGAAGCGGTGCGAAAAACGATCGAAGCGAGTCTTTGCGTGACTTTGCGAAGTTTATGACCATCACATTTTATAGCGAAACCATGCTCATCGACTTCCCATGGGCTAATCGTTAGGAATGGCAAGTATTTTGAAATTCGAGATAGTGCCGAAAAACCGATCGAAACAAGACTTTGCGCAAAATTCATGACCGTCGCGTTTTTCACGAAACCATGCTATCGACTTCCCATGGGCTAATACGTTGGGAATGGCCAGTATTTTGAAATTCTGAAATGGCGCACGAAAAACGATCAAAGCGTGACTTTGCGCAAAATTATGACCACCATATTTTTCACGAAACCATGTTAGTCGACTTCCATGGGCTAATCGTTGAATGGAAAGTATTTTGAAATTCTGAGCGGTGCGAAAAACAGATCGAAGCGAGTCTTTGCGTGACTTTGCAAAGTTTATGACCATCACATTTTATAGCAAAACCGTGCTCATACGACTTCCCATGGGCTAATCGTTAGGAATGGCCAGTATTTTGAAATTCGAGATAGTGCACGAAAAACCGATCGAAGCGAGACTTTGCAAAATTCATGACCGTCGCGTTTTTCGAAACCATGCTACGACTTCCATGGGCTAATCGTTGGGAATGGCCAGTATTTTGAAATTCTGAGGCGGTGCACGAAAAACCGATCGAAGCGAGACGTTGCGCAAAATTTATGACCATCACATTTTTTGTGAAACCATGCTCGTCGACTTCCAAGGGCTAATAAGTTGGAATGGCCAGTATTTTGAAATTCTGAAATGGCGCGAAAAACCGATCAAAAGCGTGACTTTGCGCAAAATTATGACCACCACATTTTTCGAAACCATGTTATCGACTTCCATGGGCTAATCGTTGAATGGCCAGTATTTTGAAATTCTGAAGCGGTGCATGAAAAACAGATCGAAGCGAGTCTTTGCGCCAAAATTTATGACCATCACATTTTATAGCGAAACCGTGCTCATACGACTTCCCATGGGCTAATCGTTAGGAATGGCAAGTATTTTGAAATTCGAGATAGTGCGAAAAACCGATCGAAGCGAGTTTGCAAAATTCATGACCGTCGCGTTTTCACGAAACCATGCTTGTACGACTTCCATGGGCTAATCGTTGGGAATGGCCAGTATTTTGAAATTCTGAGAGGTGCGAAAAACGATCAAACGTGACTTTGCGCAAAATTATGACCACCACATTTTTACACGAAACCATGTTAGTACGACTTCCATGGGCTAATACGTTACGAATGGAAAGTATTTTGAAATTCTGAAACGGTGCACGAAAAACAGATCGAAACGAGTCTTTGTGCGTGACTTTGCGCAAAGTTTATGACCATCACATTTGAAAATACCGTGCTCATACGACTTCCCATGGGCTAATACGTTAGGAATGGCAAGTATTTGAAAATACCGAGATAGTGCATGAAAAACCAATCGAAACGAGACTTTGCGCAAAATTCATGACCATCACGTTTTTTCATGAAACCATGCTTGTACGACTTCCCATGGGCGAATATGTTGGGAATGCCCAGTATTTTGAAATTCTGAGACGGTGCACGAAAAATCGATCGAAACGAGACGTTGCGCAAAATTTATGACCATCGCATTTTTTCGCGAAACCATGCTCGTATGACTTCCAATGGGCTAATAAGTTGGTAATGGCCAGTATTTTGAAATTCTGAAATAGCGCACGAAAAACAGATCAAAACACGACTTTGCGCAAAATGGATGACCACTATTTTTCACGAAACCATGTTAGTACGACTTCCCATGGGCTAATATATTGAATGGCCAGTATTTTGAAATTCTGAAACGGTGCACGAAAACGATCGAAACGAGTCTTTGCGTGTGACTTTGCGCAAAGTTTATGACCATTACATTTTATAGCGAAACCGTGCTCATACGACTTCCCATGGGTTAATACGTTGGAATGGCAAGTATTTTGAAATTCCGAGATAGTGCACGAAAAACCGATCGAAACGAGACTTTGCACAAAATTCATGACCGTCGCGTTTTTTCACGAAACCATGCTTGTACGACTTCCCATGGGCTAATACGTTGGGAATGGCCAGTATTTTGAAATTCTGAGACGGTGCATGAAAAACCGATCGAAACGAGACTTTGCGCAAAATTTATGACCGTCGCATTTTTTCATGAAACCATGCTTGTATGACTTCCAAAGGGCTAATACGTTGGGAATGGCCAGTATTTTGAAATTCTGAAATGGCGCGAAAAACTGATCAAGCGTGACTTTGCGCAAAATTGATGACCACATTTTTCACGAAACCATGTTTTACGACTTCCCATGGGCTAATCGTTATGAATGGCCAGTATTTTGAAATTCTGAAGCGGTGCACGAAAAACAGATCGAAGCGAGACTTTGCGTGACTTTGCGCAAAGTTTATGACCATCATTTATAGCGAAACCGTGCTCATACGACTTCCCATGGGCTAATCGTTAGGAATGGCAAGTATTTTGAAATTCGAGATAGTGCATGAAAAACCGATCGAAGCGAGACTTTGCGCAAAATTCATGACCGCCGCGTTTTCACGAAACCATGCTTGTACGACTGCCCATGGGTTAATACGTTGGGAATGCCCAGTATTTTGAAATTCTGAGACGGTGCACGAAAAATCGATCGAAACGAGACGTTGTGCAAAATTTATGACCATCGCATTTTTACGCGAAACCATGCTCGTATGACTTCCAAAGGGCTAATAAGTTGGTAATGGCCAATATTTTGAAATTCTGAAATGGCGCACGAAAAACTGATCAAAACGTGATTTTGCGCAAAATTGATGACAACACATTTTTTCACGAAACCATGTTAGTATGACGTCCCATGGGCTAATACGTTACGAATGGCCAGTATTTTGAAATTCTGAGATGTGCGAAAAATAGATCGAAAGCGACTTTGCGTGACTTCAAAGTTTATGACCATCACATTTTATAGCGAAACTGTGCTCATACGACTTCCCATGGGCTAATACGTTAGGAATGGCAAGTATTTTGAAATTCCGAGATAGTGCACGAAAAACCGATCGAAACGAGACTTTGCGAAAAATTCATGACCGTCGCGTTTTTTCACGAAACCATGCTTGTACGACTTCCCATCGGCTAAAACATTAGGAATGCCCAGTATTTTGAAATTCTGAAATGGTGCACGAAAAACCGATCGAAACGAGACGTTGCGCAAAATTTATGACCATCGCATTTTTTTGCGAAACCATGCTCGTACGACTTCCAAAGGGCTAATACGTTACGTATGGCCAATATTTTAAAATTTCGGGACGGTGCATGAAAAACCGATCAAAGCGAGACTTTGCGCAAAATTTATGACGTTGCATTTTTTCATGAAAGCCATGCTCGTACGATGTCCCTTGGGCTAATACGTTGAGAATGGCAGTATTTTGAAATTCTGAGATGCATGAAAAATCGATCGAAACTTTGACGTGACTTTCGCAAAGTTTATGACCATCGCATTTTTGAAACCATGCTATCGACTTCCCATGGGCTAATCGTTGGGAATGGCAGTATTTTGAAATTCTGAGACGGTGCACGAAAAACCCGAAGCGACGTTGCAAAATTTATGACCATCGCATTTTCACGAAACCATGCTCGTCGACTTCCATGGGCTAATCGTTGGGAATGGCCAATATTTTGAAATTCGAGGTGCGAAAAACCGATCAAAAGCGAGACTTTGCAAAATTTATGACCATCGCATTTTTTCACGAAACCATGCTCGTACGATGTCCCATGGGCTAATAAGTTGGTAATGGCCAGTATTTTGAAATTCTGAAATGGCGCATGAAAAACTGATCAAAACGTGACTTTGCGCAAAATTGATGACCACCACATTTTTCACGAAACCATGTTAGTCGACTTCCATGGGCTAATCGTTATGGCTAGTATTTTGAAATTCTGAAGCGGTGCGAAAAACAGATCGAAACGAGTCTTTGCGCGTGACTTTGCGCAAAGTTTATGACCATCACATTTTATAGCGAAACCGTGCTCATACGACTTCCCATGGGCTAATACGTTAGGAATGGCAAGTATTTTGAAATCCGAAATGGTGCACGAAAAACCAATCGAAACTAGACGTTGCGCAAAATTCATGACCGTCGCGTTTTTCCACGAAACCATGCTTGTACGACTTCCCATGGGCTAATACGTTGGGAATGCCCAGTATTTTGAAATTCTGAGACGGTGCACGAAAGATCGAAACGAGACGTGCAAAATTTATGACCATCACATTTTTCACGAAACCATGCTCGTACGACTTCCAAAGGGCTCATAAGTTGGTACTGGCCAATATTTTGAAATTCTGAAATGGCGCGAAAAACTGATCAAAACGTGACTATGCGCAAAATTGATGACAACACATTTTTTCACGAAACCATGTTAGTCGACTTCCATGGGCTAATCGTTCTGAATGGCCAGTATTTTGAAATTCTGAAGCGGTGCGAAAAACAGATCGAAGCGAGTCTTTGCGTGACTTTCAAAGTTTATGACCATCACATTTTATAGCGAAACCGTGCTCATACGACTTCCCATGGGCTAATCGTTAGGAATGGCAAGTATTTTGAAATTCGAGATAGTGCACGAAAAACCGATCGAAGCGAGACTTTGCGCAAAATTCATGACCGTCGCGTTTTCACGAAACCATGCTTGTACGACTTCCCATGGGCTAATCGTTGGGAATGGCCAGTATTTTGAAATTCTGAGCGGTGCACGAAAACCGATCGAAGCGAGACGTTGCGGAAAATTTATGACCATCGCATTTTTGAAACCATGCTTGTACGACTTCAAAGGGCTAATCGTTAGGAATGACCAATATTTTGAAATTCGAGCGGTGCATGAAAAACCGATCAAAGCGTGACTTTGCGCCAAAATTTATGACTGTCGCATTTTTCACGAAACCATGCTCGTACGATGTCCCATGGGCTAATCGTTGGAATGGCCAGTATTTTGAAATTCTGAGGCGGTGCGAAAAACCGATCGAAAGGGCGTTCGCAAAATTTATGACCATTTTTTGCGAAACCATGCTAGTCGACTTCCATGGGCTAATACGTTGGAATGGCCAGTATTTTGAAATTCTGATGGCGCGAAAAATTGATCAAACGAGACTTTGCGCCAAAATTATGACCACCACATTTTTCACGAAACCATGTTAGTACGACTTCCATGGGCTAATACGTTGGAATGGCCAGTATTTTGAAATTCTGAAGCGGTGCGAAAAACCGATCGAAGCGAGACTTTGCAAAATTTATGACCATCGCATTTTCACGAAACCATGCTTGTACGACTTCCCATGGGCTAATCGTTGGGAATGGCCAGTATTTTGAAATTCTGAAAAGGTGCGAAAAACCGATCGAAGCGTGACTTTCGCAAAATTTATGACCATCACATTTTTCACGAAACCATGTTAGTACGACTTCCCATGGGCTAATCGTTATGAATGGCCAGTATTTTGAAATTCTGAAATGGTGCACGAAAAACAGATCGAAGCGAGTCTGCGTGACTTTCAAAGTTTATGACCATCACATTTTATGAAACCGTGCTCAACGACTTCCCATGGGCTAATCGTTAGGAATGGCAAGTATTTTGAAATTCTGAGATAGTGCACGAAAAACCGATCGAAGCGAGACTTTGCAAAATTCATGACCGTCGCGTTTTTCACGAAACCATGCTTGTACGACTTCCATGGGCTAATACGTTGGGAATGGCCAGTATTTTGAAATTCTGAGGCGGTGGCGAAAAACCGATCGAAGCGAGACGTTGCAAAATTTATGACCATCGCATTTTTCGAAACCATGCTGTGACTTCCAAAGTGCTAATAAGTTGGTGGCCAGTATTTTGAAATTGTGCATGCGAAAAACCGATCAAAGCGTGACTTTCAAAAATTGATGACCACATTTTTCACGAAACCATGTTAGTCGACTTCCCATGGGCTAATCGTTAGAATGGCCAGTATTTTGAAATTCTGAAGCGGTGCGAAAAACCGATCGAAGCGAGTCTTTGCGTGACTTTGCAAAGTTTATGACCATCACATTTTATAGCGAAACCATGCTCATAAGACTTCCCATGGGCTAATCGTTAGGAATGGCAAGTATTTTGAAATTCGAGATAGTGCAAAAACCGATCGAAGCGAGACTTTCGCAAAATTCATGACCGTCGCGTTTTTCATGAAACCATGCTTGTCGACTTCCCATGGGCTAATCGTTAGGAATGCCAGTATTTTGAAATTCTGAGGCGGTACGAAAAACCGATCGAAGCGAGACGTTCGCAAAATTTATGACCATCGCATTTTTCGAAACCATGCTCGTCGACTTCCAAGGGCTAATAAGTTGGAATGGCCAGTATTTTGAAATTCTGAAATGGCGCGAAAAACCGATCAAAAGCGTGACTTTCGCAAAATTGATGACCACGCATTTTTCACGAAACCATGTTATGACTTCCCATGGGCTAATCGTTTGAATGGCCAGTATTTTGAAATTCTGAAATGGTGCGAAAAACAGATCGAAGCGAGTCTTGCGTGACTTTGCGCAAAGTTTATGACCATCCCATTTTATAGCGAAACCGTGCTCGACTTCCCATGGGCTAATCGTTAGGAATGGCAAGTATTTTGAAATTCGAGATAGTGCACGAAAAACCGATCGAAAGCGAGACTTTCGCAAAATTCATGACCATCACGTTTTCACGAAACCATGCTTGTACGACTTCCCATGGGCTAATACATTGGGAATGCCAGTATTTTGAAATTCTGAGACGGTGCATGAAAAATCGATCGAAGCGAGACGTTTGCAAAATTTATGACCATCGCATTTTTCGAAACCATGCTCGTCGACTTCCAAGGGCTAATAAGTTGGAATGGCCAGTATTTTGAAATTCTGAAATGGCACGAAAAACCGATCAAAGCGTGACTTTGCGCAAAATTATGACCACCACATTTTTCACGAAACCATGTTAGTACGACTTCCCATGGGCTAATCGTTACGAATGGCTAGTATTTTGAAATTCTGAAGCGGTGCACGAAAAACAGATCGAAGCGAGTCGCGTGACTTTGCGCAAAGTTTATGACCATCATTTTATAGCGAAACCGTGCTCATCGACTTCCATGGGCTAATCGTTAGGAATGGCAAGTATTTTGAAATTCGAGATAGTGCACGAAAAACCGATCGAAGCGAGACTTTGCGCAAAATTCATGACCGTCGCGTTTTCACGAAACCATGCTTGTCGACTTCCCATGGGCTAATCGTTGGGAATGCCAGTATTTTGAAATTCTGAGGCGGTGCATGAAAAACCGATCGAAGCGACGTTGCGCAAAATTTATGACCATCATTTTTTGAAACCATGCTCGTCGACTTCCAAGGGCTAATAAGTTGGAATGGCCAGTATTTTGAAATTCTGAAATGGCGCGAAAAACCGATCAAAAGCGTGACTTTCAAAATTGATGACCACCACATTTTTCATGAAACCATGTTAGTACGACGTCCCATGGGCTAATACTTTACGAATGGCCAGTATTTTGAAATTCTGAAATGGTGAACGAAAAACCGATCGAAACGAGAGTTTGCGCAAAATTCATGACCATCGCATTTTTTCACGAAACCATGCTTGTACGACTTCCCATGGGCTAATACATTGGGAATGACTAGTATTTTGAAATTCTGACACGGTGCACGAAAAACCGATCGAAATGTGACGTTGCGCAAAATTCATGACCATCGCATTTTTTCACGAAACCTTGTTAGTACGACATCCCATAGGCTAATACGTTACGAATGGCCAGTATTTTGAAATTCTGAAACGGTGCACGAAAAACCGATCGAAACGAGACGTTGCGCAAAATTTATGACCATCACATTTTTTCGCGAAACCATGCCCGTACGACTTCCAGAGGGCTAATAAGTTGGTAATGGCTAGTATTTTGAAATTCTGAAATGGCGCCGAAAAACTGATCAAAACGTGACTTTGCGCAAAATTGATGACCACCACATTTTTCATGAAACCATGTTTACGACTTCCATGGGCTAATCGTTATGAATGGCAGTATTTTGAAATTCTGAAGCGGTGCACGAAAAACCGATCGAAGCGAGACTTTGCACAAAATTTATGAGCCATTTTTCACGAAACCATGCTTGTACGACTTCCCATGGGCTAATCGTTGGGAATGCCAGTATTTTGAAATTCTGAGTGCACGAAAAACCGATCGAAGCGAGACTTTGCGCAAAATTTATGACCGCATTTTTCACGAAACCTAGTCGACTTCCATGGGCTAATCGTTACGAATGGCCAGTATTTTGAAATTCTGAAATGGTGCACGAAAAACGATCGAAGCGAGTCTTTGCGTGACTTTCGCAAAGTTTATGACCATCACATTTTTCGAAACCATGCTCAAACGACTTCCCATGGGCTAATCGTTAGGAATGGCAAGTATTTTGAAATTCTGAGATCGTGCACGAAAAACCGATCGAAGCGAGACTTTGCAAAATTCATGACGTCACTTTTTCACGAAACCATGCTACGACTTCCCATGGCGGCTACGTTGGGAATGGCCAGTATTTTGAAATTCTGAGGCTGCGAAAAACCGATCGAAGCGAGACGTTTGCAAAATTTATGACCATCGCATTTTTCAAAACCATGCTCGACGACTTCCGGGCTAATAAGTTGGTAATGGCCAGTATTTTGAAATTCTGATCTGGCGCGAAAAATTGATCAATACGTGACTTTGCGCCAAATTGATGACCACCACATTTTTTCACGAAACCATGTTAGTACGACGTCCCATGGGCTAATACATTACGAATGGCCAGTATTTTGAAATTCTGAAACGGTGCACGAAAAACCGATCGAAACGAGACTTTGCACAAAATTCATGACCATCGCATTTTTTCACGAAACCATGCTTGTACGACTTCCCATGGGCTAATACGTTGGGAATGCCCAGTATTTTGAAATTCTGAAAAGGTGCACGAAAAACCGATCGAAACGTGACGTTGCGCAAAATTTATGACCATCGCATTTTTCACGAAACCATGTTGTACGACTTCCCATGGGCTAATCGTTGAATGGCCAGTATTTTGAAATTCTGAAATGGTGCACGAAAAACGATCGAAGCGAGTCTTTGCGTGCGAAAGTTTATGACCATCACATTTTTCGAAACCATGCTCAAACGACTTCCCATGGGCTAATCGTTAGGAATGGCAAGTATTTTGAAATTCTGAGATAGTGCGAAAAACCGATCGAAAGCGAGACTTTGCGCAAAATTCATGATCGCATTTTTCACGAAACCATGCTACGACTTCCCATGGCTAATACGTTGGGAATGGCCAGTATTTTGAAATTCTGAGACGGTGCACGAAAAACCGATCGAAGCGAGACGTTGCGCAAAATTTATGACCATCGCATTTTTTCGCGAAACCATGCTCGTGTGACTTCCAAAGTGCTAATAAGTTGGAATGGCCAGTATTTTGAAATTCTGAAATGGCGCGAAAAACTGATCAAAGCGTGACTAAAAATTGATGACCACCACATTTTTCACGAAACCATGTTAGACGACTCCCATGGGCTAATACGTTAGAATGGCCAGTATTTTGAAATTCTGAAGCGGTGCACGAAAAACAGATCGAAGCGAGTCTTTGCGTGACTTTGCACAAATTTATGACCATCACATTTTATAGCGAAACCATGCTCATAAGACTTCCCATGGGCTAATCGTTAGGAATGGCAAGTATTTTGAAATTCGAGATAGTGCACAAAAACCGATCGAAGCGAGACTTTGCGCAAAATTCATGACCGTCGCGTTTTCATGAAACCATGCTTACGACTTCCCATGGGCTAATCGTTAAATGCCCAGTATTTTGAAATTCTGAGACGGTGCAGAAAAACCGATCGAAGCGACGTTGCGCAAAATTTATGACCATCGCATTTTTCGAAACCATGCTCGTCGACTTCCAAAGGGCTAATAAGTTGGAATGGCCAGTATTTTGAAATTCTGAAATGGCACGAAAAACCGATCAAAGCGTGACTTTCAAAATTGATGACCACCGCATTTTTCACGAAACCATGTTAGTACGACCCATGGGCTAATCGTTGAATGGCCAGTATTTTGAAATTCTGAAATGGTGCACGAAAAACAGATCGAAGCGAGTCTTTGCGTGACTTTGCAAAGTTTATGACCATCCATTTTATAGCGAAACCATGCTCATCGACTTCCCATGGGCTAATCGTTAGGAATGGCAAGTATTTTGAAATTCGAGATAGTGCGAAAAACCGATCGAAGCGAGACTTTCGCAAAATTCATGACTATCACGTTTTCACGAAACCATGCTTGTACGACTTCCCATGGGCTAATACGTTGGGAATGGCCAGTATTTTGAAATTCTGAGGCGGTGCACGAAAAATCGATCGAAGCGAGACGTTGTGCAAAATTTATGACCATCGCATTTTTCGCGAAACCATGCTCGTACGATTTCAAAGGGCTAATAAGTTGGAATGGCCAGTATTTTGAAATTCTGACATGGCGCACGATCGAAAAGCGAACTTTGCGCAAAATTGATGACCACCACATTTTTCACGAAACCATGTTATCGACTCCCATGGGCTAATCGTTGGAATGGCTAGTATTTTGAAATTCTGAAGCGGTGCACGAAAAACAGATCGAAGCGAGGCGTGACTTTGCGCAAAATTTATGACCATCATTTTATAGCGAAACCGTGCTCATACGACTTCCCATGGGCTAATCGTTAGGAATGGCAAGTATTTTGAAATTCGAGATGGTGCGAAAAACCGATCGAAGCGAGACTTTGCGCAAAATTCATGACCGTCGTTTTCACGAAACCATGCTTGTACGACTTCCCATATCGTTGGGAATGCCCAGTATTTTGAAATTCTGAGACGGTGCATGAAAAACCGATCGAAGCGAGGCGTTGCAAAATTTATGACCATCATTTTTTGAAACCATGCTCGTACGACTTCCAAAGGGCTAATAAGTTGGTAATGGCCAGTATTTTGAAATTCTGAAATGGCGCACGAAAAACTGATCAAAACGTGACTTTACGCAAAATTGATGACCACCACATTTTTTCATGAAACCATGTTAGTACGACGTCCCATGGGCTAATACTTTACGAATGGCCAGTATTTTGAAATTCTGAAATGGTGAACGAAAAACCGATCGAAACGAGAGTTTGCGCAAAATTCATGACCATCGCATTTTTTCACGAAACCATGCTTGTACGACTTCCCATGGGCTAATACATTGGGAATGACTAGTATTTTGAAATTCTGACACGGTGCACGAAAAACCGATCGAAATGTGACGTTGCGCAAAATTCATGACCATCGCATTTTTCACGAAACCATGTTATACGACTTCCCATGGGCTAATCGTTGGAATGGCCAGTATTTTGAAATTCTGAAACGGTGCACGAAAAACCGATCGAAGCGAGACGTTGCGCATTTATGACCATCGCATTTTTCGAAACCATGCTACGACTTCCAGGGCTAATAAGTTGGAATGGCAGTATTTTGAAATTCTGAAATGGCACGAAAAACTGATCAAAGCGTGACTTTGCAAAATTGATGACCACATTTTTCATGAAACCATGTTAGTCGACTTCCCATGGGCTAATATGTTATGAATGGCAGTATTTTGAAATTCTGAAGCGGTGCACGAAAACCGATCGAAGCGAGACTTTGCACAAAATTATGACCATCGCATTTTTCACGAAACCATGCTACGACTTCCCATGGGCTAATCGTTGGGAATGCCAGTATTTTGAAATTCTGAGTGCGAAAAACCGATCGAAGCGTGACTTTGCGCAAAATTTATGACCACCGCATTTTTCACGAAACCATGTTAGTCGACTTCCCATGGGCTAATCGTTGGAATGGCCAGTATTTTGAAATTCTGAAATGGTGCGAAAAACGATCGAAAGCGAGTCTTTCGCGTGACTTTATGACCATCACATTTTCGAAACCATGCTCAACGACTTCCCATGGGCTAATCGTTAGGAATGGCAAGTATTTTGAAATTCTGAGATCGTGCGAAAAACCGATCGAAGCGAGACTTTGCGCAAAATTCATGATATCGCGTTTTTCACGAAACCATGCTTGTACGACTTCCCATGGCTAATACTTTGGGAATGGCCAGTATTTTGAAATTCTGAGGCGGTGCACGAAAAACCGATCGAAGCGAGACGTTGCAAAATTTATGACCATCGCATTTTTCGAAACCATGCTCGACGACTTCAAAGGGCTAATAAGTTGGAATGGCCAATATTTTGAAATTCTGAAATGGCGCGAAAAACCGATCAAAGCGTGACTTTGCGCAAAATTGATGACCACATTTTTCACGAAACCATGTTATCGACTTCCCATGGGCTAATCGTTGAATGGCCAGTATTTTGAAATTCTGAAGCGGTGCACGAAAAACAGATCGAAGCGAGTGCGTGACTTTCAAAGTTTATGACCATCACATTTTATAGCGAAACCGTGCTCATACGACTTCCCATGGGCTAATCGTTAGGAATGGCAAGTATTTTGAAATTCGAGATAGTGCACGAAAACCGATCGAAGCGAGACTTTGCGCAAAATTCATGACCGTTGCGTTTTCACGAAACCATGCTTGTACGACTTCCCATGGGCTAATACATTTTATGCGTGAAACCGTTTACGACTTCCAAAGGGCTAATACGTTAGGAATGGACCAATATTTTGAAATTCGAACGGTGCATGAAAAACCATTCAAAACGTGACTTTGCGCAAAATTTATGACTGTCGCATTTTTCACGAAACCATGCTCGTCGACTTCCCATGGGCTAATCGTTAGGAATGCCGGTATTTTGAAATTCTGAGGCGGTGCGAAAAACCGATCGAAGCGAGGCGTTGCAAAATTTATGACCATCGCATTTTCGAAACCATGCTATCGACTTCCAAGGGCTAATAAGTTGGAATGGCCAGTATTTTGAAATTCTGAGGCGCGCGAAAATTGATCAAGCGTGACTTTGCGCAAAATTGATGACCACCACATTTTTCACGAAACCATGTTAGTACGACTCCCATGGGCTAATACATTAGAATGGCCAGTATTTTGAAATTCTGAAGCGGTGCACGAAAAACCGATCGAAGCGAGACTTTGCACAAAATTATGACCATCGCATTTTTCACGAAACCATGCTTGTCGACTTCCATGGGCTAATACGTTGGGAATGCCCAGTATTTTGAAATTCTGAAAGGTGCGAAAAACCGATCGAAGCGTGACTTTGCAAAATTTATGACCATCGCATTTTTCACGAAACCATGTTGTACGACTTCCATGGGCTAATCGTTATGAATGGCCAGTATTTTGAAATTCTGAAATGGTGCACGAAAAACGATCGAAGCGAGTCTTTGCGTGACTTTCAAGTTTATGACCATCACATTTTATCGAAACCGTGCTCATACGACTGCCCATGGGCTAATACGTTAGGAATGGCAAGTATTTTGAAATTCCGAGATAGTGCACGAAAAACCGATCGAAAGGAGACTTTGCGCAAAATTCATGACCGTCGCGTTTCTTCATGAAACCATTGTTGTACGACTTTCCATTGGCTAATACTTTGGGAATGGCCAGTATTTTGAAATTCTGAGACGGTGCACGAAAAACCGATCGAAACGAGACGTTGCGCAAAATTTATGACCATCGCATTTTTTCGCGAAACCATGCTCGTGTGACTTCCAAAGTGCTAATAAGTTGGTTATGGCCAGTATTTTGAAATTCTGAAATGGCGCACGAAAAACTGATCAAAACGTGACTTTACGAAAAATTGATGACCACCACATTTTTTCACGAAACCATGTTAGTACGACGTCCCATAGGCTAATACGTTACGAATGGCCAGTATTTTGAAATTCTGAAACGGTGCACGAAAAACAGATCGAAACGAGTCTTTGCGCGTGACTTTGCACAAAGTTTATGACCATCACATTTTATAGCGAAACCATGCTCATAAGACTTCCCATGGGCTAATACGTTAGGAATGGCAAGTATTTTGAAATTCCGAGATAGTGCACAAAAAACCGAATGAAACGAGACTTTGCGCAAAATTCATGACCGTCGCGTTTTTTCATGAAACCATGCTTGTACGACTTCCCATGGGCTAATACGTTACCAATGCCCAGTATTTTGAAATTCTGCGAAAAACCGATCGAAGCGAGACGTTGCGATTTATGACCATCGCATTTTTCGCGAAACCATGCTCATACAAAGGGCTAATAAGTTGGTAATGGCCAGTATTTTGAAATTCTGAAATGGCACGAAAAACAGATCAAAGCGTGACTTTCAAAATTGATGACCACCGCATTTTTCACGAAACCATGTTAGTACTTCCCATGGGCTAATCGTTGAATGGCCAGTATTTTGAAATTCTGAAATGGTGCACGAAAAACAGATCGAAGCGAGTCTTTGCGCGCAAAGTTTATGACCATCCCATTTTATAGCGAAACCGTGCTCATCGACTTCCCATGGGCTAATACGTTAGGAATGGCAAGTATTTTGAAATTCGAGATAGTGCACAAAACCGATCGAAGCGAGACTTTCAAAATTCATGACTATCACGTTTTCACGAAACCATGCTTACGACTTCCCATGGGCTAATACATTGGGAATGCCAGTATTTTGAAATTCTGAGGCGGTGCACGAAAAATCGATCGAAGCGAGACTTTGCAAAATTTATGACCATCGCATTTTCGCGAAACCATGCTTCCAAAGGGCTAATAAGTTGGAATGGCCAGTATTTTGAAATTCTGACATGGCGCACGAAAAACTGATGAAAGCGTGACTTTGCGCAAAATTATGACCACCACATTTTTCACGAAACCTTGTTAGTCGACGTCCCATGGGCTAATCGTTACGAATGGCTAGTATTTTGAAATTCTGAAGCGGTGCACGAAAAACAGATCGAACGAGTCTTTGCGCAAAGTTTATGACCATCATTTTATAGCGAAACCGTGCTCATACGACTTCCCATGGGCTAATCGTTAGGAATGGCAAGTATTTTGAAATTCGAGATGGTGCGAAAAACCGATCGAAAGCGAGACTTTGCGCAAAATTCATGACCGTCGCGTTTTCACGAAACCATGCTTACGACTTCCCATGGGCTAATACGTTGGGAATGCCCAGTATTTTGAAATTCTGAGGCGGTGCATGAAAACCGATCGAAGCGAGACGTTGCGCAAAATTTATGACCATTGCGAAACCATGCTCTGACTTCCAAAGGGCTAATAAGTTGGTAATGGCCAGTATTTTGAAATTCTGAAATGGCGAAAACCGATCAAAAGCGTGACTTTCGCAAAATTGATGACCACCACATTTTTCATGAAACCATGTTAGTCGACGTCCCATGGGCTTTCGAATGGCCAGTATTTTGAAATTCTGAAATGGTGAGCGAAAAACCGATCGAAGCGAGTTTGCAAAATTATGACCATTTTTCACGAAACCATGCTTGTACGACTTCCCATGGGCTAATTGGGAATGACTAGTATTTTGAAATTCTGACGGTGCACGAAAAACCGATCGAAATGTGACTTTCGCAAAATTCATGACCATCGCATTTTTCACGAAACCATGATTACGACATCCCATGGGCTAATCGTTGGAATGGCCAGTATTTTGAAATTCTGAAATGGTGCACGAAAAACCGATCGAAGCGAGACGTTGCGCAAAATTTATGACCATCGCATTTTTCGAAACCATGCTCGTACGACTTCCATGGGCTAATAAGTTGGTAATGGCTAGTATTTTGAAATTCTGAAATGGCGCACGAAAAACTGATCAAAGCGTGACTTTCGCAAAATTGATGACCACCACATTTTTTCGAAACCATGTTACGACCCATGGGCTAATCGTTATGAATGGCAGTATTTTGAAATTCTGAAGCGGTGAGCGAAAAACCGATCGAAGCGAGACTTTGCGCAAAATTTATGACCATCGCATTTTTCGCGAAACCATGCGTCGACTTCCAGGGCTAATAAGTTGGTAATGGCTAGTATTTTGAAATTCTGAAATGGCGCACGAAAAACTGATCAAAGCGTGACTTTGCAAAATTGATGACCACATTTTTCATGAAACCATGTTAGTCGACGTCCCATGGGCTAATCGTTATGAATGGCAGTATTTTGAAATTCTGAAGCGGTGCGAAAAACCGATCGAAGCGAGACTTTGCGCAAAATTCATGACCATTTTTCACGAAACCATGCTTGTACGACTTCCCATGGCTAATCGTTGGGAATGGCCAGTATTTTGAAATTCTGAAGCGGTGCACGAAAAATCGATCGAAATGCGAAATTTATGACCATCGCTTTTTCACGAAACGACGTCCCATGGGCTCGTTATGAATGGCCAGTATTTTGAAATTCTGAAAGCGGTGCACGAAAAACCGATCGAAGCGAGACGTTGCGCCAAAATTATGACCATCGCATTTTTTCCGAAACCATGCTCGTCGACTTCCAATGGGCTAATAAGTTGGTAATGGCCAGTATTTTGAAATTCTGAAATGGGGCATGAAAAACTGATCAAAGCGTGACTTTGCAAAATTGATGACCACCGCGAAACCATGTTAGTACGACTTCCCATGGGCTAATCGTTGAATGGCCAGTATTTTGAAATTCTGAAGCGGTGCACGAAAAACAGATCGAAACGAGCCTTTGCGTGACTTTCGCAAAGTTTATGACCATCACATTTTATAGCGAAACCGTGCTCGACTTCCCATGGGCTAATCGTTAGGAATGACAAGTATTTTGAAATTCGAGATAGTGCATGAAAAACCGATCGAAGCGAGACTTTTCGCAAAATTCATGACCGTCGCGTTTTTCACGAAACCATGCTTGTACGACTTCCCATGGGCTAATCGTTGGGAATGGCCAGTATTTTGAAATTCTGAGACGGTGCACGAAAAATCGAAGCGTTGCGCAAAATTTATGACCATCGCATTTTTCGCGAAACCATGCTCGTCGACTTCCAAAGGGCTAATAAGTTGGTAATGGCCAGTATTTTGAAATTTTGAAATGGCGCGAAAAATGATGCGAGACTTTGCGAAAAATTGATGACCGCATTTTTCACGAAACCATGACTTTAATACATTCTGAAATGGTGCACAAAAACAGATCGTGACTTTGCGCAAATCACATTTATAGCGAAACCGTGCTCACGACTTCCCATGGGCTAATCGTTAGGAATGGCAAGTATTTTGAAATTCGAGATAGTGCGAAAAACCGATCGAAGCGAGACTTTGCGTAAAATTCATGACCGTTTTTTCACGAAACCATGCTTGTACGACTTCCCATGGGCTAATCGTTGGGAATGGCAAGTATTTTGAAATTCTGAGATGGTACGAAAAACCGATCGAAGCGTTGCGCAAAATTTATGACCATCGATTTTTGAAACCATGTGACTTCAAAGTGCTATTAGTAATGGCCAGTATTTTGAAATGGCGACGAAAAACTGATCAAAGCGTGACTTTGCGAAAAATTGATGACCACCACATTTTTCACGAAACCATGTTATCGACGTCCCATGGGCTAATACGTTCGAATGGCCAGTATTTTGAAATTCTGAAGCGGTGCATGAAAACAGATCGAAATGAGTCTTTCGACTTTGCAAGTTTATGACCATCACATTTTAGCGAAACCATGCTCATATGACTTCCCATGAGCTAATACATTAGGAATGGCAAGTATTTTGAAATTCGAGATAGTGCGAAAAACCGATCGAAGCGAGACTTTGCGCAAAATTTATGACCATTTTTCGAAACCATGCTCGTCGACTTCCAAAGGGCTAATACGTTAGGAATGGCCAATATTTTGAAATTCGGCCGAAAAACCGATCAAAAGCGAGACTTTGCGCAAAATTTATGACTGTCACGAAACCATGCTCGTCGACTTCCCATGGGCTAATCGTTGAGAATGGCAACTATTTTGAAATTCGATGCATGAAAAATCGATCGAAACTCGACTGTGACTTTCGAATTTATTTTTTCGAAACCATGCTTGTACGACTTCCAATGGGCTAATCGTTGGGAATGGCCCGTATTTTGAAATTCTGAGACGGTGCACCAAAACCGATCGAGCGAAATTTATGACCATCGCATTTTCACGAAACCTTGTTGTCAAAGGGCTAATAAGTTGGTAATGGCTATTTTGAAATTCTGAAATGGCTCACGAAAAACTGATCAAAACGTGACTTTGCAAAATTGATGACCACCATTTTTCACGAAACCATGTTAGTACGACTCCCATGGGCTAATAAATGGCCAGTATTTTGAAATTCTGAAGTGCACGAACGATCGAAGCGAGTCTTTGCGTGACTTTCAAAGATTATGACCATCACATTTTATAAAACCATGCTCATCGACTTCCCATGGGCTAATCGTTAGGAATGGCAAGTATTTTGAAATTCGAGATAGTGCGAAAAACCGATCGAAGCGAGACTTTGCGCAAAATTCATGACCGTCGTGTTTTTCACGAAACCATTCTTGTATGACTTCCATGGCTAATCGTTGGGAATGGCCAGTATTTTGAAATTCTGAGACGGTGCAAAAACCAATCGAAGCGAGACTTGCGCAAAATTTATGACCATCGCATTTTTTCGAAACCATGCTCGTACGACTTCAAAGGGCTAAAGTTGGTAATGGCCAGTATTTTGAAATTCTGAAATGGCGAAAACTGATCAAAAGCGTGACTTTCGCAAAATTGATGACCACCACATTTTCAAGAAACCACGTTAGTCGACATCCCATGGGCTAATCGTTAGAATGGCCAGTATTTTGAAATTCTGAAACGGTGCGAAAAACCGATCGAAGCGAGACTTTGCGCAAAATTCATGACCTTCAATTTTTCGAAACCATGCTACGACTTCCATGGGCTAATCGTTGGGAATGTCAGTATTTTGAAATTGGGGTGCACCGATCGAGACGTTGCAAAATTTATGACCATTGCATTTTTCACGAAACCATGCTCGTCGACTTCCAAAGGGCTAATAAGTTGGAATGGCCAGTATTTTGAAATTCTGAAATGCGCGAAAAACTGATCAAAAGCGTGACTTTGCACAAAATTGATGACCCGCATTTTTCACGAAACCATGTTAGTCGACTTCCCATGGGCTAATCGTTCTGAATGGCCAGTATTTTGAAATTCTGAAATGGTGCACGAAAAACAGATCGAAGCAAAGTTTATGACCATCATTTTATAGCGAAACCGTGCTCATACGACTTCCCATGGGCTAATACGTAAGGAATGGCAAGTATTTTGAAATTCCGAGATAGTGCACGAAAAACCGATCGAAACGAGACTTTGCGTAAAATTCATGACCGTCGCGTTTGTTCACGAAACCATGCTTGTACGACTTCTCATGGGCTAATACGTTGGGAATGGCAAGTATTTTGAAATTCTGAGATGGTACACGAAAAACCGATCGAAACGAGACGTTGCGCAACATTTATGACCATCGTATTTTTTCGTGAAACCATGGTCGTGTGACTTCCAAAGTGCTATTAAGTTGGTAATGGCCAGTATTCTGAAATGGCGCACGAAAAACTGATCAAAACGTGACTTTGCGAAAAATTGATGACCACCACATTTTTTCACGAAACCATGTTGACTCCCATGGGCTAATCGTTACGAATGGCCAGTATTTTGAAATTCTGAAACGGTGCATGAAAAACAGATCGAAATGAGTCTTTGCGCGTGACTTTGCGCCAAGTTTATGACCATCACATTTTATAGCGAAACCGTGCTCATATGACTTCCCATGGGCTAATACATTAGGAATAGCAAGTATTTTAAAATTCCGAGATAGTGCACGAAAAACCGATCGAAACGAGACATTGCGCAAAATTTATGACCATCGCATTTTGTCGCGAAACCGTGCTCGTACGACTTCCAAAGGGCTATCGTTAGGAATGGCCAATATTTTGAAATTCGAGAAGTGAAAACCGATCAAAATGAGACTTTGCGCAAAATTTATGACTCGCATTTTATCACGAAACCATGCGTCCCATGGGCTATCGTTTGAATGCCTAGTGTTTTGAAATTCTGACGGTGCACGAAAAGCGAGACTGCACAAAATTTATGAACATTGAAACCATGCTCGACTTCCAGGGCTAATAAGTTGGTAATGGCTAGTATTTTGAAATTCTGAAATGGCGCGAAAAACTGATTAAAATGTGACTTTGTGCAAAATTGATGACCACCACATTTTTCACGAAACCATGTTATGACGTCCCATGGGCTAATCGTTCTGAATGCCAGTATTTTGAAATTCTGAAGCGGTGCGAAAAATAGATCGAAGCGAGTCTTTGCGTGACTTTGCAAAGTTTATGACCATCACATTTTATGAAACCGTGCTCATCGACTTCCCATGGGCTAATCGTTAGCAATGGCAAGTATTTTGAAATTCGAGATAGTGCACGAAAAACCGATCGAAACGAGACTTTGCGCAAAATTCATGACCATCGCGTTATTTCACGAAACCATGCTTGTACGACCTCCCATGGGCTTATACGTTGGGAATGGCCGGTATTTTGAAATTCCGAGTCGGTGCACGAAAAACCGATCGAAACGAGACGTTGCGCAAAATTTATGACCATCACATTTTTTCGCGAAACCCTGCTCGTACGGCTTCCAAAGGGCTAATAAGTTGGTACTGGCCAATATTTTGAAATTCTGAAATGGCGCACGAAAAACTGATCAAAACGTGACTTTGCGCAAAATTGATGACCACCACATTTTGTCACGAAACCTTGTTAGTACGATGTCCCATGGGCTAATACGTTACGAATGGCTAGTATTTTGAAATTCTGAAATGGTGCACGAAAAACAGATCGAAACGAGTCTATGCGCGTGAGTTTTGCAAAGTTTATGACCATCTCATTTTATAGCGAAACCGTGCTCATACGACTTCCCATGGGCTAATACGTTAGGAATGGCAAGTATTTTGAAATTCCGAGATAGTGCACGAAAAACCGATCAAAATGAGACTTTGTGCGTGACTTTCGCAAAGTTTATGACCGTCACATTTTTTCACGAAACCGTGCTAGTACGACTTCCAATGGGCTAATACGTTGGGAATTGCCAGTATTTTGAAATTCTGAGACGGTGCACCAAAAACCGATCGAAACGAGACGTTGCGCAAAATTTATGACCATCGCATTTTTTCACGAAACCTTGTCGTACGAGTTCCAATGGGCTAATAAGTTGGTAATGGCCAGTATTTTGAAATTCTGAAATGGCGTACGAAAAACTGTTCAAAATGTTACTTTGCACAAAATTGATGACCACCGCATTTTTTCACGAAACCATGTTAGTACGACGTCCCATGGGCTATACGTTACGAATGGCCAGTATTTTGAAATTCTGAAACGGTGCACGAAAAACAAATAGAAACGAGTCTTTGCGTGACTTTCGCAAAGTTTATGACCATCACATTTTATAGCGAAACCGTGCTCATATGACTTCCCATGGGCTAATACGTTAGGAATTGCAAGTATTTTGAAATTCGAGATAGTGCACGAAAAACTGATCGAAACGAGACTTTGCGCAAAATTCATGCCCGTCGCGTTTTTTCATGAAACCATGCTTGTACGACTTCTCATGGGCTAATATGTTGGGAATGGCCAGTATTTTGAAATTCTGAGACGGTGCACGAAAAACCGATCGAAACGAGACGTTGCGCAAAATTTATGACCATCGTATTTTTTCGCGAAACCATGGTCGTGTGACTTCCAAAGTGCTATTAAGTTGGTTATGGCCAGTATTTTGAAATTCTGAAATGGCGCACGAAAAACTGATCAAAACGTGACTTTGCGAAAAATTGATGACCACCACATTTTTTCACGAAACCATGTTAGTACGACGTCCCATGGGCTAATACGTTACCAATGGCCAGTATTTCGAAATTCTGAAACGGTGCACGAAAAATAGATCGAAAGTCTTTGCGCGTGACTTTGCACAAAGTTTATGACCATCACATTTCATAGCGAAACCGTGCTCATACGACTTCCCATGGGCTAATACGTTAGGAATGACAAGTATTTTGAAATTCCGAGATAGTGCACGAAAAACCGATCGAAATGAGACTTTGTGCAAAATTCATGACTGTCGCGTTTTTTCACGAAACCATGCTTGTACGACTTCCCATTGGCTAATACGTTGGGAATGGCCAGTATTTTGAAATTCTGAGATGGTGCATGAAAAACCGATCGAAACTAGACGTTGCGCAAAATTTATGACCATCGCATTTTTTCACGAAACCATGCTCGTACGACTTCCAAAGGGCTAATAAGTTGGTAATGGCCAGTATTTTGAAATTCTGAAATGGCGCACGAAAAACTGATCAAAAGCGTGACTTTGCGCAAAATTGATGACCACCACATTTTTCATGAAACCATGTTAGTCGACATCCCATGGGCTGTCGTTAGAATGGCCAGTATTTTGAAATTCTGAAGCGGTGCATCAAAACAGATCAAAAGCGAGTCTTTTTGCGTGACTTTCGCAATGTTTATGACCATCACAATTTATAGTGAAACCGTGCTCATCGACTTCCCATGGGCTAATCGTTAGGAATGGCAAGTATTTTGAAATTCGAGATAGTGCACGAAAAACCGATCGAAACGAGACTTTGCGCAAAATTCATGACCGTCACGTTTTTTCACGAAACCATGCTTGTACGACTTCCATGGGCTAATCGTTGGGAATGGCCAGTATTTTGAAATTCTGAGCGGTGCGAAAAACCGATCGAAGCGAGACGTTGCGCAAAATTTATGACCATCGCATTTTTCGAAACCATGCTCGTCGACTTCCAAAGGGCTAATCGTTAGGTATGGCCAATATTTTAAAATTCGGGGCTGCGAAAAACCGATCAAAACGAGACTTTGCGCAAAATTTATGACTGTCGCATTTTGTCACGAAACCATGCTCTTCGATGTCCCATGGGCTAATCGTTGAGAATGGCAGTATTTTGAAATATCTTGATGATGCATGAAAATCGATCGAAACTCGACTTTGTGCGACTTTCGCCAAATTTATGACCATCGTATTTTTCGAAACCGTGCTAACGACTTCCAATGAGCTAACACGTTGGGAATGGCAGTATTTTAAAATTCTGAGAGTGCAAAAACCGATCGAAGCGAGACGTTGCGCAAAATTTATGGCCATCTAATTTTTCGAAACCATGCTCGTCGACTTCCAAAGGGATAATAAGTTGGTAATGGCCAGTATTTTGAAATTCTGAAATGGCTCACGAAAAACTGATCAAAACGTGACTTTGCGCAAAATTGATGACCACCACATTTTTCACGAAACCATGTTACGACGTCCCATGGGCTAATCGTTCGAATGGCCAGTATTTTGAAATTCTGAAGCGGTGCATGAAAAACGATCGAAGCGAGTCTTTGCGTGACTTTGCGAAAGTTTATGACCATCACATTTATAGTGAAACCGTGCTCATCGACTTCCATGGGCTATCGTTAGGAATGGCAACTATTTTGAAATTCGAGATAGTGCACGAAAAATCAAATGAAACGAGACTTTGTGCAAAATTCATGACCATCGCGTTTTTTCACGAAACCATGCCTGTACGACTTCCCATGGGCTAATATGTTGGGAATGGCCAGTATTTTGAAATTCTGAGGCGGTGCGAAAAACCGATCGAAACTAGGCGTTCAAAATTTATGACCATCGCATTTTTGAAACCATGCTCGTCGACTTCAAAGGGCTTATAAGTTGGTAATGGTATATTTTGAAATTCGAAAAACTGATCAAAAGCGTGACTTTGCAAAATTGATGACCACATTTTTCACGAAACCATGTTAGTCGACATGGGCTCTATCGTTATGAATGGCCAGTATTTTGAAATTCTTAAGCGGTGCATGAAAAATCGAAGCGAGTCTTTGCGTGACTTTGCGCAATGTTTATGACAATCACATTTTATAGTGAAACAGTGCTCATCGACTTCCATGGGCTAATATCGTTAGGAATGGCAAGTATTTTGAAATTCGAGATAGTGCGAAAAACCGAAAAAGCGAGACTTGCAAAATTCATGACCGTCGCGTTTTCACGAAACCATGCTTGTACGACTTCCATGGGCTAATACATTGGGAATGGCCAGTATTTTGAAATTCTGAGCGGTGCGAAAACAGATCGAAAGCGAGACTTTGCGCAAAATTCATGCGTCGTGTTTTTCATGAAACCATGTCGACTTCCATGGGCTATCGTTGGGAATGACCAGTATTTTGAAATTCTGAAGCGGTGCGAAAAACCGATCGAAGCGAGACTTTGTGCAAAATTCATGACCATCGCATTTTTCACGAAACCTTGTTAGTACGACGTCCCATGGGCTATCGTGACGGATGGCCAGTATTTTGAAATTCTGAAGCAGGTGCGAAAAACCGATCGAAGCGAGGCGTTGCGCAAAATTTATGACCATCGCATTTTTCGAAACCATGCTCGTCGACTTCAAAGGGCTAATAAGTTGGTAATGGCCAGTATTTTAAAATTCTGAAATGGCGCACGAAAACGAGCGTGACGTTGCAAAATTTATGACCATCGCATTTTTCACGAAACCTTGTTAGTACGACATCCCATGGGCTGTCGTTCGAATGGCCAGTATTTTGAAATTCTGAAGCGGTGCGAAAAACAGATCGAAGCGAGTCTTTCTGGCGTGACTTTGCAAAGTTTATGACCATCACCGTTTATGTAACCGTGCTCATCGACTTCCATGGGCTAATACATTAGGAATGGCAAGTATTTTGAAATTCGAGATAGTGCCGAAAACCGATCTCTGAATTTCAAAATACTTGCCATTCCTAACGATTAGCCATGGAAATCGTTCTATAAATGTAATCATGCGAATGCGCAAAAATGTTTTCATCATTCAATACTGGCCATTAAAACCATGGAAGTCATCAAGCATGGTTTCGTGAAAAATTTCATCGGTTCGTTGATCAGTTTTGTGCCATTTTTCAAAATACTGGCCATTACCAATTTCAAATCGATGGTTAAATTTTAACATCTCATTTCGATCGTTTTTCGTGCCATTCAAAATACTGGACATTCCCATGGCGTCGTAATCGATCAAAATTTCGATCGATTTTTTCAGAATAATATGGCCATTCGCGTATAGCCCATGGTCGTCGTACATGGTTTCGTGAAAAAAGTGGTGGTCATCAATTTTGCGCAAAGTCGCGTTTTGAGCCATTTCAGAATTTCAAAATACTGGCCATTACCAACTTATTAGCCCTTTGGAAGCCATCGAGCATGGTTTCGAAAAAATGCGATGGTCCTAAATTTAACGCGTCGTTTCGATCGGTTTTCGTGCACCATCTCAGAATTTCAAAATACTGGGCATTCCCAACGTAGCCCATTGAAGTCTAGCATGGTTTCGCGAAAAATGCGACGGTCATAAACTTTTCGCGCAAAGTCGGTTTTGATCGATTTTTCATCGTTCAAATTTCAATACTTGCCATTCTCAACGATAGCCCATGGGACATTAAGCATGGTTTCGTAAAAATGCGAGGTCATAAATTTTGCGCAAAGTCTCATTTTGATCGGTTTTCATGCGCTTCAGAATTTCAAAATACTGGCCATTACCAGCAATGTGCAGCATGTTATTAGATGGTCATATTCAAAGCCTCGTTCGATCGATTTTTGCGAATTTCAAAATGGGCATTCGCCCATGGAAGTTAAGCATGGTTTCGTGAAAAGCGACGGTCATGAATTTTGCGCAAAGTCTCGTTCGATCGGTTTTTGCACTATCTCGAATTTCAAAATACTTGCCATTCAGCGTGAAGTCGATGCGGTTTCGCTATAATGATGATGAAATTGCGAGTCGCACGCCGTCGATCGTTCGTGCACCGTTCAAAATACTGGCCATTAAATCATGGGATCGTGCCACAAGGTTTCATGGAAAATCGATGGTCATAAACTTTCTTTGCGACGCATTTCGATCGGTTTTCATGCACCGTTCAGAATTTCAAAATACTGGGCATTCCCAACGTATTGCCCATGGAAGTCGTGCAAGCATGGTTTTGTGAAAACGCGACAGTCATGAATTTTGTGCAAAGTCTCGTTCGATCGGTTTTGCACTATCTCGAATTTCAAAATACTTGCCATTCCTAATGTATTAGCCCATGGAAGTCGATGGCTATAAAATGTGATGGTCATAAACTTTCGCAAAGTCCACGCAAAGACTCGTTCGATCTTTTGTGCACTGTTTCAGAATTTCAAAATACTGGCCATTCGCCCATGGGACGTCGTACTAGCATGGTTTCGTGAAAAAATCGTGAATTTTGCAAAGTCTCATTTCGATCGGTTTTTTCACCGCTTCAGAATTTCAAAATACTGGCCTATTAGCCCATGGGAATAACATGGTTTCGTGAAAAAATGTGGTGGTCATCAATTTTGCGCAAAGTCACGCTTTGATCGGTTTTTTCAGAATTTCAAAATACTGTCCATTACCAACTTATTAGCCCTTTGAATATCATAGTTTCGCAAAAATGCGATGGTCTTAAATTTTGCGCGTCTCGTTCGATCGGTTTTGCACCATCTCAGAATTTCAAAATACTGGCATATTAGCCCATTAGAAGTCGTACTAGCATGGTTTCGCGAAAAAATCGACGGTCATAAACTTTGCGCGCAAAGTCGAGTTTTGATCGATTTTTCATGCATCGTCAAGATATTTCAATATACTTGCCATTCTCAACGTATTAGCCCATGGGACATCGTAAGCATGGTTTTCGAAAAATGCGAGTCATAAATTTTGCAAAGTCTCATTTTGATCGGTTTTCATGCACAGTTTTTCAAAATACTGGCCATTACCAAGTTATTAGCCCTTTGGAAGTACGAGCATGGTTTCAAAAATTAGATGGTCATAAATTTTGCGCGTCTCATTCGATCGTTTTTTTGCACCGTCTCAGAATTTCAAAATACTGGGCATTCCCAACGTATTAGCCCATGGGAAGTCGTACAAGCATGGTTTCGTGAAAAACGCGACGGTCATGAATTTTGCGCAAAGTCTCGCTTCGATCGGTTTTGTGCACTATCTCGAATTTCAAAATACTTGCCATTCCCAACGTATTAGCCCGAAGTCGTATGAGCACGGTTTCGATAATGATGGTCATAAAGTTTGCGCAAAGTCGCAAAGACTCGTTCGATCTGTTTTTCGTGCACCGCTTCAGAATTTCAAAATACTGGCCATTACGTATTAGCCCATGGGACGACAAGGTTTCATGAAAAATGCGATGTTCATAAATTTTGCAACGTCACATTTCGATCGGTTTTTGCAAAATACTGGGCATTCCCAACGTATTTGCCCATGGAAGTCGTACAAGCATGGTTTTGTGAAAACGACAGTCATGAATTTTGTGCGCTTCGATCGGTTTTCGATCTCGAATTTCAAAATACTTGCCATTCCTAACGATTAGCCCATGGGAAGTCGTTTGAGCACGGTATCGCTATAAAATGTGATGGTCATAAACTTTGCGCAAAGTCACGCAAAGACTCGTTTCGATCTGTTTTTTCGCACTGTTTCAGAATTTCAAAATACTGGCCATTAACGTATTAGCCCATGGGACGTCGTACTAACAAGGTTTCATGAAAAATACGATGGTCATAAATTGCGCACGCTTTGATCGGTTTTCGTCAGAATTTCAAAATACTGGGCATTACCAACTTATTAGCCCTTTAGAAGTCGTCGAGCATGGTTTCGCGCGATGGTCGCAACGCTTCGATCGGTTTTTTGCGCATCAGAATTTCAAAATACTGGCCATTATCAACTTATTAGCCCTTTGGAAGTACGAGCATGGTTTCGCAAAATTAGATGGTCATAAATTTTGCAGCGTTCGATCGATTTTTCGCACCGTCTCAGAATTTCAAAATACTGGGCATTCCCAACGTATTAGCCCATGGGAAGTCGTACAAGCATGGTTTCGTGAAAAACGAACGGTCATGAATTTTGCGCAAAGTCTCGCTTCGATCGGTTTTCGTGCAATATCTCGAATTTCAAAATACTTGCCATTCCTAACGATTAGCCCATGGGAAGTATGAGCACGGTTTCGCTATAAAATGTGATGGCCATAAACTTTGCGCAAAGTCACGCGCAAAGACTCCATCTGTTTTCGTGCACCGTTTCAGAATTTCAAAATACTAGCCATTCTAACGTATTAGCCCATGGGACGTCGTAACATGGTTTCGTGAAAAAATGGTGTCATCAATTTTGCAAAGTCACGTTTTGATCAGTTTTTCGCGCCATTTCAGAATTTCAAAATACTGGCCATTACCAACTTATTAGCCATTTGGAAGTCGGAGAGCATGGTTTCGTGGTCATCTGCAATGTCTCGTTCGATCGATTTTATCGCGAATTTCAAAATACTGGGCATTCCCAACGTATTAGCCCATGGGAAGTCGTACAAGCATGGTTTTGTGAACGACGGTCATGAATTTTGCGCAAAGTCTCGTTCGATCGGTTTTCGTGCACTATCTCGAATTTCAAAATACTTGTCATTCCTAACGTAGCCCATGGGAAGTCGTATGAGCATGATTTCGCTATAAAATGTGATGGTCATAAAGTTTGTGCAAAGTCATGCGCAAAGACTCGTTCGATTTTTCGTGCTTCAGAATTTCAAAATACTGGTCATTCGTCGTATTAGCCCATGGGTCGTACTAACATGGTTTCGTGAAAAATGTGGTGGTCAACACTTTGCGCAAAGTCACGTTTGATCAGTTTTTCGCGCATTTCAGAATTTCAAAATACTGGCCATTCGTAACGTATTAGCCCATGGGAAGTCGTACAAGCATGGTTTCGTGAAAAAGTGGTGGTCATCAATTTTCGTAAAGTCACGTTTTGATCAGTTTTCGTGCCATTTCAGAATTTCAAAATACTAGCCATTACCAACTTATTAGCCCTTTGGAAGTCGAGCATGGTTTCTGCGATGGTCATAAATTTTCAACGTCTCATTTCGATCGATTTTTCGTGCCGTCTCAGAATTTCAAAATACTGGGCATTCCCAACGTATTAGCCCATGGAAGTCGTACAAGCATGGTTTCGTGAAAACGCGACGGTCATGAATTTTGCGTAAAGTCTCGTTTCGATCGGTTTTGTGCACCATCTCTGAATTTCAAAATGCTGACCATTCCCAGCGTATTAGCCCATTGGAAGTCGTAGCACGGTTTCGCGAAAAATGCGATGGTCATAAACTTTGTGCACAAAGTCGAGTTTCGATCGATTATTCATGCATTGTCAAGATATTTCAAAATACTTGCCATTCTCAACGTATTAGCCCATGGGACGTACGAGCATGGTTTCGTGAAAAATGCAACAGTCATAAATTTTGCAAAGTCTCGTTTTGATCGGTTTTTCATGCCGTCGAATTTTAAAATATTGGCAATACCTAATGTATTAGCCCTTTGAAGTCGTCGAGCATGGTTTCGAAAAATGCGATGGTCATAAATTTTTGCGCAACGTCTCTTTTCGATCGATTTTTGTGCACCGTCAGAATTTCAAAATACTGGGCATTCCCAATGTATTAGCCATGGGAAGTCGTACAAGCATGGTTTCATGAAAAATGACGGTCATGAATTTTGCAAAGTCACGTTTCGATCGGTTTTTCATGCACTATCTCAGAATTTCAAAATACTTGCCATTCCTAACGTATTAGCCCATGGGAAGTCGTATGAGCACGGTTTCGCTATAAAATGTGATGGTCATAAACTTTGCGCAAAGTCACGCGCAAAGACTCGTTTCGATCTGTTTTTCGTGCACCGTTTCAGAATTTCAAAATACTGGCCATTCGTAACGTATTAGCCCATGGGACGTCGTACTAACAAGGTTTCGTGAAAAAATGCGATGGTCATGAATTTTGCGCAAAGTCTCGTTTCGATCGGTTTTTCGTGCACCGTTTCAGAATTTCAAAATACTGGTCATTCCCAACGTATTAGCCCTTTGGAAGTCACGAGCATGGTTTCGTGACAAAATTAGATGGTCATAAATTTTGCGCAACGTCTCGTTTCGATCGGTTTTTCGTGCACCGTCTCAGAATTTCAAAATACTGGTCATTCCCAACGTATTAGCCCATGGGAAGTCGTACAAGCATGGTTTCGTGCAAAAACGTGACGGTCATGAATTTTGCGCAAAGTCTCGTTTCGATCAGTTTTTCGTGCACTATCTCGGAATTTCAAAATACTGGCCATTCCCAGTGTATTAGCCCATGGGAAGTCGTATGAGCACGGTTTCGCTATAAAATGTGATGGTCATAAAGTTTCGCAAAGTCACGCGCAAAGACTCGTTCGATCTGTTTTCATGCACCGTTTCAGAATTTCAAAATACTGGCCATTCGTAACGTATTAGCCCATGGGACGTCATACTAACAAGGTTTCATGAAAAATGCGATGGTCATAAATTTTCGCAACGTCACATTTCGATCGGTTTTCCGTTTCAGAATTTCAAAATACTGGTCATTCCCAACGTATTAGCCCATGGGAAGTCGTACAAGCATGGTTTCGTGAAAAAACGCGATGGTCATGAATTTTGCGCAAAGTCTCGTTTCGATCGGTTTTTCGTGCACTATCTCGGAATTTCAAAATACTTGCCATTCCTAACGTATTAGCCCATGGGAAGTCGTATGAGCACGGTCTCGCTATAAAATGTGATGGTCATAAACTTTGCGCAAAGACTCGTTCGATCTGTTTTTCGTGCACTGTTTCAGAATTTCAAAATACTGGCCATTAACGTATTAGCCCATGGGACGTCGTACTAACAAGGTTTCATGAAAAATCGATGGTCATAAATTTTGCATAGCGCGTTTGATCGGTTTTTCGTGCACCGTTTCAGAATTTCAAAATACTGGGCATTACCAACTTATTAGCCCTTTGGAAGTCGTACGAGCATGGTTTCGCGAAAAATGCGATGGTCATAAATTTTGCGCAATGTCACGTTTCGATCGGTTTTCGTGCACCGTTTCAATTTCAAAATACTGGCCATTACCAACTTATTAGCCCTTTGGAAGTCGTACGAGCATGGTTTCGCGAAAAAATGCGATGGTCATAAATTTTGCGCAACGTCTCGTTTCGATCGGTTTTTCGTGCACCGTTTCAGAATTTCAAAATACTGGTCATTCCCAACGTATTAGCCCATGGGAAGTCGTACAAGCATGGTTTCGTGAAAAAACACGACGGTCATGAATTTTGCGCAAAGTCTCGTTTCGATCGGTTTTTCGTGCAATATCTCAGAATTTCAAAATACTTGCCATTCCTAATGTATTAGCCCATGGGAAGTCGTATGAGCACGGTTTCGCTATAAAATGTGATCATAAACTTTGCGCAAAGTCACGCAAAGACTCCTTTCCATCTGTTTTTGCACCGTTTCAGAATTTCAAAATACTAGCCATTCGTAACGTTTTTGGGACGTCGTACTAACATGGTTTCGTGAAAAATGTGGTGGTCAACACTTTTGCGCAAAGTCACGTTTGATCAGTTTTCGCGCCATTTCAGAATTTCAAAATACTGGCCATTAAAACGTATTAGCCCATGGGAAGTCGTACAAGCATGGTTTCGTGAAAAATGTGGTGGTCATCAATTTTGCTAAAGTCACGTTTGATCAGTTTTGCGCCATTTCAGAATTTCAAAATACTAGCCATTACCAACTTATTAGCCCTTTGGAAGTCGACGAGCATGGTTTCTGAAAAAATGCGATGGTCATAAATTTTGCGTCTCGATCGGTTTTTCGTGCACCGTCTCAGAATTTCAAAATACTGGGCATTCCCAACGTATTAGCCCATGGGAAGTCATACAAGTATGGTTTCGTGAAAGCGCGGTCATGAATTTTGCGCAAAGTCTCGTTTCGATCGATTTTTCGTGCACCGTCTCAGAATTTCAAAATACTGGGCATTCCCAACGTATTAGCCCATGGGAAGTCATACAAGTATGGTTTCGTGGCGACGGTCATGAATTTTGCGCAAAGTCTCGTTTCGATCGGTTTTCGTGCACTATCTCAGAATTTCAAAATACTTGCCATTCCCAACGTATTAGCCCATGGAAGTCGTATGAGCACGGTTTCGCTATAAAATGTGATGGTCATAAAGTTTGCGCAAAGTCAGCGCAAAGACTCGTTCGATCTGTTTTCATGCACCGTTTCAGAATTTCAAAATACTGGCCATTCGTAACGTATTAGCCCATGGGACGTCATACTAACAAGGTTTCATGAAAAATGCGATGGTCATAAATTTTGCAACGTCACATTTCGATCGGTTTTTCGTGCACCGTTCAGAATTTCAAAATACTGGGCATTCCCAACGTATTAGCCCATGGGAAGTCGTACAAGCATGGTTTTGTGAAAACGCAGTCATGAATTTTGTGCAAAGTCTCGTTTCGATCGGTTTTTCGCACTATCTCGAATTTCAAAATACTTGCCATTCCTAACGTATTAGCCCATGGGAAGTCGATGAGTATCGCTATAAAATGTGATGGTCATAAACTTTGCGCAAAGTCCTTCGATCTGTTTTCGTGCACTGTTTCAGAATTTCAAAATACTGGCCATTAACGTATTAGCCCATGGGACGTCGTACTAACAAGGTTTCATGAAAAATCGATGGTCATAAATTTTGCGCAACGTTACGCTTTGATCGGTTTTCGTGCACCATTTCAGAATTTCAAAATACTGGGCATTACCAACTTATTAGCCCTTTGGAAGTCGTACGAGCATGGTTTCGCGAAAAAATGCGATGGTCATAAATTTTGCGCAATGTCACGTTTCGATCGGTTTTTCGTGCACCGTTTCAGAATTTCAAAATACTGGCCATTACCAACTTATTAGCCCTTTGGAAGTCGAGCATGGTTTCGCAAAAAATGATGGTCATAAATTTTGCGCAACGCCTCGCTTCGATCGATTTTTTCCGCAATTTCAAAATACTGGGCATTCCCAACGTATTAGCCCATGGGAAGTCGTACAAGCATGGTTTCGTGAAAAAACGCGACGGTCATGAATTTTGCGCAAAGTCTCGTTTCGATCGGTTTTTCGTGCAATATCTCGGAATTTCAAAATACTTGCCATTCCTAACGTATTAGCCCATGGGAACTCGTATGAGCACGGTTTCGCTATAAAATGTGATGGCCATAAACTTTGCGCAAAGTCACGCGCAAAGACTCCTTTCCATCTGTTTTTCGTGCACCGTTTCAGAATTTCAAAATACTAGCCATTCGTAACGTATTAGCCCATGGGACGTCGTACTAACATGGTTTCGTGAAAAAATGTGGTGTCATCAATTTTGCGCAAAGTCACGTTTTGATTAGTTTTTCGTGCGCCATTTCAGAATTTCAAAATACTGGCCGTTACCAACTTATTAGCCATTTGGAAGTCGTACGAGCATGGTTTCGTGAAAAAATGCGATGGTCCTAAATTTTCTGCAATGTCTCGTTTCGATCGATTTTTCGTGCACCGTCTCAGAATTTCAAAATACTGGGCATTCCCAACGTATTAGCCCATGGGAAGTCGTACAAGCATGGTTTCGTGAAAAAACGCGACGGTCATGAATTTTGCGCAAAGTCTCGTTTCGATCGGTTTTTCGTGCACTATCTCGGAATTTCAAAATACTTGCCATTCCTAACGTATTAGCCCATGGGAAGTCGTATGAGCACGATTTCGCTATAAAATGTGATGGTCATAAAGTTTGCGCAAAGTCATGCGCAAAGACTCCTTTCGATCTGTTTTTCGTGCACCGTTTCAGAATTTCAAAATACTGGTCATTCGTAACGTATTAGCCCATGGGGCTTCGTACTAACATGGTTTCGTGAAAAAATGTGGTGGTCAACACTTTTGCGCAAGTTCACGTATTGATCAGTTTTTCGTGCGCCATTTCAGAATTTCAAAATACTGGCCATTCGTAACGTATTAGCCCATGGGAAGTCGTACAAGCATGGTTTCGTGAAAAAATGTGGTCGTCATCAATTTTGCGTAAAGTCACGTTTTGATCAGTTTTTCGTGCGCCATTTCAGAATTTCAAAATACTGGCCATTACCAACTTATTAGCCCTTTGGAAGTCGTACGAGCATGGTTTCACGAAAAAATGCGATGGTCATAAATTTTGCGCAACGTCTCGTTTCGATCGGTTTTTCGTGCACCGTCTCAGAATTTCAAAATACTGGTCATTCCCAACGTATTAGCCCATGGGAAGTCGTACAAGCATGGTTTCGTGAAAAAACGCGACGGTCATGAATTTTGTGCAAAGTCTCGTTTCGATCGGTTTTTCGTGCACTATCTCGGAATTTCAAAATACTTGCCATTCCTAACGTATTAGCCCATGGGAAGTCGTATGAGCACGGTTTCGCTATAAAATGTGATGGTCATAAACTTTGCGCAAAGTCACGCGCAAAGACTCGTTTCGATCTGTTTTTCGTGCACCGTTTCAGAATTTCAAAATACTGGCCATTCGTAACGTATTAGCCCATGGGAAGTCATACAAGCATGGTTTCGTGAAAAAATGTGGTGGCCATCAATTTTGCGTAAAGTTACGTTTTGATCAGTTTTTCGTGCGCCACTTTAGAATTTCAAAATACTGGCCATTACCAACTAATTAGCCCTTTGGAAGTCGTACTAGCATGGTTTCACGAAAAAATGCGATGGTCATAAATTTTGCGCAACGTCTCGTTTCGATCGATTTTTCGTGCACCGTTTCAAAATTTCAAAATACTAGACATTCCCAACGTATTAGCCCATGGGAAGTCGTACAAGCATGGTTTCGTGAAAAAATGCGACGGTCATGAATTTTGCGCAAAGTCTCATTTCGATCGGTTTTTCGTTCACCGTTTCAGAATTTCAAAATACTGGCCATTCCTAACGTATTAGCCCATGGTACGTCGTACTAACATGGTTTCGTGAAAAAATGTGGTGGTCATCAATTTTGCGCAAAGTCACGTTTTGATCGGTTTTTCGTGCGCCATTTCAGAATTTCAAAATACTGGCCATTACCAACTTATTAGCCCTTTGGAAGCCATACGAGCATAGTTTCGCAAAAAAATGCGATGGTCTTAAATTTTGCGCAACGTCTCGTTTCGATCGGTTTTTCGTGCACCATCTCTGAATTTCAAAATGCTGACCATTCCCAGCGTATTAGACCATTGGAAGTCGTCCTAGCACGGTTTCACGAAAAAATGCGATGGTCATAAACTTTGTGAAAGTCACGCACAAAGTCGAGTTTCGATCGATTATTCATGCATTGTCAAGATATTTCAAAATACTTGCCATTCTCAACGTATTAGCCCATGGGACATCGTACGAGCATGGTTTTCGTGAAAAAATGCAACAGTCATAAATTTTGCGCAAAGTCTCGTTTTGATTGGTTTTTCATGGACCGTCCCGGAATTTTAAAATATTGGCAATACCTAACGTATTAGCCCTTTGGAAGTCGTACGAGCATGGTTTCGCGAAAAAATGCGATGGTCATAAATTTTGCGCAACGTCTCAGAATTTCAAAATACTGGGCATTCCCAACGTATTAGCCCATGGGAAGTCATACAAGTATGGTTTCGTGAAAAAACGCGACGGTCATGAATTTTGCGCAAAGTCTCGTTTCGATCGGTTTTTCGTGCACCGTCTCAGAATTTCAAAATGCTGACCATTCCCAGCGTATTAGCCCATTGGATGTCGTCCAAGCACGGTTTCGCGAAAAAATGCGATGGTCATAAACTTTGTGAAAGTCACGCACAAAGTCGAGTTTCGATCGATTATTCATGCATCGTCAAGATATTTCAAAATACTTGCCATTCTCAACGTATTAGCCCATGGGACATCGTACGAGCATGGTTTTCCTGAAAAAATGCAACAGTCATAAATTTTGCGCAAAGTCTCGTTTTGATCGGTTTTTCATGCACCATCCCGGAATTTTAAAACATTGGCAATACGTAACATATTAGCCCTTTGGAAGTCGTACGAGCATGGTTTCGCGAAAAAATGCGATGGTCATAAATATTGCGCAACGTCTCTTTTCGATCGGTTTTTCGTGCACCGTCTCAGAATTTCAAAATACTGGGCATTCCCAATGTATTAGCCGATGGGAAGTCGTACAAGCATGGTTTCGTGAAAAAATGTGGTGGTCATCAATTTTGCGTAAAGTCACGTTTTGATCAGTTTTTCGTGCGCCATTTCAGAATTTCAAAATACTGGCCATTACCAACTTATTAGCCCTTTGGAAGTCGTACGAGCATGGTTTCGCGAAAAAATGCGATGGTCATAAATTTTGCGCAACGTCTCGTTTCGATCGGTTTTTCGTGCACCGTCTCAGAATTTCAAAATACTGGGCATTCCCAACGTATTAGCCCATGGGAAGTCGTACAAGCATGGTTTCGTGAAAAAACGCGACGGTCATGAATTTTGCGTAAAGTCTCGTTTCGATCGGTTTTTCGTGCACCATCTCTGAATTTCAAAATGCTGACCATTCCCAGCGTATTAGCCCATTGGAAGTCGTCCTAGCACGGTTTCGCGAAAAAATGCGATGGTCATAAACTTTGTGAAAGTCACGCACAAAGTCGAGTTTCGATCGATTATTCATGCATTGTCAAGATATTTCAAAATACTTGCCATTCTCAACGTATTAGCCCATGGGACATCGTACGAGCATGGTTTTCATGAAAAAATGCAACAGTAATAAATTTTGCGCAAAGTCTTGTTTTGATCGATTTTTCATGGACCGTCCCGGAATTTTAAAATATTGGCAATACCTAACGTATTAGCCCTTTGGAAGTCGTACGAGCATGGTTTCGCGAAAAAATGTGATGGTCATAAATTTTGCGCAACGTCTCTTTTCGATCGATTTTTCATGCACCGTCGTAGAATTTCAAAATACTGGGCATTCCCAATGTATTATCCGATGGGAAGTCGTACAAGCATGGTTTCATGAAAAAACGTGACGGTCATGAATTTTGCGCAAAGTTACGTTTCGCTCGGTTTTTCATGCACTATCTCAGAATTTCAAAATACTTGCCGTTCCTAACGTATTAGCCCATGGGAAGTCATATGAGCACGGTTTCGCTATAAAATGTGATGGTCATAAACTTTGCGCAAAGTCACGCGCAAAGACTCGTTTCGATCTGTTTTTCGTGCACCGTTTCAGAATTTCAAAATACTGGCCATTCGTAACGTATTAGCCCATGGGACGTCGTACGAACATGGTTTCGTGAAAAAATGCGGTGGTCATCAATTTTGCACAAAGTCACGTTTTGAATAGTTTTTCGTGCGCCATTTCAGAATTTCAAAATACTAGCCATTACCAACTTATTAGCCCTTTGGAAGTCGTACAAGCATGGTTGCGCAAAAAAATGCGATGGTCATAAATTTTGTGCAACGTCTCGTTTCGATCGATTTTTCGTGCACCGTCTCAGAATTTCAAAATACTGGGCATTCCCAACGTATTAGCCCATGGGAAGTCGTACAAGCATGGTTTCGTGAAAAAATGCGACGGTCATGAATTTTGTGCAAAGTCTCGTTTCGATCGGTTTTTCGTGCACCATCTCTGAATTTCAAAATACTTGCCATTCCTAACGTATTAGCCCATGGGAAGTCGTATGAGCACGGTTTTGCTATAAAATGTAATGGTCATGAACTTTGCGCAAAGTCACGCGCAAAGACTCGTTTCGATCTGTTTTTCATGCACCGTTTCAGAATTTCCAAATACTGGCCATTCGTAACGTATTAGCCCATGGGAAGTCATACAAGCATGGTTTCGTGAAAAAATGTGGTGGCCATCAATTTTGCGTAAAGTTACGTTTTGATCAGTTTTTCGTGCGCCATTTTAAAATTTCAAAATACTGGCCATTACCAACTAATTAGCCCTTTGGAAGTCGTACTAGCATGGTTTCACGAAAAAATGCGATGGTCATAAATTTTGCACAACATCTCATTTCGATCGATTTTTCGTGCACCGTTTCAAAATTTCAAAATACTGGACATTCCCAACGTATTAGCCCATGGGAAGTCGTACAAGCATGGTTTCGTGAAAAAATGCGACGGTCATGAATTTTGCGCAAAGTCTCATTTCGATCGGTTTTTCGTAAACCGTTTCAGAATTTCAAAATACTGGCCATTCCTAACGTATTAGCCCATGGTGCGTCGTACTAACATGGTTTCGTGAAAAAATGTGGTGGTCATCAATTTTGCGCAAAGTCACGTTTTGATCGGTTTTTCGTGCGCCATTTCAGAATTTCAAAATACTGGCCATTACCAACTTATTAGCCCTTTGGAAGCCATACGAGCATAGTTTCGCAAAAAAATGCGATGGTCCTAAATTTTGCGCAACGTCTCGTTTCGATCGGTTTTTCGTGCACCATCTCAGAATTTCAAAATACTGGGCATTCCCAACGTATTAGCCCATTGGAAGTCGTACTAGCATGGTTTCGCGAAAAAATGCGACGGTCATAAACTTTGCGAAAGTCGCGCACAAAGTCGAGTTTTGATCGATTTTTCATGCATCGTCAAGATATTTCAATATACTTGCCATTCTCAACGTATTAGCCCATGGGACATCGTACAAGCATGGTTTCGCGTAAAAATGCGAGAGTCATAAATTTTGCGCAAAGTCTCATTTTGATCGGTTTTTCATGCACCGTTTCAGAATTTCAAAATACTGGCCATTACCAACTTATTAGCCCTTTGGAAGTCGTACGAGCATGGTTTCGCAAAAAAATTAGATGGTCATAAATTTTGCACAACGTCTCGTTTCGATCGATTTTTCGTGCACCGTCTCAGAATTTCAAAATACTGGGCATTCCCAATGTATTAGCCCATGGGAAGTCGTACAAGCATGGTCGCGTGGAAAAACGTGATAGTCATGAATTTTGCGTAAAGTCTCGTTTCGATCGGTTTTTCGTGCACTATCTCGGAATTTCAAAATACTTGCCATTCCTAACGTATTTGCCCATTGGAAGTCGTATGAGCACGGTTTCGCGAAAAAATGCGATGGTCATAAACTTTGTGAAAGTCACGCACAAAGTCGAGTTTCGATCGATTATTCATGCATTGTCAAGATATTTCAAAATACTTGCCATTCTCAACGTATTAGCCCATGGGACATCGTACGAGCATGGTTTTCGTGAAAAATGCAACAGTCATAAATTTTGCGCAAAGTCTCGCTTTGATCGGTTTTTCATGCACCGTCCGAATTTTAAAATATTGGCCATTCCAAACGTATTAGCCCTTGGGAAGTCGTACGAGCATGGTTTCGCGAAAAAATGCGATGGTCATAAATTTTGCGCAACGTCTCAGAAATTTAAAATACTGGTCATTCCCAACGTATTAGCCCATTGGAAGTCGTATAAGCATGGTTTCATGAAAAATGCGACGGTCATGAACTTTGCGCAAAGTTACGTTTCGATCGGTTTTCATGCACTATCTCAGAATTTCAAAATACTTGCCATTCCTAACGTATTAGCCCATGGGAAGTCGTATGAGCACGGTTTCGCTATAAAATGTGATGGTCATAAACTTTTGCGAAAGTCACGCAAAGGCTCGCTTCGATATGTTTTTCGTGCACCGTTTCAGAATTTCAAAATACTGGCCATTCGAACGTATTAGCCCATGGGACGTCGTACTAACATGGTTTCGTGAAAAATACGATGGTCATAAATTTTGCGCAACGTTACGCTTTGATCGGTTTTTCGCACCGTTTCAGAATTTCAAAATACTGGGCATTACCAACTTATTAGCCCTTTGGAAGTCGACGAGCATGGTTTTGCAAAAATTAGATGGTCATAAATTTTGCAACGCCTTGCTTCGATCGATTTTTCATGCAACGTCTCAGAATTTCAAAATACTGGTCATTCCCAACGTATTAGCCCATGGGAAGTCGTACAAGCATGGTTTCGTGAAAAAACGCGACGGTCATGAATTTTGCGCAAAGTCTCGTTTCGATCGGTTTTTCGTGCACTATCTCGGAATTTCAAAATACTTGCCATTCCCAACGTATTAGCCCACGGGAAGTCGTATGAGCACGGTTTCGCTATAAAATGTGATGGTCATAAAGTTTGCGCAAAGTCACGCGCAAAGACTCGTTTCGATCTGTTTTTCATGCACCGTTTCAGAATTTCAAAATACTGGCCATTCGTAACGTATTAGCCCATGGGACGTCATACTAACAAGGTTTCATGAAAAAATGCGATGGTCATAAATTTTGCGCAACGTCACATTTCGATCGGTTTTTCGTGCACCGTTTCAGAATTTCAAAATACTGGGCATTCCCAACGTATTTGCCCATGGGAAGTCGTACAAGCATGGTTTTGTGAAAAAACGCGACAGTCATGAATTTTGTGCAAAGTCTCGTTTCGATCGGTTTTTCGTGCACTATCTCGGAATTTCAAAATACTTGCCATTCCTAACGTATTAGCCCATGGGAAGTCGTATGAGCACGGTATCGCTATAAAATGTGATGGTCATAAACTTTGCGCAAAGACTCGTTTCGATCTGTTTTTCGTGCACTGTTTCAGAATTTCAAAATACTGGCCATTACCAACGTATTAGCCCATGGGACGTCGTACTAACAAGGTTTCATGAAAAAATACGATGGTCATAAATTTTGCGCAACGTTACGTTTTGATCGGTTTTTCGTGCACCGTTTCAGAATTTCAAAATACTGGGCATTACCAACTTATTAGCCCTTTGGAAGTCGTACGAGCATGGTTTCGCGAAAAAATGCGATGGTCATAAATTTTGCGCAATGTCACGTTTCGATCGGTTTTTCGTGCACCGTTTCAGAATTTCAAAATACTGGCCATTACCAACTTATTAGCCCTTTGGAAGTCGTACGAGCATGGTTTCGCAAAAAAATTAGATGGTCATAAATTTTGCGCAACGTCTCGTTTCGATCGATTTTTCGTGCACCGTCTCAGAATTTCAAAATACTGGGCATTCCCAACGTATTAGCCCATGGGAAGTCGTACAAGCATGGTTTCGTGAAAAAACGCGACGGTCATGAATTTTGCGCAAAGTCTCGTTTCGATCGGTTTTTCGTGCAATATCTCGGAATTTCAAAATACTTGCCATTCCTAACGTATTAGCCCATGGGAACTCGTATGAGCACGGTTTCGCTATAAAATGTGATGGCCATAAACTTTGCGCAAAGTCACGCGCAAAGACTCCTTTCCATCTGTTTTTCGTGCACCGTTTCAGAATTTCAAAATACTAGCCATTCGTAACGTTTTAGCCCATGGGACGTCGTACTAACATGGTTTCGTGAAAAAATGTGGTGGTCAACACTTTTGCGCAAAGTCACGTATTGATCAGTTTTTCGTGCGCCATTTCAGAATTTCAAAATACTGGCCATTCGTAACGTATTAGCCCATGGGAAGTCGTACAAGCATGGTTTCGTGAAAAAATGTGGTGGTCATCAATTTTGCGTAAAGTCACGTTTTGATCAGTTTTTCGTGCGCCATTTCAGAATTTCAAAATACTAGCCATTACCAACTTATTAGCCCTTTGGAAGTCGTACGAGCATGGTTTCTCGAAAAAATGCGATGGTCATAAATTTTGCGCAACGTCTCGTTTCGATCGGTTTTTCGTGCACCGTCTCAGAATTTCAAAATACTGGGCATTCCCAACGTATTAGCCCATGGGAAGTCATACAAGTATGGTTTCGTGAAAAAACGCGACGGTCATGAATTTTGCGCAAAGTCTCGTTTCGATCGGTTTTTCGTGCACCGTCTCAGAATTTCAAAATACTGGGCATTCCCAACGTATTAGCCCATGGGAAGTCATACAAGTATGGTTTCGTGAAAAAACGCGACGGTCATGAATTTTGCGCAAAGTCTCGTTTCGATCGGTTTTTCGTGCACTATCTCAGAATTTCAAAATACTTGCCATTCCCAACGTATTAGCCCACGGGAAGTCGTATGAGCACGGTTTCGCTATAAAATGTGATGGTCATAAAGTTTGCGCAAAGTCACGCGCAAAGACTCGTTTCGATCTGTTTTTCATGCACCGTTTCAGAATTTCAAAATACTGGCCATTCGTAACGTATTAGCCCATGGGACGTCATACTAACAAGGTTTCATGAAAAAATGCGATGGTCATAAATTTTGCGCAACGTCACATTTCGATCGGTTTTTCGTGCACCGTTTCAGAATTTCAAAATACTGGGCATTCCCAACGTATTTGCCCATGGGAAGTCGTACAAGCATGGTTTTGTGAAAAAACGCGACAGTCATGAATTTTGTGCAAAGTCTCGTTTCGATCGGTTTTTCGTGCACTATCTCGGAATTTCAAAATACTTGCCATTCCTAACGTATTAGCCCATGGGAAGTCGTATGAGCACGGTATCGCTATAAAATGTGATGGTCATAAACTTTGCGCAAAGTCACGCGCAAAGACTCGTTTCGATCTGTTTTTCGTGCACTGTTTCAGAATTTCAAAATACTGGCCATTCGTAACGTATTCGCCCATGGGACGTCGTACTAACAAGGTTTCATGAAAAAATACGATGGTCATAAATTTTGCGCAACGTTACGTTTTGATCGGTTTTTCGTGCACCATTTCAGAATTTCAAAATACTGGGCATTACCAACTTATTAGCCCTTTGGAAGTCGTACGAGCATGGTTTCGCGAAAAAATGCGATGGTCATAAATTTTGCGCAATGTCACGTTTCGATCGGTTTTTCGTGCACCGTTTCAGAATTTCAAAATACTGGCCATTACCAACTTATTAGCCCTTTGGAAGTCGTACGAGCATGGTTTCGCGAAAAAATGCGATGGTCATAAATTTTGCGCAACGTCTCGTTTCGATCGGTTTTTCGTGCACCGTCTCAGAATTTCAAAATACTGGTCATTCCCAACGTATTAGCCCATGGGAAGTCGTACAAGCATGGTTTCGTGAAAAAACGCGACGGTCATGAATTTTGCGCAAAGTCTCGTTTCGATCGGTTTTTCGTGCACTATCTCGGAATTTCAAAATACTTGCCATTCCTAACGTATTAGCCCATGGGAACTCGTATGAGCACGGTTTCGCTATAAAATGTGATGGCCATAAACTTTGCGCAAAGTCACGCGCAAAGACTCCTTTCCATCTGTTTTTCGTGCACCGTTTCAGAATTTCAAAATACTAGCCATTAACGTATTAGCCCATGGGACGTCGTACTAACATGGTTTCGTGAAAAAATGTGGTGTCATCAATTTTGCGCAAAGTCACGTTTTGATTAGTTTTTCGTGCGCCATTTCAGAATTTCAAAATACTGGCCGTTACCAACTTATTAGCCATTTGGAAGTCGTACGAGCATGGTTTCGTGAAAAAATGCGATGGTCCTAAATTTTCTGCAATGTCTCGTTTCGATCGATTTTTCGTGCACCGTCTCAGAATTTCAAAATACTGGGCATTCCCAACGTATTAGCCCATGGGAAGTCGTACAAGCATGGTTTCACAAAAAAATGCGACGGTCATGAATTTTGCGCAAAGTCTCGTTTCGATCGATTTTTTGTGCACTATCTCGGAATTTGAAAATAATTGCCATTCCTAACGTATTAGCCCATGGGAAGTCGTATGAGCACGATTTCGCTATAAAATGTGATGGTCATAAAGTTTGTGCAAAGTCATGCGCAAAGACTCCTTTCGATCTGTTTTTCGTGCACCGTTTCAGAATTTCAAAATACTGGTCATTCGTAACGTATTAGCCCATGGGTTTTCGTACTAACATGGTTTCGTGAAAAAATGTGGTGGTCAACACTTTTGCGCAAAGTCACGTATTGATCAGTTTTTCGTGCGCCATTTCAGAATTTCAAAATACTGGCCATTCGTAACGTATTAGCCCATGGGAAGTCGTACAAGCATGGTTTCGTGAAAAAATGTGGTGGTCATCAATTTTGCGTAAAGTCACGTTTTGATCAGTTTTTCGTGCGCCATTTCAGAATTTCAAAATACTAGCCATTACCAACTTATTAGCCCTTTGGAAGTCGTACGAGCATGGTTTCTCGAAAAAATGCGATGGTCATAAATTTTGCGCAACGTCTCGTTTCGATCGGTTTTTCGTGCACCGTCTCAGAATTTCAAAATACTGGTCATTCCCAACGTATTAGCCCATGGGAAGTCGTACAAGCATGGTTTCGTGAAAAAACGCGACGGTCATGAATTTTGCGCAAAGTCTCGTTTCGATCGGTTTTTCGTGCACCGTCTCAGAATTTCAAAATGCTGACCATTCCCAGCGTATTAGCCCATTGGAAGTCGTCCAAGCACGGTTTCGCGAAAAAATGCGATGGTCATAAACTTTGTGAAAGTCACGCACAAAGTCGAGTTTCGATCGATTATTCATGCATCGTCAAGATATTTCATAAACTTGCCATTCTCAACGTATTAGCCCATGGGACATCGTACAGGCATGGTTTTCGTAAAAAAATGCGAGAGTCATAAATTTTGCGCAAAGTCTCATTTTGATCGGTTTTTCATGCACCGTTTCAGAATTTCAAAATACTGGCCATTACCAACTTATTAGCCCTTTGGAAGTCGTACGAGCATGGTTTCGCAAAAAAATTAGATGGTCATAAATTTTGCGCAACGTCTCGTTTCGATCGATTTTTCGTGCACCGTCTCAGAATTTCAAAATACTGGGCATTCCCAACGTATTAGCCCATGGGAAGTTGTACAAGCATGGTTTCGTGAAAAAACGCGACGGTCATGAATTTTGCGCAAAGTCTCGTTTCGATCGGTTTTTCGTGCACTATCTCGGAATTTCAAAATACTTGCCATTCCCAACGTATTAGCCCACGGGAAGTCGTATGAGCACGGTTTCGCTATAAAATGTGATGGTCGTAAAGTTTGCGCAAAGTCACGCGCAAAGACTCGTTTCGATCTGTTTTTCGTGCACCGTTTCAGAATTTCAAAATACTGGCCATTCGTAACGTATTAGCCCATGGCACGTCGTACTAACAAGGTTTCATGGAAAAATGCGATGGTCATAAACTTTGCGCAACGTCACATTTCGATCGGTTTTTCATGCACCGTTTCAGAATTTCAAAATACTGGGCATTCCCAACGTATTTGCCCATGGGAAGTCGTACAAGCATGGTTTTGTGAAAAAACGCGACAGTCATGAATTTTGTGCAAAGTCTCGTTTCGATCGGTTTTTCGTGCACTATCTCGGAATTTCAAAATACTTGCCATTCCTAACGTATTAGCCCATGGGAAGTCGTATGAGCACGGTATCGCTATAAAATGTGATGGTCATAAACTTTGCGCAAAGTCACGCGCAAAGACTCGTTTCGATCTGTTTTTCGTGCACTGTTTCAGAATTTCAAAATACTGGCCATTCGTAACGTATTAGCCCATGGGACGTCGTACTAGCATGGTTTCGTGAAAAAATGCGACGGTCATGAATTTTGCGCAAAGTCTCATTTCGATCGGTTTTTCGTTCACCGTTTCAGAATTTCAAAATACTGGCCATTCCTAACGTATTAGCCCATGGTACGTCGTACTAACATGGTTTCGTGAAAAAATGTGGTGGTCATCAATTTTGCGCAAAGTCACGTTTTGATCGGTTTTTCGTGCGCCATTTCAGAATTTCAAAATACTGTCCATTACCAACTTATTAGCCCTTTGGAAGCCATACGAGCATAGTTTCGCAAAAAAATGCGATGGTCTTAAATTTTGCGCAACGTCTCGTTTCGATCGGTTTTTCGTGCACCATCTCAGAATTTCAAAATACTGGGCATTCCCAACGTATTAGCCCATTAGAAGTCGTACTAGCATGGTTTCGCGAAAAAATGCGACGGTCATAAACTTTGCGAAAGTCGCGCACAAAGTCGAGTTTTGATCGATTTTTCATGCATCGTCAAGATATTTCAATATACTTGCCATTCTCAACGTATTAGCCCATGGGACATCGTACAAGCATGGTTTTCGTAAAAAAATGCGAGAGTCATAAATTTTGCGCAAAGTCTCATTTTGATCGGTTTTTCATGCACCGTTTCAGAATTTCAAAATACTGGCCATTACCAAGTTATTAGCCCTTTGGAAGTCGTACGAGCATGGTTTCGCAAAAAAATTAGATGGTCATAAATTTTGCGCAACGTCTCATTTCGATCGATTTTTCGTGCACCGTCTCAGAATTTCAAAATACTGGGCATTCCCAACGTATTAGCCCATGGGAAGTCGTACAAGCATGGTTTCGTGAAAAAACGCGACGGTCATGAATTTTGCGCAAAGTCTCGTTTCGATCGGTTTTTCGTGCACTATCTCGGAATTTCAAAATACTTGCCATTCCCAACGTATTAGCCCACGGGAAGTCGTATGAGCACGGTTTCGCTATAAAATGTGATGGTCATAAAGTTTGCGCAAAGTCACGCGCAAAGACTCGTTTCGATCTGTTTTTCGTGCACCGTTTCAGAATTTCAAAATACTGGCCATTCGTAACGTATTAGCCCATGGGACGACGTACTAACAAGGTTTCATGAAAAAATGCGATGTTCATAAATTTTGCGCAACGTCACATTTCGATCGGTTTTTCGTGCACCGTTTCAGAATTTCAAAATACTGGGCATTCCCAACGTATTTGCCCATGGGAAGTCGTACAAGCATGGTTTTGTGAAAAAACGCGACAGTCATGAATTTTGTGCAAAGTCTCGTTTCGATCGGTTTTTCGTGCACGATCTCGGAATTTCAAAATACTTGCCATTCCTAACGTATTAGCCCATGGGAAGTCGTTTGAGCACGGTATCGCTATAAAATGTGATGGTCATAAACTTTGCGCAAAGTCACGCGCAAAGACTCGTTTCGATCTGTTTTTCGTGCACTGTTTCAGAATTTCAAAGTACTGGCCATTCGTAACGTATTAGCCCATGGGACGTCGTACTAACAAGGTTTCATGAAAAAATACGATGGTCATAAATTTTGCGCAACGTTACGTTTTGATCGGTTTTTCGTGCACCGTTTCAGAATTTCAAAATACTGGGCATTACCAACTTATTAGCCCTTTAGAAGTCGTACGAGCATGGTTTCGCGAAAAAATGCGATGGTCATAAATTTTGCGCAATGTCACGTTTCGATCGGTTTTTCGTGCACCGTTACAGAATTTCAAAATACTGGCCATTACCAACTTATTAGCCCTTTGGAAGTCGTACGAGCATGGTTTCGCAAAAAAATTAGATGGTCATAAATTTTGCGCAACGTCTCGTTTCGATCGGTTTTTCGTGCACCGTCTCAGAATTTCAAAATACTGGTCATTCCCAACGTATTAGCCCATGGGAAGTCGTACAAGCATGGTTTCGTGAAAAAACGCGACGGTCATGAATTTTGCGCAAAGTCTCGTTTCGATCGGTTTTTCGTGCACTATCTCGGAATTTCAAAATACTTGCCATTCCTAACGTATTAGCCCATGGGAAGTCGTATGAGCACGGTTTCGCTATAAAATGTGATGGTCATAAACTTTGCGCAAAGTCACGCGCAAAGACTCGTTTCGATCTGTTTTTCGTGCACCGTTTCAGAATTTCAAAATACTAGCCATTCGTAACGTATTAGCCCATGGGACGTCGTACTAACATGGTTTCGTGAAAAAATGTGGTGGTCATCAATTTTGCGCAAAGTCACGTTTTGATCAGTTTTTCGTGCGCCATTTCAGAATTTCAAAATACTGGCCATTACCAACTTATTAGCCCTTTGGAAGTCGTACGAGCATGGTTTCGTGAAAAAATGCGATGGTCATAAATTTTGTGCAACGTCTCGTTTCGATCGATTTTTCGTGCACCGTCTCAGAATTTCAAAATACTGGGCATTCCCAACGTATTAGCCCATGGGAAGTCGTACAAGCATGGTTTTGTGAAAAAACGCGACGGTCATGAATTTTGCGCAAAGTCTCGTTTCGATCGGTTTTTCGTGCACTATCTCGGAATTTCAAAATACTTGCCATTCCTAACGTATTAGCCCATGGGAAGTCGTATGAGCATGATTTCGCTATAAAATGTGATGGTCATAAAGTTTGTGCAAAGTCATGCGCAAAGACTCCTTTCGATCTGTTTTTCGTGCACCGTTTCAGAATTTCAAAATACTGGTCATTCGTAACGTATTAGCCCATGGGTTTTCGTACTAACATGGTTTCGTGAAAAAATGTGGTGGTCAACACTTTTGCGCAAAGTCACGTATTGATCAGTTTTTCGTGCGCCATTTCAGAATTTCAAAATACTGGCCATTCGTAACGTATTAGCCCATGGGAAGTCGTACAAGCATGGTTTCGTGAAAAAATGTGGTGGTCATCAATTTTGCGTAAAGGCACGTTTTGATCAGTTTTTCGTGCGCCATTTCAGAATTTCAAAATACTAGCCATTACCAACGTATTAGCCCTTGGGAAGTCGTACGAACATGGTTTCGCGAAAAAATGCGATCGTCATAAATTTTGCACAACGTCTCATTTCGATCGATTTTTCATGCAACGTCTCAGAATTTCAAAATACTGGTCATTCCCAACGTATTAGCCCATGGGAAGCCGTACAAGCATGGTTTCGTGAAACAACGCGACGGTCATGAATTTTGCGCAAAGTCTCATTTCGATCGGTTTTTCGTGCACCATCTCTGAATTTCAAAATGCTGACCATTCCCAGCGTATTAGCCCATTGGAAGTCGTCCTAGCACGGTTTCGCGAAAAAATGCGATGGTCATAAACTTTGTGAAAGTCACGCACAAAGTCGAGTTTCGATCGATTATTCATGCATTGTCAAGATATTTCAAAATACTTGCCATTCTCAACGTATTAGCCCATGGGACATCGTACGAGCATGGTTTTCGTGAAAAAATGCAACAGTCATAAATTTTGCGCAAAGTCTCGTTTTGATCGGTTTTTCATGGGCCGTCCCGGAATTTTAAAATATTGGCAATACCTAATGTATTAGCCCTTTGGAAGTCGTACGAGCATGGTTTCGCGAAAAAATGCGATGGTCATAAATTTTGCGCAACGTCTCTTTTCGATCGATTTTTCGTGCACCGTCGCAGAATTTCAAAATACTGGGCATTCCCAATGTATTAGCCGATGGGAAGTCGTACAAGCATGGTTTCATGAAAAAACGTGACGGTCATGAATTTTGCGCAAAGTTACGTTTCGCTCGGTTTTTCATGCACTATCTCAGAATTTCAAAATACTTGCCGTTCCTAACGTATTAGCCCATGGGAAGTCGTATGAGCACGGTTTCGCTATAAAATGTGATGGTCATAAACTTTGCGAAAGTCACGCGCAAAGGCTCGTTTCGATATGTTTTTCGTGCACCGTTTCAGAATTTCAAAATACTGGCCATTCGTAACGTATTAGCCCATGGGACGTCGTACTAACATGGTTTCGTGAAAAAATACGATGGTCATAAATTTTGCGCAACGTTACGTTTTGATCGGTTTTTCGTGCACCGTTTCAGAATTTCAAAATACTGGGCATTACCAACTTATTAGCCCTTTGGAAGTCGTACGAGCATGGTTTTGCAAAAAAATTAGATGGTCATAAATTTTGCGCAACGTCTCGTTTCGATCGATTTTTCATGCACCGTCTCAGAATTTCAAAATACTGGGCATTCCCAACGTATTAGCCCATGGGAAGTCGTACAAGCATGGTTTCGTGAAAAAACGCGACGGTCATGAATTTTGCGCAAAGTCTCGTTTCGATCGGTTTTTCGTGCACTATCTCGGAATTTCAAAATACTTGCCATTCCCAACGTATTAGCCCACGGGAAGTCGTATGAGCACGGTTTCGCTATAAAATGTGATGGTCATAATGTTTGCGCAAAGTCACGCGCAAAGACTCGTTTCGATCTGTTTTTCATGCACCGTTTCAGAATTTCAAAATACTGGCCATTCGTAACGTATTAGCCCATGGGACGTCATACTAACAAGGTTTCATGAAAAAATGCGATGGTCATAAATTTTGCGCAACGTCACATTTCGATCGGTTTTTCGTGCACCGTTTCAGAATTTCAAAATACTGGGCATTCCCAACGTATTTGCCCATGGGAAGTCGTACAAGCATGGTTTTGTGAAAAAACGCGACAGTCATGAATTTTGTGCAAAGTCTCGTTTCGATCGGTTTTTCGTGCACTATCTCGGAATTTCAAAATACTTGCCATTCCTAACGTATTAGCCCATGGGAAGTCGTATGAGCACGGTATCGCTATAAAATGTGATGGTCATAAACTTTGCGCAAAGACTCGTTTCGATCTGTTTTTCGTGCACTGTTTCAGAATTTCAAAATACTGGCCATTCGTAACGTATTAGCCCATGGGACGTCGTACTAACAAGGTTTCATGAAAAAATACGATGGTCATAAATTTTGCGCAACGTTACGTTTTGATCGGTTTTTCGTGCACCGTTTCAGAATTTCAAAATACTGGGCATTACCAACTTATTAGCCCTTTGGAAGTCGTACGAGCATGGTTTCGCGAAAAAATGCGATGGTCATAAATTTTGCGCAATGTCACGTTTCGATCGGTTTTTCGTGCACCGTTTCAGAATTTCAAAATACTGGCCATTACCAACTTATTAGCCCTTTGGAAGTCGTACGAGCATGGTTTCGCAAAAAAATTAGATGGTCATAAATTTTGCGCAACGTCTCGTTTCGATCGATTTTTCGTGCACCGTCTCAGAATTTCAAAATACTGGTCATTCCCAACGTATTAGCCCATGGGAAGTCGTACAAGCATGGTTTCGTGAAAAAACGCGACGGTCATGAATTTTGTGCAAAGTCTCGTTTCGATCGGTTTTTCGTGCAATATCTCGGAATTTCAAAATACTTGCCATTCCTAACGTATTAGCCCATGGGAACTCGTATGAGCACGGTTTCGCTATAAAATGTGATGGCCATAAACTTTGCGCAAAGTCACGCGCAAAGACTCCTTTCCATCTGTTTTTCGTGCACCGTTTCAGAATTTCAAAATACTAGCCATTCGTAACGTTTTAGCCCATGGGACGTCGTACTAACATGGTTTCGTGAAAAAATGTGGTGGTCAACACTTTTGCGCAAAGTCACGTATTGATCAGTTTTTCGTGCGCCATTTCAGAATTTCAAAATACTGGCCATTCGTAACGTATTAGCCCATGGGAAGTCGTACAAGCATGGTTTCGTGAAAAAATGTGGTGGTCATCAATTTTGCGTAAAGTCACGTTTTGATCAGTTTTTCGTGCCATTTCAGAATTTCAAAATACTAGCCATTACCAACTTTTTAGCCCTTGGGAAGTCGTACGAGCATGGTTTCTCGAAAAAATGCGATGGTCATAAATTTTGCGCAACGTCTCGTTTCGATCGGTTTTTCGTGCACCGTCTCAGAATTTCAAAATACTGGTCATTCCCAACGTATTAGCCCATGGGAAGTCGTACAAGCATGGTTTCGTGAAAAAATGCGACGGTCATGAATTTTGCGCAAAGTCTCGTTTCGATCGGTTTTTCGTGCACCGTCTCAGAATTTCAAAATACTGGTCATTCCCAACGTATTAGCCCATGGGAAGTCGTACAAGCATGGTTTCGTGAAAAAACGCGACGGTCATGAATTTTGCGCAAAGTCTCGTTTCGATCGGTTTTCGCACTATCTCAGAATTTCAAAATACTTGCCATTCCCAACGTATTAGCCCACGGAAGTCGTATGAGCACGGTTTCGCTATAAAATGTGATGGTCATAAAGTTTGCAAAGTCACGCAAAGACTCGTTCGATCTGTTTTCATGCACCGTTTCAGAATTTCAAAATACTGGCCATTCGTAACGTATTAGCCCATGGGACGTCATACTAACAAGGTTTCATGAAAAATGCGATGGTCATAAATTTTGCGCGTCACATTTCGATCGGTTTTTCGCACCGTTTCAGAATTTCAATATACTGGGCATTCCCAACGATTTGCCCATGGGAAGTCGTACAAGCATGGTTTTGTGAAAACGCGACAGTCATGAATTTTGTGCAAAGTCTCGTTTCGATCGGTTTTTGCACTATCTCGAATTTCAAAATACTTGTCATTCCTAACGTATTAGCCCATGGGAAGTCGTATGAGCACGGTATCGCTATAAAATGTGATGGTCATAAACTTTGCGCAAAGACTCGTTTCGATCTGTGCACTGTTTCAGAATTTCAAAATACTGGCCATTCAACGTATTAGCCCATGGGACGTCGTACTAACAAGGTTTCATGAAAAATCGATGGTCATAAATTTTGCAACGTTACGTTTGATCGGTTTTTCGCACCGTTTCAGAATTTCAAAATACTGGGCATTACCAACTTATTAGCCCTTTGGAAGTCGTCGAGCATGGTTTCGCGAAAAATGCGATGGTCATAAATTTTGCGCAATGTCACGCTTCGATCGGTTTTTGCACCGTTTCAGAATTTCAAAATACTGGCCATTACCAACTTATTAGCCCTTTGGAAGTCGACGAGCATGGTTTCGCAAAAAATTAGATGGTCATAAATTTTGCGCAACGTCTCGCTTCGATCGATTTTTCTCAGAATTTCAAAATACTGGTCATTCCCAATGTATTAGCCCATGGGAAGTCGTACAAGCATGGTTTCGTGAAAAAACGCGACGGTCATGAATTTTGCGCAAAGTCTCGTTTCGATCGGTTTTTCGTGCACTATCTCGGAATTTCAAAATACTTGCCATTCCTAACGTAGCCCATGGGAACTCGTATGAGCACGGTTTCGCTATAAAATGTGATGGCCATAAACTTTGCGCAAAGTCACGCAAAGACTCCTTTCCATCTGTTTTTCGTGCACCGTTTCAGAATTTCAAAATACTAGCCATTCGTAACGTTTTAGCCCATGGGACGTCGTACTAACATGGTTTCGTGAAAAATGTGGTGGTCAACACTTTGCGCAAAGTCACGTATTGATCAGTTTGCGCCATTTCAGAATTTCAAAATACTGGCCATTCGCAACGTATTAGCTCATGGGAAGTCGTACAAGCATGGTTTCGTGAAAAATGTGGTGGTCATCAATTTTGCGTAAAGTCACGTTTTGATCAGTTTTTCGCGCCATTTCAGAATTTCAAAATATTTGCCATTCCCAACGTATTAGCCCTTGGGAAGTCGTACGAGCATGGTTTCGCGAAAAAATGCGATGGTCATAAATTTTGCGCAACGTCTCGTTTCGATCGGTTTTTCATGCACCGTCTCAGAATTTCAAAATACTGGTCATTCCCAACGTATTAGCCCATGGGAAGTCGTACAAGCATGGTTTCGTGAAAAAACGCGACGGTCATGAATTTTGCGCAAAGTCATTTCGATCGGTTTTTCGTGCACTATCTCGGAATTTCAAAATACTGGGCATTCCCAACGTATTAGCCCATGGGAAGTCATACAAGTATGGTTTCGTGAAAAAATGCGACGGTCATGAATTTTGCGCAAAGTCTCGTTTCGATCGGTTTTTCGTGCACTATCTCGGAATTTCAAAATACTTGCCATTCCCAACGTATTAGCCCATGGGAAGTCGTATGAGCACGGTTTCGCTATAAAATGTGATGGTCATAAACTTTGCGCAAAGTCACGCGCAAAGACTCGTTTCGATCTGTTTTTCATGCACCGTTTCAGAATTTCAAAATACTGGCCATTCGTAACGTATTAGCCCATGGGACGTCGTACTAACAAGGTTTCGTGAAAAAATGCGATGGTCATAAATTTTGCGCAACGTCACGTTTCGATCGGTTTTTCGTGCACCTTTTCAGAATTTCAAAATACTGGGCATTCCCAACGTATTAGCCCATGGGAAGTCGTACAAGCATGGTTTCGTGAAAAAATGCGATGGTCATGAATTTTGTGCAAAGTCTCGTTTCGATCGGTTTTTCGTGCACTATCTCGGAATTTCAAAATACTTGCCATTCCTAACGTATTAGCCCATGGGAAGTCGTATGAGCACGGTTTCGCTATAAAATGTGATGGTCATAAACTTTGCGCAAAGACTCGTTTCGATCTGTTTTTCGTGCACCGTTTCAGAATTTCAAAATACTGGCCATTCGTATTAGCCCATGGGACGTCGTACTAACAAGGTTTCATGAAAAATACGATGGTCATAAATTTGCAACGTTACGTTTTGATCGGTTTTCGCACCGTTTCAGAATTTCAAAATACTGGGCATTACCAACTTATTAGCCCTTTGGAAGTCGTACGAGCATGGTTTCGCGAAAAATGCGATGGTCATAAATTTTGCGCAATGTCACGTTCGATCGGTTTTCGTGCCGTTTCAGAATTTCAAAATACTGGCCATTACCAACTTATTAGCCCTTTGAAGTCGACGAGCATGGTTTCGCAAAAAATTAGATGGTCATAAATTTTGCGCAACGTCTCGTTTCGATCGATTGTGCACCGTCTCAGAATTTCAAAATACTGGGCATTCCCAACGTATTAGCCCATGGGAAGTCGTACAAGCATGGTTTCGTGAAAAACGCGACGGTCATGAATTTTGCGCAAAGTCTCGTTTCGATCGGTTTTTCGTGCAATATCTCGGAATTTCAAAATACTTGCCATTCCTAACGTATTAGCCCATGGGAACTCGTATGAGCACGGTTTCGCTATAAAATGTGATGGCCATAAACTTTGCGCAAAGTCACGCGCAAAGACTCCTTTCCATCTGTTTTTCGTGCACCGTTTCAGAATTTCAAAATACTAGCCATTTGTAACGTATTAGCCCATGGGGCTTCGTACTAACATGGTTTCGTGAAAAAATGTGGTGGTCAACACTTTTGCGCAAAGTCACGTATTGATCAGTTTTTCGTGCGCCATTTCAGAATTTCAAAATACTGGCCAACGTATTAGCCCATGGGAAGTCGTACAAGCATGGTTTCGTGAAAAATGTGGTGGTCATCAATTTTGCGTAAAGTCACGTTTGATCAGTTTTTCGCGCCATTTCAGAATTTCAAAATACTAGCCATTACCAACTTATTAGCCCTTTGGAAGTCGACGAGCATGGTTTCTCGAAAAAGATGGTCATAAATTTTGCTAACGTCGCGTTTGATCCGTGCACCGTCTCAGAATTTCAAAATACTGGGCATTCCCAACGTATTAGCCCATGGGAAGTCATACAAGTATGGTTTCGTGAAAACGCGACGGTCATGAATTTTGCGCAAAGTCTCGTTTCGATCGGTTTTTGGTGCACCGTCTCAGAATTTCAAAATACGGGCCATTCCCAACGTATTAGCCCATTGGAAGTCGTACAAGCACGGTTTCGCGAAAAAATGCGACGGTCATAAAATTTACGAAAGTCACGCACAAAGTCGAGTTTCGATCGATTTTTCATGCATCGTCAAGATATTTCAAAATACTTGCCATTCTCAACGTATTAGCCCATGGGACATCGTACGAGCATGGTTTTCGTGAAAAAATGCAACAGTCATAAATTTTGCGCAAAGTCTCGTTTTGATCGGTTTTTCATGCACCATCCCGGAATTTTAAAATACTGGCAATACGTAACGTATTTGCCCTTTGGAAGTCGTACGAGCATGGTTTCGCGAAAAAATGCGATGGTCATAAATTTTGCGCAACGTCTCTTTTCGATCGGTTTTTCGTGCACCGTCTCAGAATTTCAAAATACTGGGCATTCCCAATGTATTAGCCGATGGGAAGTCGTACAAGCATGGTTTCATGAAAAAACGTGACGGTCATGAAGTTTGCGCAAAGTTACGTTTCGATCGGTTTTTCATGCACTATCTCAGAATTTCAAAATACTTGTCGTTCCTAACGTATTAGCCCATGGGAAGTCGTGTGAGCACGGTTTCGCTATAAAATGTGATGGTCATAAACTTTGTGAAAGTCACGCGCAAAGACTCGTTTCGATCTGTTTTTCGTGCACCGTTTCAGAATTTCAAAATACTGGCCATTCGTAACGTATTAGCCCATGGGACGTCGTACTAACATGGTTTCGTGAAAAAATGCGGTGGTCATCAATTTTGCGCAAAGTCACGTTTTGATCAGTTTTTCGTGCGCCATTTCAGAATTTCAAAATACTGGCCATTACCAACTTATTAGCCCTTTGGAAGTCGTACAAGCATGGTTTCGCAAAAAAATGCGATGGTCATAAATTTGCATCGCCGATCGATTTTTCGTGCACCGTCTCAGAATTTCAAAATACTGGGCATTCCCAACGTATTAGCCCATGGGAAGTCGTACAAGCATGGTTTCGTGAAAAAATGCGACGGTCATGAATTTTGTGCAAAGTCTCGTTTCGATCGTCGAATTTCAAAATACTTGCCATTCCTAACGTATTAGCCCATGGGAAGTCGTATGAGCACGGTTTCGCTATAAAATGTAATGGTCATGAACTTTGCAAAAGTCAAGACTCGTTCGATCTGTTTTCATGCACCGTTTCAGAATTTCCAAATACTGGCCATTCGAACGTATTAGCCCATGGGAAGTCATACAAGCATGGTTTCGTGAAAAATGTGGTGGCCATCAATTTTGCGTAAAGTTACGTTTTGATCAGTTTTGCGCCATTTTAGAATTTCAAAATACTGGCCATTACCAACTAATTAGCCCTTTGAAGTCGTACTAGCATGGTTTCACGAAAAAATGCGATGGTCATAAATTTTCAACGTCTCGTTTCGATCGATTTTCGTTTCATTTCAAAATTTCACGTATTAGCCCATGAGAAGTCGTACAAGCATGGTTTCGTGAAAAAATGCGACGGTCATGAATTTTGCGCAAAGTCTCATTTCGATCGGTTTTTCGTTCACCGTTTCAGAATTTCAAAATACTGGCCATTCCTAACGTGTTAGCCCATGGTCGTACTAACATGGTTTCGAAAAATGTGGTGGTCATCAATTTTGCGCAAAGTCACGTTTGATCGGTTTTTCGCGCCATTTCAGAATTTCAAAATACTGGCCATTACCAACTTATTAGCCCTTTGGAAGCCATAGCATAGTTTCGCAAAAAATGCGAATTTTAAAGAACGTTTCGTGCACCGTCTCAGAATTTCAAAATACTGGGCATTCCCATCGTATTAGCCCATTGGAAGTCGTACTAGCGTGGTTTCGTGAAAAAATGCGACGGTCATAAACTTTGCGAAAGTCGCGCACAAAGTCGAGTTTTGATCGATTTTTCATGCATCGTCAAGATATTTCAATATACTTGCCATTCTCAACGTATTAGCCCATAGGACATCGTACAAGCATGGTTTTAAAAAATCGAGAGTCATAAATTTTCGCAAAGTCTCATTTTGATCGGTTTTCATGCACGTTTCAATTTCAAAATACTGGCCATTACCAACTTATTAGCCCTTTGAAGTCGACGAGCATGGTTTCGCAAAAATTAGATGGTCATAAATTTTGCGTCGTTCGATCGATTTTTCGTGCACCGTCTCAGAATTTCAAAATACTGGGCATTCCCAACGTATTAGCCCATGGGAAGTCGTACAAGCATGGTTTCGTGAAAACGCGACGGTCATGAATTTTGCGCAAAGTCTCGTTCGATCGGTTTTTCGTGCAATATCTCGGAATTTCAAAATACTTGCCATTCCTAACGTATTAGCCCACGGGAACTCGTATGAGCACGGTTTCGCTATAAAATGTGATGGCCATAAACTTTGCGCAAAGTCACGCAAAGACTCCTTTCCATCTGTTTTCGTGCACCGTTCAGAATTTCAAAATACTAGCCATTAGATACGTATTAGCCCATGGGACGTCGTACTAACATGGTTTCGTGAAAAATGTGGTGTCATCAATTTTGCGCAAAGTCACGTTTTGATCAGTTTTCGCGCCATTTCAAAATTTCAAAATACTGGCCATTACCAACTTATTAGCCATTTGGAAGTCGAGCATGGTTTCGTGAAAAATGCGATGGTCCTAATTTTTCTGCAATGTCTCGTTTGATCGATTTTCGCACCGTCTCAGAATTTCAAAATACTGGGCATTCCCAACGTATTAGCCCATGGGAAGTCGTACAAGCATGGTTTCGTGAAAAAAACGCGACGGTCATGAATTTTGCGCAAAATCTCGTTTCGATCGGTTTTTCGTGCACTATCTCGGAATTTCAAAATACTTGCCATTCCTAACGTATTAGCCCATGGGAAGTCGTATGAGCACGATTTCGCTATAAAATGTGATGGTCATAAAGTTTGTGCAAAGTCATGCGCAAAGACTCCTTTCGATCTGTTTTTCGTGCACCGTTTCAGAATTTCAAAATACTGGTCATTCGTAACGTATTAGCCCATGGGGCTTCGTACTAACATGATTTCGTGAAAAAATGTGGTGGTCAACACTTTTGCGCAAAGTCACGTATTGATCAGTTTTTCGTGCGCCATTTCAGAATTTCAAAATACTGGCCATTCGTAACGTATTAGCCCATGGGAAGTCGTACAAGCATGGTTTCGTGAAAAAATGTGGTGGTCATCAATTTTGCGTAAAGTCACGTTTTGATCAGTTTTTCGTGCGCCATTTCAGAATTTCAAAATACTAGCCATTACCAACTTATTAGCCCTTTGGAAGTCGTACGAGCATGGTTTCTTGAAAAATCGATGGTCATAAATGCGCACCGTCTCGATCGGTTTTACTGGGAATTCAACGTATTAGCCATGGGAAGTCATACAAGTATGGTTTCGTGAAAACGCGACGGTCATGAATTTTGCGCAAAGTCTCGTTTTCGTGCACCGTCTCAGAATTTCAAAATGCTGACCATTCCCAGCGTATTAGCCCATTGGAAGTCGTCCAAGCATGGTTTCGCGAAAAAATACGATGGTCATAAACTTTGCGAAAGTCACGCACAAAGTCGAGTTTCGATCGATTTTTCATGCATCATCAAGATATTTCAAAATAGCTGCCATTCTCAACGTATTAGCCCATGGGACATCGTACGAGCATGGTTTTCGTGAAAAAATGCGACAGTCATAAATTTTGCGCAAAGTCTCGTTTTGATCGGTTTTTCATGCACCATCCCGGAATTTTAAAATATTGGCATAGTATTAGCCCTTTGAAGTCGTCGAGCATGGTTTCGCGAAAATCGATGGTCATAAATTTTGCAACGCTTCGATCGGTTTTGGCACCGTCTCAGAATTTCAAAATACTGGGCATTCCCAATGTATTAGCCGATGGGAAGTCGTACAAGCATGGTTTCATGAAAACGTGACGGTCATGAAGTTTGCGCAAAGTTACGTTCGATCGGTTTTCATGCACTATCTCAGAATTTCAAAATACTTGTCTTTCCTAACGTATTAGCCCATGGGAAGTCGTATGAGCACGGTTTCGCTATAAAATGTGATGGTCATAAACTTTGTGAAAGTCACAAAAGACTCGTTCTGTTTTCATGCACCGTTTCAGAATTTCAAAATACTGGCCATTCAGACGTATTAGCCCATGGGACGACTAACATGGTTTCGTGAAAAACGGTGGTCATCAATTTTGCGCAAAGTCACGTTTTGATCAGTTTTTGCGCCATTTCAGAATTTCAAAATACTGGCCATTACCAACTTATCAGCCCTTTGGAAGTCGTACAAGCATGGTTTCGCAAAAAATCGATGGTCATAAATTTTGCGTCGTTTCGATCGATTGCACCGTCTCAGAATTTCAAAATACTGGGCATTCCCAACGTATTAGCCCATGGGAAGTCGTACAAGCATGGTTTCGTGAAAAAATGCGACGGTCATGAATTTTGTGCAAAGTCGTACGACTTCCCATGGGCTAAAACGTTAGGAATGGCCCGTATTTTGAAATTCCGAGTTGTTGCACGAAAAATAGATCGAAGCGAGACTGTGCGCGACTTTGCGCAAAGTTTATGACCATCGCGTTTTTTCGTGAAACCATGCTTATACGACTTCCCAAGGGCTAATACATTGGGAATGGCCTGTATTTTGAAATTCGAGATGGTGCATGAAAACCGATCAAACGAAACGTAAAATTTATGACCGTCGCGGCGAAACCATGCTCGTATGACTTCCCATGGCTAAAACGTTAGGAATGGCCAATATTTTGAAATTCCGAGTTGTTGCACGAAAATAGATCGAAGCGAGACTGTGCGTGACTTTGCGCAAAGTTTATGACCATCGCGTTTTTTTGTTGAAACCATGCTTATACGACTTCCCATGGGCTTATACATTGGCAATGGCCTGTATTTTGAAATTCCGAGACGGTGCATGAAAAACTGATCGAAACGAAACATTGCGTAAAATTTATGACCGTCGCATTTTTTGGCGAAACCATGCTCGTACGACTTCCCATGGGCTAGTACGTTGGGAATGGCCAGTATTTTGAAATTCCGAGTTGTTGCAAGAAAAATAGATCGAAACGAGACTGTGCGCGACTTTGCGCAAAGTTTATGACCATCGTGTTTTTTGGTGAAACCATGCTTATACGACTTCCCAAGGGCTAATACATTGGGAATGGCCTGTATTTTGAAATTCCGAGACGGTGCATGAAAAACCAATCGAAACGAAACATTGCGTAAAATTTATGACCGTCGCATTTTGGGGAAACCATGCTCGACGACTTCCCATGGGCTAAAACGTTAGAAATGGCCATTATTTTGAAATTCCGAGTTGCACGAAAAATAGATCGAAGCGAGACTGTGCGCGACTTTGCGCAAAGTTTATGACCATCGCGTTTTTTGGTGAAACCATGCTTATACGACTTCCCAAGGGCTAATACATTGGGAATGGCCTGTATTTTGAAATTCCGAGACGGTGCATGAAAAACCGATCAAAACGAGACTTTGTGCAAAATTTATGACCGTCGCATTTTTTGGCGAAACCATGCTCGTACGACTTCCCATGGGCTAAAACGTTAGGAATGGCCAGTATTTTGAAATTCCGAGTTGTTGCACGAAAAATAGATCGAAGCGAGACTGTGCGCGACTTTGCGCAAAGTTTATGACCATCGCATTTTTTGGTGAAACCATGCTTATACGACTTCCAAAGGGCTAATACATTGGGAATGGCCTGTATTTTGAAATTCGGAGCCGGTGCATGAAAAACCGATCGTAACGAAACATTGAGTAAAATTTATGACCATCGTATTTTTTGGGGAAACCATGCTCGTACGACTTCCCATGGGCTAAAACGTTAGGAATGGCCCGTATTTTGAAATTCCGAGTTGTTGCACGAAAAATAGATCGAAGCGAGACTGTTCGCATAGTTTATGACCATCGCGTTTTTTCGTGAAACCATGCTTATACGACTTCCCAAGGGCTAATACATTGGGAATGGCCTGTATTTTGAAATTCCGAGATGGTGCATGAAAAACCGATCGAAACGAAACATTGCGTAAAATTTATGACCGTCGCATTTTTGTGGGAAACCATGCTCGTACGACTTCCCATGGGCTAAAACGTTAGGAATGGCCAGTATTTTGAAATTCCGAGTTGTTGCACGAAAAATAGATCGAAGCGAGACTGTGCGCGACTTTGCGCAAAGTTTATGACCATCGCATTTTTTGGTGAAACCATGCTTATACGACTTCCCAAGGGCTAATACATTGGGAATGGCCTGTATTTTGAAATTCCAAGATGGTGCATGAAAAACCGATCGAAACGAAACATTGCGTAAAATTTATGACCGTCGCATTTTTGTGGGAAACCATGCTCGTACGACTTCCCATGGGCTAAAACGTTTGGAATGGCCAGTATTTTGAAATTCCGAGTTGTTGCACGAAAAATAGATCGAAGCGAGACTTTGCGCAAAGTTTATGACCATCGCGTTTTTTGGTGAAACCATGCTTATACGACTTCCCAAGGGCTAATACATTGGGAATGGCCTGTATTTTGAAATTCCGAGACGGTGCATGAAAAACCGATCGAAACGAAACATTGCGTAAAATTTATGACCGTCGCATTTTTTTGGCGAAACCATGCTCGTACGACTTCCCATGGGCTAAAACGTTAGGAATGGCCAGTATTTTGAAATTCCGAGTTGTTGCACGAAAAATAGATCGAAGCGAGACTGTGCGTGACTTTGCGCAAAGTTTATGACCTTCGCGTTTTTCGGTGAAACCATGCTTATACGACTTCCCAAAGGCTAATACATTGAGAATGGCATGTATTTTGAAATTCCGAGATGGTGCATGAAAAACCGATCGAAACGAAACATTGCGTAAAATTTATGACCGTCGCATTTTTTGGCGAAACCATGCTCGTACGACTTCCCATGGGCTAAAACGTTACGAATGGCCAGTATTTTGAAATTCTGAGTTGTTTCACGAAAAATAGAATGAAGCAAGACTGTGCGCGACTTTGCGCAAAGTTTATGACCATCGCGTTTTTTGGTGAAACAATGCTTATACGACTTCCCAAGGGCTAATACATTGGGAATGGCCTGTATTTTCAAATTCGGAGACGGTGCATGAAAAACCGATCGAAACGAAACAATGCGTAAAATTTATGACCGTCGTATTTTTTGGCGAAACCAAGCTCGTACGACTTCCCATGGGCTGAAACGTTAGGAATGGCCAGTATTTTGAAATTACTAGTTGTTGCAGCGAAAGCGAGACTGTGCGCGACATTGCGCAAAGTTTATGACCATCGCGTTTTTTGGTGAAACCATGCTTATATGAATTCCCAAGGGCTAATACATTGGGAAAGGCCTGTATTTTGAAATTCCGAGACGGTGCATGAAAAACCGATCGAAACGAAACAATGCGTAAAATTTATGACCGTCGCATTTTTTGGCGAAACCATGCTCGTACGACTTCCCATGGGCTAAAACGTTAGGAATGGCCAATATTTTGAAATTCCGAGTTGTTGCACGAAAAATATATCGAAGCGAGACTGTGCGCGACTTTGCGCAAAGTTTATGACCATCGCGTTTTTTGTTGAAACCATGCTTATACGACTTCCCATGGGCTTATACATTGGCAATGGCCTGTATTTTGAAATTCCGAGACGGTGCATGAAAAACCGATCGAAACGAAACATTGCGTAAAATTTATGACCGTCGCATTTTTTGGCGAAACCATGCTCGTACGACTTCCCATGGGCTAAAACGTTAGGAATGGCCAGTATTTTGAAATTCTGAGTTGTTGCACGAAAAATAGATCGAAGCGAGACTGTGCGCGACTTTGCGCAAAGTTTATGACCATCGCGTTTTTTGGTGAAACCATGCTTATACGACTTCCCAAGGGCTAATACATTGGGAATGGCCTGTATTTTGAAATTCCGAGACGGTGCATGAAAAACCGATCGAAACGAAACAATGCGTAAAATTTATGACCGTCGAATTTTTTGGCGAAACCATGCTCGTATGACTTCCCATGGGCTAAAACGTTAGGAATTGCCAGTATTTTGAAATTCCGAGTTGTTGCACGAAAAATAGATCGAAGCGAGACTGTGCGCGACTTTGCGCAAAGTTTATGACCATCGTGATTTTTGGTGAAACCATGCTTATACGACTTCCCAAGGGCTAATACATTGGGAATGGCCTATATTTTGAAATTCCGAGACGGTGCATGAAAAACCGATCGAAACCAAAACTTCACACAAATTTATGACCGTCGCATTTTTTGGAGAAACCATGCTCGTACGACTTCCCATGGGCTAAAACGTTACGAATGGCCAGTATTTTGAAATTCTGAGTTGTTGCACGAAAAATAGATCAAAGCGAGACTGTGCGCGACTTTGCGCAAAGTTTATGACCATCGCATTTTTTGGTGAAACCATGCTTATACGACTTCCCAAGGGCTAATACATTGGGAATGGCCTGTATTTTGAAATTCCGAGACGGTGCATGAAAAACCGATCGAAACGAAACATTGCGTAAAATTTATGACCGTCGCATTTTTTGGCGAAACCAAGCTCGTACGACTTCCCATGGGCTAAAACGTTAGGAATGGCCAGTATTTTGAAATTCCGAGTTGTTGCACGAAAAATAGATCGAAGCGAGACTGTGCGCGACTTTGCGCAAAGTTTATGACCATCGCGTTTTTTGGTGAAACCATGCTTATACGACTTCCCAAGGGCTAATACATTGGGAATGGCCTGTATTTTGAAATTCCGAGATGGTGCATGAAAAACCGATCGAAACGAAACATTGCGTAAAATTTATGACCGTCGCATTTTTGTGGGAAACCATGCTCGTACGACTTCCCATGGGCTAAAACGTTAGGAATGGCCAGTATTTTGAAATTCCTAGTTGTTGCACGAAAAATAGATCGAAGCGAGACTGTGCGCGACTTTGCGCAAAGTTTATGACCATCGCATTTTTTGGTGAAACCATGCTTATACGACTTCCCAAGGGCTAATACATTGGGAATGGCCTGTATTTTGAAATTCCGAGATGGTGCATGAAAAACCGATCGAAACGAAACATTGCGTAAAATTTATGACCGTCGCATTTTTGGGGGAAACCATGCTCGTACGACTTCCCATGGGCTAAAACGTTTGGAATGGCCAGTATTTTGAAATTCCGAGTTGTTGCACGAAAAATAGATCGAAGCGAGACTGTGCGCGACTTTGCGCAAAGTTTATGACCATCGCGTTTTTTGGTGAAACCATGCTTATACGACTTCCCAAGGGCTAATACATTGGGAATGGCCTGTATTTTGAAATTCCGAGACGGTGCATGAAAAACCGATCGAAACGAAACATTGCGTAAAATTTATGACCGTCGCATTTTTTGGCGAAACCATGCTCGTACGACTTCCCATGGGCTAAAACGTTAGGAATGGCCAGTATTTTGAAATTCCGAGTTGTTGCACGAAAAATAGATCGATGCGAGACTGCGCAAAGTTTATGACCTTCGCGTTTTTCGGTGAAACCATGCTTATACGACTTCCCAAAGGCTAATACATTGAGAATGGCATGTATTTTGAAATTCCGAGATGGTGCATGAAAAACCGATCGAAACGAAACATTGCGTAAAATTTATGACCGTCGCATTTTTTGGCGAAACCATGCTCGTACGACTTCCCATGGGCTAAAACGTTACGAATGGCCAGTATTTTGAAATTCTGAGTTGTTGCACGAAAAATAGATCGAAGCGAGACTGTGCGCGCTTTTGCGCAAAGTTTATGACCATCGCATTTTTTGGTGAAACAATGCTTATACGACTTCCCAAGGGCTAATACATTGGGAATGGCCTGTATTTTCAAATTCGGAGACGGTGCATGAAAAACCGATCGAAACGAAACAATGCGTAAAATTTATGACCGTCGTATTTTTTGGCGAAACCAAGCTCGTACGACTTCCCATGGGCTGAAACGTTAGGAATGGCCAGTATTTTGAAATTCCGAGTTGTTGCATGAAATAGACTGCGCGACTTTGCGCAAAGTTTATGACCATCGCGTTTTTTGGTGAAACCATGCTTATATGACTTCCCAAGGGCTAATACATTGGGAATGGCCTGTATTTTGAAATTCCGAGACGGTGCATGAAAAACCGATCGAAACGAAACATTGCGTAAAATTTATGACCGTCGCATTTTTTGGCGAAACCATGCTCGTACGACTTCCCATGGGCTAAAACGTTAGGAATGGCCAGTATTTTGAAATTCCGAGTTGTTGCACGAAAAATATATCGAAGCGAGACTGTGCGCGACTTTGCGCAAAGTTTATGACCATCGCGTTTTTGTTGAAACCATGCGTATACGACTTCCCAAGGGCTAATACATTGGTAATGGCCTGTATTTTGAAATTCCGAGACGGTGCATGAAAACCGATCGAAACGAAACATTGCGTAAAATTTATGACCGTCGCATTTTTTGGCGAAACCATGCTCGTACGACTTCCCATGGGCTAAAACGTTAGGAATGGCCAGTATTTTGAAATTCTGAGTTGTTGCACGAAAAATAGATCGAAGCGAGACTGTGCGCGACTTTGCGCAAAGTTTATGACCATCGCGTTTTTTGGTGAAACCATGCTTATATGACTTCCCAAGGGCTAATACATTGGGAATGGCCTGTATTTTGAAATTCCGAGACGGTGCATGAAAAACCGATCGAAACGAAACATTGCGTAAAATTTATGACCGTCGCATTTTTTGGCGAAACCATGCTCGTACGACTTCCCATGGGCTAAAACGTTAGGAATGGCCAGTATTTTGAAATTCCGAGTTGTTGCACGAAAAATAGATCGAAGCGAGACTGTGCGCGACTTTGCGCAAAGTTTATGACCATCGTGTTTTTTGGTGAAACCATGCTTATACGACTTCCCAAGGGCTAATACATTGGGAATGGCCTATATTTTGAAATTCCGAGACGGTGCATGAAAAACCGATCGAAACAAAACATTGCGTAAAATTTATGACCGTCGCATTTTTGGGAGAAACCATGCTCGTACGACTTCCCATGGGCTAAAACGTTATGAATGGCCAGTATTTTGAAATTCTGAGTTGTTGCACGAAAAATAGATCAAAGCGAGACTGTGCGCGCTTTTGCGCAAAGTTTATGACCATCGCATTTTTTGGTGAAACAATGCTTATACGACTTCCCAAGGGCTAATACATTGGGAATGGCCTGTATTTTCAAATTCGGAGACGGTGCATGAAAAACCGATCGAAACGAAACATTGCGTAAAATTTATGACCGTCGCATTTTTTGGCGAAACCAAGCTCGTACGACTTCCCATGGGCTAAAACGTTAGGAATGGCCAGTATTTTGAAATTCTGAGTTGTTGCACGAAAAATAGATCGAAGCGAGACTGTGCGCGACTTTGCGCAAAGTTTATGACCATCGCGTTTTTTGGTGAAACCATGCTTATACGACTTCCCAAGGGCTAATACATTGGGAATGGCCTGTATTTTGAAATTCCGAGACGGTGCATGAAAAATCGATCGAAACGAAACATTGTAAAATTTATGACCGTCGCATTTTTTGGCAAAACCATGCTCGTACGACTTCCCATGGGCTAAAACGTTAGGAATGGCCAGTATTTTGAAATTCCGAGTTGTTGCACGAAAAATAGATCGAAGCGAGACTGTGCGTGACTTTGCGCAAAGTTTATGACCATCATGTTTTTTGGTGAAACCATGCTTATACGACTTCCCAAGGGCTAATATATTGGAAATGGCCTGTATTTTGAAATTCCGAGACGGTCCATGAAAAACCGATCGAAACGAAACATTGTGAAAATTTTATGACCGTCGCATTTTTGGGGGAAACCATGCTCGTACGACTTCCCATGGGCTAAAACGTTAGGAATGGCCAGTATTTTGAAATTCTGAGTTGTTGCACGAAAAATAGATCAAAGCGAGACTGTGCGCGCTTTTGCGCAAAGTTTATGACCATCGCGTTTTTTCGTGAAACCATGCTTATACGACTTCCCAAGGGCTAATACATTGGGAATGGCCTGTATTTTCAAATTCGGAGACGGTGCATGAAAAACCGATCGAAACGAAACAATGCGTAAAATTTATGACCGTCGTATTTTTTGGCGAAACCAAGCTCGTACGACTTCCCATGGGCTAAAACGTTAGGAATGGCCAGTATTTTGAAATTCCGAGTTGTTGCACGAAAAATAGATCGAAGCGAGACTGTGCGCGACTTTGCGCAAAGTTTATGACCATCGCCTTTTTTGTTGAAACCATGCTTATACGACTTCCCGAGGGCTAATACATTGGGAATGGCCTGTATTTTGAAATTCTGAGACGGTGCACGAAAAACCGATCGAAACGAAACATTGCGTAAAATTTACAACCATCGCATTTTTGGGAGAAACCATGCTCGTACGACTTCCCATGAGCTAAAACGTTAGGAATGGCCAGTATTTTGAAATTCCGAGTTGTTGCACGAAAAATAGATCGAAGCGAGACTGTGCGCGCCTTTGCGCAAAGTTTATGACCATCGCATTTTTTGGTGAAACCATGCTTATACGACTTCCCAAGGGCTAATACATTGGGAATGGCCTGTATTTTGAAATTCCGAGACGGTGCATGAAAAACCGATCGAAACGAATCATTGCGTAAAATTGATGACCGTCGTATTTTTTGGCGAAACCAAGCTCGTACGACTTCCCATGCGCTAAAACGTTAGGAATGGCCAGTATTTTGAAATTCCGAGTTGTTGCACGAAAAATAGATCGAAGCGAGACTGTGCGCGACTTTGCGCAAAGTTTATGACCATCGCCTTTTTTGTTGAAACCATGCTTATACGACTTCCCGAGGGCTAATACATTGGGAATGGCCTGTATTTTGAAATTCTGAGACGGTGCATAAAAAACCGATCGAAAGGAGACTTTGCGCAAAATTTAAGACAGTCACATTTTTTCGCGAAACCATGCTCGTACAACTTCCAATGGGCAAATACGTTGGTAATGACCAGTATTTTGAAATTCTGAAACGGTGCCCGAAAAACCGATCAAAACGACACTGCGCAAAATTGATAACCGTCTCTTTTTTTCGCGAAACCATGCTCGTATGACTTCCCATGGGCTAAAACGTTAGGAATGGGCAGTATTTTGAAATTCTGAGTTGTTGCACGACAAATAGATGAAGCGAGACTGTGCGCGACTTTGCGCAAAGTTTAGGACCATCGCGTTTTTTGGTGAAACCATGCTTATACGACTTCCCAAGGGCTAATACATTTGGAATGGCCAGTATTTTGAAATTCCGAGGCAGTGCAATACATTGGGAATGGCCTGTATTTTGAAATTCCAAGACGGTGCATGAAAAACCGATCGAAACGAAACATTGCATAAAATTTATGACCGTCGTATTTTTTAGTGAAACCATGCTCGTACGACTTCCCATGGGCTGAAACGTTAGGAATGGCCTGTATTTTGAAATTCCGAGTTGTTGCATGAAAAATAGATCGAAGCGAGACTGTGCGCGACTTTGCGCAAAGTTTATGACCATCACGTTTTTTGGTGAAACCATGCTTATACGACTTCCCAAGGGCTAATACATTGGGAATGGCCTGTATTTTGAAATTCCGAGACGGTGCATGAAAAATCGATCGAAACGAAACATTGCGTAAAATTTATGACCGTCACATTTTTTGGCGAAACCATGCTCGTACGACTTCCCATGGGCTAAAACGTTAGGAATGGCCAGTATTTTGAAATTCCGAGTTGTTGCACGAAAAATAAATCGAAGCGAAACTGTGCGCGACTTTGCACAAAGTTTATGACCATCACGCTTTTTGGTGAAATCATTCATATACGACTTCCCAAGGGCTAGTACATTGGGAATGGCCTGTATTTTGAAATTCCGAGACGGTGCATGAAAAATCGATCGAAACGAAACATTGTGTAAAATTTATGACCGTCATATTTTTTGGCGAAACCATGCTCGTACGACTTCCCATGGGCTAAAACGTTACGAATGGCCAGTATGTTGAAATTCCGAGTTGTTGCACGAAAAATAGATCGAAGTGAGACTGTGCGCGACTTTGCGCAAAGTTTATGACCATCGCGTTTTTTGGTGAAACCATGCTTATACGACTTCCCAAGGGCTAATACATTGGGAATGGCCCGTATTTTGAAATTCCGAGACGGTGCAGGAAAAACCGATCGAAACGAAACATTGCGTAAAATTTATGACCGTCGCATTTTTAGGGGAAACCATGCTCGTACGACTTCCCATGGGCTAAAACGTTAGGAATGTCCAGTATTTTGAAATTCCGAGTTGTGACACGAAAAATAAATCGAAGCGAGACTGTGCCCGACTTTGCGCAAAGTTTATGACCATCACGTTTTTTGGTGAAACCATGCTTATACGACTTCCCAAGGGCTAATATATTGGAAATGGCCTGTATTTTGAAATTCCGAGACGGTGCATGAAAAACCGATCGAAACGAAACATTGCGAAAAATTTATGACCGTCGCATTTTTGGGGGAAACCATGCTCGTACGACTTCCCATGGGCTAAAACGTTAGGAATGGCCAGTATTTTGAAATTCTGAGGTGTTGCACAAAAAATAGATCGAAGCGAGACTGTGCGCGACTTTGCGCAAAGTTTATGACCATCGCATTTTTTGGTGAAACCATGCTTATACGACTTCCCAAGGGCTAATACATTGGGAATGGCCTGTATTTTGAAATTCCGAGATGGTGCATGAAAAACCGATCGAAACGAAACATTGCGTAAAATTTATGACCGTCGCATTTTTTGGCGAAACCATGCTCGTACGACTTCCCATGGGCTAAAACGTTAGGAATGGCCAGTATTTTGAAATTCCGAGTTGTTGCACGAAAAATAGATCGAAGCGAGACTGTTCGCGACTTTGCGCAAAGTTTATGACCATCGCGTTTTTTGGTGAAACCATGCTTATACGACTTCCCAAGGGCTAATACATTGGGAATGGCCTGTATTTTGAAATTCCGACACGGTGCATGAAAAACTGATCTAAACGAAACATTGCGAAAAATTTATGACCGTCGCATTTTTTGGCGAAACCATGCTCGTACGACTTCCCATGGGCTAGAACGTTAGGAATGGCCAGTATTTTGAAATTCCGAGTTGTTGCACGAAAAATAGATCGAAGCGAGACTGTGCGCGACTTTGCGCAAAGTTTATGACCATCGCGTTTTTTGGTGAAACCATTCTTATATGACTTCCCAAGGGCTAATACATTGGGAATGGCCTGTATTTTGAAATTCCGAGACGGTGCATGAAAAACCGATCGAAACGAAACATTGCGTAAAATTTATGACCGTCGCATTTTTGGGGGAAACCATGCTCGTACGACTTCCCATGGGCTAAAACGTTAGGAATGGCCAGTATTTTGAAATTCCGAGTTGTTGCACGAAAAATAGATCGAAGCGAGACTGTGCGCGACTTTGCGCAAAGTTTATGACCATCGCGTTTTTTGGTGAAACCATGCTTATACGACTTCCCAAGGGCTAATACATTGGGAATGGCCTGTATTTTGAAATTCCGAGACGGTGCATGAAAAACCGATCGAAACGAAACATTGCGTAAAATTTATGACCGTCGTATTTTTTGGCGAAACCAAGCTCGTACGACTTCCCATGGGCTAAAACGTTAGGAATGGCCAGTATTTTGAAATTCCGAGTTGTTGCACGAAAAATAGATCGAAGCGAGACTGTGCGCGACTTTGCGCAAAGTTTATGACCATCGCATTTTTTGGTGAAACCATGCTTATACGACTTCCCAAGGGCTAATACATTGGGAATGGCCTGTATTTTGAAATTCCGAGACGGTGCATGAAAAACCGATCGAAATGAAACATTGCGTAAAATTTATGACCGTCGCATTTTTTGGCGAAACCATGCTCGTACGACTTCCCATGGGCTAAAACGTTAGGAATGGCCAGTATTTTGAAATTCCGAGTTGTTGCACGAAAAATAGATCGAAGCGAGACTGTGCGTGACTTTGCGCAAAGTTTATGACCATCACGTTTTTTGGTGAAACCATGCTTATACGACTTCCCAAGGGCTAATATATTTGAAATGGCCTTTATTTTGAAATTCCGAGACGGTGCATGAAAAACCGATCGAAACGAAACATTGTGAAAATTTTATGACCGTCGCATTTTTGGGGGAAACCATGCTCGTACGACTTCCCATGGGCTAAAACGTTAGGAATGGCCAGTATTTTGAAATTCCGAGTTGTTGCACGAAAAATAGAGCGAAGCGAGACTGTGCGCGACTTTGCGCAAAGTTTATGACCATCAGGTTTTTTGGTAAAACCATGCTTATACGACTTCCCAAGGGCTAATACATTGGGAATGGCCTGTATTTTGAAATTCCGAGACGGTGCATGAAAAACCGATCGAAACGAAACATTGCGTAAAATTTATGACCGTCGTATTTTTTGGCGAAACCATGCTCGTACGACTTCCCGTGGGCTAAAACGTTAGGAATGGCCCGTATTTTGAAATTTCGAGTAGTTGCACGAAAAATAGATCGAAGCGAGATTGTGCGCGACTTTGCTCAAAGTTTATGACCATCGCGTTTTTTGGTGAAACCATGCTTATACGACTTCCCAAGGGCTAAACATTGGGAATGGCCTGTATTTTGAAATTCTGAGACGGTGCACGAAAAATCGATCGAAACGAAACATTGCGTAAAATTTATGACCATCACATTTTTGGGAGAAACCATGCTCGTACGACTTCCCATGAGCTAAAACGTTAGGAATGGCCAGTATTTTGAAATTCCGAGTTGTTGCACGAAAAATAGATCGAAGCGAGACTGTGCGCGCCTTTGCGTAAAGTTTATGACCATCGCATTTTTTGGTGAGACCATGCTTATACGACTTCCCAAGGGCTAATACATTGGGAATGGCCTGTATTTTGAAATTCCGAGACGGTGCATGAAAAACCGATCGAAACGAATCATTGCGTAAAATTGATGACCGTCGTATTTTTTGGCGAAACCATGCTCGTACGACTTCCCATGGGCTAAAACGTTAGGAATGGCCAGTATTTTAAAATTCCGAGTTGTTGCACGAAAAATAGATCGAAGCGAGACTGTGCGCAACTTTGAGCAATGTTTATGACCATCGCGTTTTTTGGTGAAACCATGCTTATACGACTTTGCAAGGGCTATTACATTGGGAATGGCCAGTATTTTGAAATTCCGAGACGGTGCATGAAAAACCGATCAAAACGAAACTTTGTGCAAAATTTATGACCGTCGCATTTTTTGATGAAACCATGCTCGTACGACTTCCCATGGGCTAGTACGTTGGGAATGGCCAGTATTTTGAAATTCCGAGACAGTGCATAAAAAACCGATCGAAAGGAGACTTTGCGCAAAATTTATGACAGTCACATTTTTTCGCGAAACCATGCTCGTACAACTTCCAATGGGCAAATACGTTGGTAATGACCAGTATTTTGAAATTCTGAAACGGTGCCCGAAAAACCGATCAAAACGACACTTTGCGCAAAATTGATAACCGTCTCTTTTTTTGGCGAAACCATGCTCGTATGACTTCCCATTGGCTAAAACGTTAGGAATCGGCAGTATTTTGAAATTCTGAGTTGTTGCACGACAAATAGATGAAGCGAGACTGTGCGCGACTTTGCGCAAAGTTTAGGACCATCGCGTTTTTTGGTGAAACCATGCTTATACGACTTCCCAAGGGCTAATACATTTGGAATGGCCAGTATTTTGAAATTCCGAGACAGTGCAATACATTGGGAATGGCCTGTATTTTGAAATTCCAAGACGGTGCATGAAAAACCGATCGAAACGAAACATTGCGTAAAATTTATGACCGTCGCATTTTTTGGTGAAACCATGCTCGTACGACTTCCCATGGGCTAAAACGTTAGGAATGGCCAGTATTTTGAAATTCCGAGTTGTTGCACGAAAAATAGATCGAAGCGAGACTGTGCGCGACTTTGCGCAAAGTTTATGACCATCACGTTTTTTGGTGAAACCATGCTTATACGACTTCCCAAAGGCTAATACATTGAGAATGGCATGTATTTTGAAATTCCGAGATGGTGCACGAAAAATCGATCGAAACGAAACATTGCGTAAAATTTATGACCATCACATTTTTGGGAGAAACCATGCTCGTACGACTTCCCATGGGCTGAAACGTTAGGAATGGCCAGTATTTTGAAATTCTGAGTTGTTGCACGAAAAATAGATCGAAGCGAGACTGTGCGCGACTTTGCGCAAAGTTTATGACCATCACGTTTTCTGGTGAAAGCATGCTTATACGACTTCCCAAAGGCTAATACATTGAGAATGGCATGTATTTTGAAATTCCGAGATGGTGCACGAAAAACCGATCGAAACGAAACATTGCGTAAAATTTATGACCGTCGCATTTTTTGGCGAAACCATGCTCGTACGACTTCCCATGGGCTAAAACGTTAGGAATGGCCAGTATTTTGAAATTCCGAGTTGTTGCACGAAAAATAGATCGAAGCGAGACTGTGCGCGACTTTGCGCAAAGTTTATGACCATCGCATTTTTTGGTGAAACCATGCTTATACGACTTCCCAAGGGCTAATACATTGGGAATGGCCTGTATTTTGAAATTCCGAGACGGTGCATGAAAAACCGATCGAAACGAAACATTGCGTAAAATTGATGACCGTCGTATTTTTTGGCGAAACCATGCTCGTACGACTTCCCATGGGCTAAAACGTTAGGAATGGCCAGTATTTTGAAATTCCGAGTTGTTGCACGAAAAATAGATCGAAGCGAGACTGTGCGCGACTTTGAGCAATGTTTATGACCATCGCGTTTTTTGGTGAAACCATGCTTATACGACTTTGCAAGGGCTATTACATTGGGAATGGCCTGTATTTTGAAATTCCGAGACGGTGCATGAAAAACCGATCAAAACGAGACTTTGTGCAAAATTTATGACCGTCGCATTTTTTCATGAAACCATGCTCGTACGACTTCCCATGGGCTAGTACATTGGGAATGGCCAGTATTTTGAAATTCCGAGACAGTGCATAAAAAACCGATCGAAAGGAGACTTTGCGCAAAATTTATGACAGTCACATTTTTTCGCGAAACCATGCTCGTACAACTTCCAATGGGCTAATACGTTGGTAATGACCAGTATTTTGAAATTCTGAAACGGTGCCCGAAAAACCGATCAAAACGACACTTTGCGCAAAATTGATAACCGTCTCTTTTTTTGGCGAAACCATGCTCGTATGACTTCCCATTGGCTAAAACGTTAGGAATCGGCAGTATTTTGAAATTCCGAGTTGTTGCACGAAAAATAGATCGAAGCGAGACTGTGCGCGACTTTGCGCAAAGTTTAGGACCATCGCGTTTTTTGGTGAAACCATGCTTATACGACTTCCCAAGGGCTAATACATTTGGAATGGCCAGTATTTTGAAATTCCGAGACAGTGCAATACATTGGGAATGGCCTGTATTTTGAAATTCCAAGACGGTGCATGAAAAACCGATCGAAACGAAACATTCCGTAAAATTTATGACCGTCGTATTTTTTGGTGAAACCATGCTCGTACGACTTCCCATGGGCTGAAACGTTAGGAATGGCCTGTATTTTGAAATTCTGAGTTGTTGCACGAAAAATAGATCGAAGCGAGACTGTGCGCGACTTTGCGCAAAGTTTATAACCATCACGTTTTCTGGTGAAAGCATGCTTATACGACTTCCCAAGGGCTAATACATTGTGAATGGCCTGTATTTTGAAATTCCGAGACGGTGCATGAAAAATCGATCGAAATGAAACATTGCGTAAAATTTATGACCGTCACATTTTTTGGCGAAACCATGCTCGTACGACTTCCCATGGGCTAAAACGTTAGGAATGGCCAGTATTTTGAAATTCCGAGTTGTTGCACGAAAAATAAATCGAAGCGAGACTGTGCGCGACTTTGCGCAAAGTTTATGACCATCACGCTTTTTGGTGAAATCATTCATATACGACTTCCCAAGGGCTAATACATTGGGAATGGCCTGTATTTTGAAATTCCGAGACGGTGCATGAAAAACCGATCGAAACGAAACATTGTGTAAAATTTATGACCGTCGCATTTTTTGGCGAAACCATGCTCGTACGACTTCCCATGGGCTAAAACGTTAGGAATGGCCAGTATTTTGAAATTCCGAGTTGTTGCACGAAAAATAGATCGAAGCGAGACTGTGCGCGACTTTGCGCAAAGTTTATGACCATCGCGTTTTTTGGTGAAACCATGCTTATACGACTTCCCAAGGGCTAATACATTGGGAATGGCCTGTATTTTGAAATTCCGAGACGGTGCATGAAAAACCGATCGAAACGAAACATTGCGTAAAATTTATGACCGTCGCATTTTTGGGGGAAACCATGCTCGTACGACTTCCCATGGGCTAAAACGTTAGGAATGGCCAGTATTTTGAAATTCCGAGTTGTGACACGAAAAATAAATCGAAGCGAGACTGTGCCCGACTTTGCGCAAAGTTTATGACCATCACGTTTTTTGGTGAAACCATGCTTATACGACTTCCCAAGGGCTAATATATTGGAAATGGCCTGTATTTTGAAATTCCGAGACGGTGCATGAAAAACCGATCGAAACGAAACATTGCGAAAAATTTATGACCGTCGCATTTTTGGGGGAAACCATGCTCGTACGACTTCCCATGGGCTAAAACGTTAGGAATGGCCAGTATTTTGAAATTCGAGTTGTTGCACGAAAAATAGATCGAAGCGAGACTGTGCGCGACTTTGCGCAAAGTTTATGACCACCAGGTTTTTTCGTAAAACCATGCTTATACGACTTACCAAGGGCTAATACATTGGGAATGGCCTGTATTTTGAAATACAGAGACGGTGCATGAAAAACCGATCGAAACAAAACATTGCGTAAAATTTATGACCGTCGCATTTTTGTGGGAAACCATGCTCGTACGACTTCCCATGGGCTAAAACGTTAGGAATGGCCAGTATTTTGAAATTCCTAGTTGTTGCATGAAAAATAGATCGAAGCGAGACTGTGCGCGACTTTGCGCAAAGTTTATGACCATCGCGTTTTTTGGTGAAAGCATGCTTATACGACTTCCCAAGGGCTAATACATTGGGAATGGCCTGTATTTTGAAATTCCGAGACGGTGCATGAGAAACCGATCGAAACGAAACATTGCGTAAAATTTATGACCGTCGCATTTTTTGGCGAAACCATGCTCGTACGACTTCCCATGAGCTAAAACGTTAGGAATGGCCAGTATTTTGAAATTTCGAGTTGTTGCACGAAAAATAGATCGAAGCGAGACTGTGCGCAAAGTTTATGACCATCGCGTTTTTTGGTGAAACCATGCTTATACGACTTCCCAAGGGCTAATACATTGGGAATGGCCTGTATTTTGAAATTCCGAAACGGTGCATGAAAAACAAATCGAAACGAAACATTGCGTAAAATTTATGCCCGTCGCATTTTTTGGTGAGACCATGCTCGTACGACTTCCCATGGGCTAAAACGTTAGGAATGGCCAGTATTTTGAAATTCCGAGTTGTTGCACGAAAAATAGATCGAAGCGAGACTGTGCGCGACTTTGCGCAATGTTTATGACCATCACGTTTTTTGGTGAAACCATGCTTATACGACTTCCCAAGGGCTAATACATTGGGAATGGCCTGTATTTTGAAATTCCGAGACGGTGCATGAAAAACCGATCGAAACGAAACATTGCGTAAAATTTATGACCGTCATATTTTTTGGCGAAACCATGCTCGTACGACTTCCCATGGGCTAAAACGTTAGGAATGGCCAGTATTTTGAAATTCCGAGTTGTTGCACGAAAAATAGATCGAAGCGAGACTGTGTGCGACTTTGCGCAAAGTTTATGACCATCGCGTTTTTTGGTGAAACCATGCTTATACGACTTCCCAAGGGCTAATACATTGGGAATGGCCTGTATTTTGAAATTCCGAGACGGTGCATGAAAAACCGATCGAAACGAAACATTGCGTAAAATTTATGACCGTCGCATTTTTTGGCGAAACCATGCTCGTACGACTTCCCATGGGCTAAAACGTTAGGAATGGCCAGTATTTTGAAATTCCGAGTTGTTGCATGAAAAATAGATCGAAGCGAGACTGTGCGCGACTTTGCGCAAAGTTTATGACCATCGCGTTTTTTGGTGAAACCATGCTTATACGACTTCCCAAGGGCTAATACATTGGGAATGGCCTGTATTTTGAAATTCCGAGACGGTGCATGAAAAACCGATCGAAACGAAACATTGCGTAAAATTTATGACCGTCGCATTTTTTGGCGAAACCATGCTCGTACGACTTCCCATGGGCTAAAACGTTAGGAATGGCCAGTATTTTGAAATTTCGAGTTGTTGCACGAAAAATAGATCGAAGCGAGACTGTGCGACTTTGCGCAAAGTTTATGACCATCGCGTTTTTTGGTGAAACCATGCTTATACGACTTCCCAAGGGCTAATACATTGGGAATGGCCTGTATTTTGAAATTCCGAGACGGTGCATGAAAAACCGATCAAAATGAGACTTTGTGCAAAATTTATGACAGTCGCATTTTTCGGCGTAACCATGCTCGTACGACTTCCCATGGGCTAAAACGTTAGGAATGGCCAGTATTTTGAAATTCCGAGTTGTTGCACGAAAAATAGATCGAAGCGAGACTGTGCGCGACTTTGCGCAAAGTTTATGACCATCGCATTTTTTGGTGAAACCATGCTTATACGACTTCCAAAGGGCTAATACATTGGGAATGGCCTGTATTTTGAAATTCGGAGCCGGTGCATGAAAAACCGATCGTAACGAAACATTGAGTAAAATTTATGACCATCGTATTTTTTGGGGAAACCATGCTCGTACGACTTCCCATGGGCTAAAACGTTAGGAATGGCCCGTATTTTGAAATTCCGAGTTGTTGCACGAAAAATAGATCGAAGCGAGACTGTGCGCGACTTTGCGCAAAGTTTATGACCATCGCGTTTTTTGGTGAAAGCATGCTTATACGACTTCCCAAGGGCTAATACATTGGGAATGGCCTGTATTTTGAAATTCGGAGACGGTGCATGAAAACCGATCGAAACGAAACATTGCGTAAAATTTATGACCGTCGCATTTTTTGGCGAAACCGTGCTCGTACGACTTCCCATGGGCTAAAACGTTAGGAGTGGCCAGTATTTTGAAATTCCGAGTTGTTGCACCAAAAATAGATCGAAGCGAGACTGTGCGCGACTTTGCGCAAAGTTTATGACCATCGCATTTTTTGGTGAAACCATGCTTATACGACTTCCAAAGGGCTAATACATTGGGAATGGCCTGTATTTTGAAATTCGGAGCCGGTGCATGAAAAACCGATCGTAACGAAACATTGAGTAAAATTTATGACCATCGTATTTTTTGGGGAAACCATGCTCGTACGACTTCCCATGGGCTAAAACGTTAGGAATGGCCCGTATTTTGAAATTCCGAGTTGTTGCACGAAAAATAGATCGAAGCGAGACTGTGCGCGACTTTGCGCAAAGTTTATGACCATCGCGTTTTTTGGTGAAACCATGCTTATACGACTTCCCAAGGGCTAATACATTGGGAATGGCCTGTATTTTGAAATTCCGAGACGGTGCATGAAAAACCGATCGAAACGAAACATTGCGTAAAATTTATGACCGCATTTTTTGGCGAAACCATGCTCGTACGACTTCCCATGGGCTAAAACGTTAGGAATGGCCAGTATTTTGAAATCTCGAGTTGTTGCACGAAAAATAGATCGAAGCGAGACTGTGCGCGACTTTGCGCAAAGTTTATGACCATCGCGTTTTTTGGTGAAACCATGCTTATACGACTTCCCAAGGGCTAATACATTGGGAATGGCCTGTATTTTGAAATTCCGAGACGGTGCATGAAAAACCGATCGAAACGAAACATTGCGTAAAATTTATGACCGTCGCATTTTTTGGCGAAACCATGCTCGTACGACTTCCCATGGGCTAAAACGTTAGGAATGGCCAGTATTTTGAAATTCCGAGTTGTTGCACGAAAAATAGATCGAAGCGAGACTGTGCGCGACTTTGCGCAAAGTTTATGACCATCGCGTTTTTGGTGAAACCATGCTTATACGACTTCCAAAGGGCTAATACATTGGGAATGGCCTGTATTTTGAAATTCCGAGACGGTGCATGAAAAACCGATCGAAACGAAACATTGCGTAAAATTTATGACCGTCGCATTTTTGTGGGAAACCATGCTCGTACGACTTCCCATGGGCTAAAACGTTAGGAATGGCCAGTATTTTGAAATTCCGAGTTGTTGCACGAAAAATAGATCGAAGCGAGACTGTGCGCAAAGTTTATGACCATCGCGTTTTTTGGTGAAACCATGCTTATACGACTTCCCAAGGGCTAATACATTGGGAATGGCCTGTATTTTGAAATTCCGAGATGGTGCATGAAAAACCGATCGAAACGAAACATTGCGTAAAATTTATGACCGTCGCATTTTTTGGCGAAACCATGCTCGTACGACTTCCCATGGGCTAAAACGTTAGGAATGGCCAGTATTTTGAAATTCCTAGTTGTTGCACGAAAAATAGATCGAAGCGTGACTGTGCGCGACTTTGCGCAAAGTTTATGACCATCGCGTTTTTTGGTGAAACCATGCTTATACGACTTCCCAAGGGCTAATACATTGGGAATGGCCTGTATTTTGAAATTCCAAGACGGTGCATGAAAACCGATCGAAAGGAAACATTGCGTAAAATTTATGACCGTCGCATTTTGGGGGAAACCATGCTCGTACGACTTCCCATGGGCTAAAACGTTAGGAATGGCCAGTATTTTGAAATTCCTAGTTGTTGCACGAAAAATAGATCGAGACTGTGCGCGACTTTGCGCAAAGTTTATGACCATCGCGTTTTTTGGTGAAACCATGCTTATACGACTTCCCAAGGGCTAATACATTGCGAATGGCCTGTATTTTAAAATTCTGAGACGGTGCATGAAAAACCGATCGAAACGAAACATTGCGTAAAATTTATGACCATCGCATTTTTTGGCGAAACCATGCTCGTACGACTTCCCATGGGCTAAAACGTTAGGAATGGCCAGTATTTTGAAATTCCGAGTAGTTGCACGAAAAATAGATCGAAGCGAGACTGTGCGCGACTTTGCGCAAAGTTTATGACCATCGCGTTTTTTGGTGAAACCATGCTTATACGACTTCCCAAGGGCTAATACATTGGGAATGGCCTGTGTTTTGAAATTCCGACACGGTGCATGAAAAACTGATCTAAACGAAACATTGCGAAAAATTTATGACCGTCGCATTTTTTGGCGAAACCATGCTCGTACGACTTCCCATGGGCTAGAACGTTAGGAATGGCCAGTATTTTGAAATTCCGAGTTGTTGCACGAAAAATAGATCGAAGCGAGACTGTGCGCGACTTTGCGCAAAGTTTATGACCATCGCGTTTTTTGGTGAAACCATTCTTATATGACTTCCCAAGCGCTAATACATTGGGAATGGCCTGTATTTTGAAATTCCGAGACGGTGCATGAAAAACCGATCGAAACGAAACATTGCGTAAAATTTATGACCGTCGCATTTTTTGGCGAAACCATGCTCGTACGACTTCCCATGGGCTAAAACGTTAGGAATGGCCAGTATTTTGAAATTCCGAGTTGTTGCACGAAAAATAGATCGAAGCGAGACTGTGCGCGACTTTGCGCAAAGTTTATGACCATCGCGTTTTTTGGTGAAACCATGCTTATACGACTTCCCAAGGGCTAATACATTGGGAATGGCCTGTATTTTGAAATTCCGAGACGGTGCATGAAAAACCGATCGAAACGAAACATTGCGTAAAATTTATGACCATCGCATTTTTTGGCGAAACCATGCTCGTACGACTTCCCATGGGCTAAAACGTTAGGAATGGCCAGTATTTTGAAATTTCGAGTTGTTGCACGAAAAATAGATCGAAGCGAGACTGTGCGTGACTTTGCGCAAAGTTTATGACCATCGCGTTTTTTGGTGAAACCATGCTTATACGACTTCCCAAGGGCTAATACATTGCGAATGGCCTGTATTTTAAAATTCTGAGACGGTGCATGAAAAACCGATCGAAACGAAACATTGCGTAAAATTTATGACCATCGCATTTTTTGGCGAAACCATGCTCGTACGACTTCCCATGGGCTAAAACGTTAGGAATGGCCAGTATTTTGAAATTCCGAGTAGTTGCACGAAAAATAGATCGAAGCGAGACTGTGCGCGACTTTGCGCAAAGTTTATGACCACCAGGTTTTTTCGTAAAACCATGCTTATACGACTTACCAAGGGCTAATACATTGGGAATGGCCTGTATTTTGAAATACAGAGACGGTGCATGAAAAACCGATCGAAACGAAACATTGCGTAAAATTTATGACCGTCATATTTTTTGGCGAAACCTTGCTCGTACGACTTCCCATGGGCTAAAACGTTAGGAATGGCCCGTATTTTGAAATTCCGAGTAGTTGCACGAAAAATAGATCGAAGCGAGACTGTGCGCGACTTTGCCCAAAGTTTATGACCATCGCGTTTTTTGGTGAACCATGCTTATACGACTTCCCAAGGGCTAATACATTGGGAATGGCCTGTATTTTGAAATTCCGAGACGGTGCATGAAAAATTGATCGAAATGAAACATTGCGTAAAATTTATGACCGTCGCATTTTTGGGCGAAACCATGCTCGTACGACTTCCCATGGGCTAAAACGTTAGGAATGGCCAGTATTTTGAAATTCCGAGTTGTTGCACGAAAAATAGATCGAAGCAAGACTGTGCGCGACTTTGCGCAAAGTTTATGACCATCAGGTTTTTTGGTAAAACCACGCTTATACGACTTACCAAGGGCTAATACATTGGGAATGGCCTGTATTTTGAAATACAGAGACGGTGCATGAAAAACCGATCGAAACGAAACATTGCGTAAAATTTATGACCGTCATATTTTTTGGCAAAACCATGCTCGTACGACTTCCCATGGGCTAAAACGTTAGGAATGGCCCGTATTTTGAAATTCCGAGTAGTTGCACGAAAAATAGATCGAAGCGAGATTGTGCGCATCTTTGCTCAAAGTTTATGACCATCACGTTTTTTGGTGAAACCATGCTTATACGACTTCCCAAGGGCTAATACATTGGGAATGGCCTGTATTTTGAAATTCCGAGACGGTGCATGAAAAACCGATCGAAACGAAACATTGCGTAAAATTTATGACCGTCGCATTTTTTGGTGAAACCATGCTCGTATGACTTCCCATGGGCTAAAACGTTAGGAATGGCCAGTATTTTGAAATTCCGAGTTGTTGCACGAAAAATAGATCGAAGCGAGACTGTGCGCGACTTTGCGCAATGTTTATGACCATCGCGTTTTTTGGTGAAACCATGCTTATACAACTTCCCAAGGGCTAATACATTGGGAATGGCCTGTATTTTGAAATTCCGAGACGGTGCATGAAAAACCGATCGAAACGAAACATTGCGTAAAATTTATGACCGTCGCATTTTTTGGCGAAACCATGCTCGTACGACTTCCCATGGGCTAAAACGTTAGGAATGGCCATTATTTTGAAATTCCGAGTTGTTGCACGAAAAATAGATCGAAGCGAGACTGTGCGCGACTTTGCGCAAAGTTTATGACCATCGCGTTTTTTGGTGAAACCATGCTTATACGACTTCCCAAGGGCTAATACATTGGGAATGGCCTGTATTTTGAAATTCCGAGACGGTGCATGAAAAACCGATCGAAACATTGCGTAAAATTTATGACCGTCGCATTTTTGGGGGAAACCATGCTCGTACGACTTCCCATGGGCTAAAACGTTAGGAATGGCCAGTATTTTGAAATTCCGAGTTGTTGCATGAAAAATAGATCGAAGCGAGACTGTGCGCGACTTTGCGCAAAGTTTATGACCATCGCGTTTTTTGGTGAAAGCATGCTTATACGACTTCCCAAGGGCTAATACATTGGGAATGGCCTGTATTTTGAAATTCCGAGACGGTGCATGAAAAACCGATCGAAACGAAACATTGCGTAAAATTTATGACCGTCGCATTTTTTGGCGAAACCATGCTCGTACGACTTCCCATGAGCTAAAACGTTAGGAATGGCCAGTATTTTGAAATTCCGAGTTGTTGCACGAAAAATAGATCGAAGCGAGACTGTGCGCGACTTTGCGCAAAGTTTATGACCATCGCGTTTTTTGGTGAAACCATGCTTATACGACTTCCCAAGGGCTAATACATTGGGAATGGCCTGTATTTTGAAATTCCGAGACGGTGCATGAAAAACCGATCAAAATGAGACTTTGTGCAAAATTTATGACAGTCGCATTTTTCGGCGTAACCATGCTCGTACGACTTCCCATGGGCTAAAACGTTAGGAATGGCCAGTATTTTGAAATTCCGAGTCGTTGCACGAAAAATAGATCGAAAAGAGACTGTACGCGACTTTGCGCAAAGTTTATGACCATCGCATTTTTTGGTGAAACCATGCTTATACGACTTCCAAAGGGCTAATACATTGGGAATGGCCTGTATTTTGAAATTCGGAGCCGGTGCATGAAAAACCGATCGTAACGAAACATTGAGTAAAATTTATGACCATCGTATTTTTTGGGGAAACCATGCTCGTACGACTTCCCATGGGCTAAAACGTTAGGAATGGCCCGTATTTTGAAATTCCGAGTTGTTGCACGAAAAATAGATCGAAGCGAGACTGTGCGCGACTTTGCGCAAAGTTTATGACCATCGCGTTTTTTGGTGAAACCATGCTTATACGACTTCCCAAGGGCTAATACATTGGGAATGGCCTGTATTTTGAAATTCCGAGACGGTGCATGAAAAACCGATCGAAACGAAACATTGCGTAAAATTTATGACCGTCGCATTTTTTGGCGAAACCATGCTCGTACGACTTCCCATGGGCTAAAACGTTAGGAGTGGCCAGTATTTTGAAATTCCGAGTTGTTGCACGAAAAATAGATCGAAGCGAGACTGTGCGCGACTTTGCGCAAAGTTTATGACCATCGCATTTTTTGGTGAAACCATGCTTTTACGACTTCCAAAGGGCTAATACATTGGGAATGGCCTGTATTTTGAAATTCGGAGCCGGTGCATGAAAAACCGATCGTAACGAAACATTATGAGTAAAATTTATGACCATCGTATTTTTTGGGGAAACCATGCTCGTACGACTTTCCATGGGCTAAAACGTTAGGAATGGCCCATATTTTGAAATTCCGAGTTGTTGCACGAAAAATAGATCGAAGCGAGACTGCGCGACTCTGCGCAATGTTTATGACCATCGCGTTTTTTGGTGAAACCATGCTTATACGACTTCCAAGGGCTAATACATTGGGAATGGCCTGTATTTTGAAATTTCGAGACGGTGCATGAAAAACCGATCGAAACGAAACATTGCGTAAAATTTATGACCGTCGATTTTTTGAAACCA
>JAHSUZ010000033.1:0-152766 GCA_021527575.1 Ensete glaucum
TGGTTAAGAGGTTTGTTTATCGACAAAGCGGAACTACTTATAGACTTAGGATGGCATAGCGAATGGACCGACTCACTGGCTTACTTTAATGGCAAGGCAAAGCATCCGTGCTTTCTTTTACTCTTGCTTGAGCTGTAAGGAAGGGCGATACCATCGGCTTTGACTCATAAGTCGCCGGCCTTACTTAATAGGATATTTTGGGAGTCGGACTATGAACACAGTACCAAAAGAAATACTCGCCTAGGCTGGCCACTAGCAGACTTAGAACCAATACCTGACTTAAGGACAGACCTAATAGCCTACCTTACCGGAAAGAGGCCCGTGAGCAACTACACCAACAGAAAGATGGATTGGGAACTACCCTTGATGCGAGATACGGGGGTGATTAACCTGCATCCCTATTTCCTCGATGCGAACCGAAATCCAAAGCTTTAACAGAGAATCTAAAGGCTAAACTTAACCGCTACGGAAATCATGACACAATTACTTTTGCCCTTAGCCGAATACGAAAGAAACGAAACTTAGAAGAAAGAAACGATAACTTAGAAATCAATAGCGATAAGAACTCTAAGCTAAGCTAATACACTCGTTCTCCTAGACTAGACGTACCATTCGGATTACGTGCTAGACAGATTAGGGATTCACGAACATAGGTAATAGCACACATAGAAGGCTTGGAACCGCATTCACATAGAGAGCACTTTTGACATATAGAATTACTAAACAGAATGCAAAGAATAATTAGTTTGATAGGAATGCCCATCTCTCTCTTATAAACTATATATACCGTATTTATACACTTATACTTATACACTTATACTATCTTATTTATAACAATTGCTCACGTGAAAGCCTTTTCCTTTTCTTTTCGGTGTCAAAGAAATTAGTCATATTCATGGAAGGATCGATTTCGGACCCTATTGATTGATTTACCTTAGGGCCTAAGGATTTCCCATCTGACCTGATGACCCACTTCACTTAGAAAGCTTTACCTGAGTTTGTAGCTCCCTCTCTCTCTTTTGAGCCTGTGTTTGTTTGTGCCGGCCCGTGGTGTAAGTGTTAAGGGTTTTCGTGCTTTTATCTTTCCATTTTGCCTCCGTGTGTGAAAGGGAAATGTGTCAAAGGGAAAGTTTCATATTGATTTACGTGGGGAAAAGTGGAAGTACTTATTCAGTAGGGATGAAGTAGCTAGACTAACTCAACTCAAAAGAATTGGATGACATTGTTTAATATGTATGGTAAATTGGCTAGGACAAGGTTAAGTCCAATAAGTGGAATGTGGCATAAGTTATTGATTCATTACCGAGTGTGAGATTATACCTATCCTATGTTGCGTTCTCTCTAGTCTTTCCCTCTTCTCCTATACTTTTATGGGCATATCACTAGGTAGGAAATTATACTTAAAGTTGTTTGTTTTAAGTAGTGAGTCTATTGATACCATAATGGTGGTTGACATATCTTGATACGGATTTGATCTTACCCCGGTTCTTGCTGTCCATGGTTTGCTATCCATCCCCTCTTTTCACCCCTTTCACTGTGAAGTCGAAGTCAAATCAATAGGTCTTTTCAGAGCCTCATACTCATATCATATACTAGCTGATTTCTCTTTTATCTTTTTTTCAGCAGTATCTTGCCTTTCTTTCTCGACCAGTACTCAATTCTGCCCTTCTATGTGGGAATACTTTAATATGGGGGTTTGTTTTTCCCTATGCTTTTATCCGGGCTAGGTCAAGCAAACAAATTACTTTTTCCAGCCAAGCAAGCTGTAGTATTTAAAGCCCTCAGGTCAGGGTAAGCTATGTTTGTTCCTTTTTGTTTTTTGAATTGATTTATTGGTTGAAAAGAGTGATAATCCGACTGTAGTTGCAGGCAAGCTCTTCTCTATGTCAGTGTAATGCCTTTCTGGTGGAGTGGGTGAGTGCTAAGTGTTTCGATATTGTTCCCGTCTCGTTCTCGTTATCTCACTCCTCAGTAAAAGAAAGCTAAGCTAGTATGAGCAAGTGACAATTTTATCTGTTTAGTTAGTAAGTTGAAAAAGTGTTTTGGAAAGTGTCTGTCTTTTACTGGTAAACTCCATTACTGGCCATTACTCGTCGCTGTAACACTGTATAATATGTTTTGTTTAAGCCTATTAGTTTATTTGCCCTTTCTTTACCATAGGTTATAATATGGCTAAGTACAAGCAAGCGAGTCTTTCTTAGCTGCAGTCCGAGAAGTCTAAGTGGATTCCTATTTATCTCCAATAGTTGTGGGGTAGGTTGAAGTGTAGTGTATAAGGCGCGGCGCTAAGAGATCAATTGGATTCCCTGCCTGCTTTGCGCTTAATACAAATCAAACGGCTGGCACATTGGAAAAAAAGGACTCATCATGGCCCGACCCTTATTCCACAAAAGAGACTCTGCGACCTTTGCTTATAGGTAAGTGAAGGTAGTTTTTTGAATAGGGATAGATAAGTTGTGAGCGAGTATACTATCATTTGGACTCCTTTTCTATACAAAGTAAGTAAATGAATGGATTATATACGCATAAATGTTAGTCGTGGCGACCGAAAGGCAAAGCAAAAGGAAATCGAAAAGAGGATCTTTGTTTGCAGTTTCCACTTATCTGCCTTCCTTTCTTTGTATTGGCAGACAGGGCCCCCTCCGGGCTCAGTTGAAAAGGGAAAAACTAAGGCCTCTGACCTACTGCTGGCTTGCTTTCTGGCCTTGCTGCGGAGTATCCCCTAGTAGTAGGTGGTTCTTCTCGAATAGAATAAACGGAATAAAGATCAATTGCCACGTGCTTCATTTCTCCTCCGTATCCCCTCCATAGGGCTCCCTTTTGTGTCAAGTTCCAATTCCAGTTCCAAAGGGGAGCTACAAGGGAGCTACAAATAGTAGGTAAAGTCATTCGCACCCCATTCATCATCTCATGAATCCGTTGGTTGGCGGCTCAACAATCTTCCATTGATATGTAAACTTTATCGAGGCCCCTTCAAGCTAAGCTAAGAAATTGATCCTAAGATCGCCTAAAGTGAGAGCCACATCGCCTGATTTTATTAACTAGTTTCTGCTCTTATTATAAGAGAACACAACATTTATTTACAATAGCCTATAATCCGGAGTAGAGCAACTTAGACCTAACCGGAGTAGAGCAAAAATGATGCATCCATCCTGTCCGGAACGGGGTTTGTTGTGCCTAAATCAATAGGTTGGCTAGAGGGGGCCAGAGGATTGGCGAGAAGTTTTGTTGCGCGTAAACATATTATCTTAATTAATACAAAAATAAACAAACATATTATCTTAATTAATAAAAAAACAAACAAACATATTATCTTAATTAATACAAAAAACAAACAAACATATTATCTTAATTAATACAAACAAAAAAGAGTATGGAAAGAACGTTAGTTCTTTTATATGATATTTTAGAGTAGTTTATTAGAGTAGAGTCACTAGGGAAAAAACGATATCACTTTTTCTCTTTTCTATTTCTATGTTAGTTTGGGTGTTAAGTAAACTCTTACTAGGATCTGTTCTCTTTCTCCGGAATGACAGAATTCACTTCACTTTTTGGATCAAATCTTTAAGAACAGTTCAAGCTGATGATGCTTAGCTTAGCGCCCGGTACGGCTTCATAACCGACAACACGATCATCCGCTTCTTTGATTTTCTCACTCTACTTTCTATTGATCCAGCTTTAGCTTCTGATTCAATCGTAGATCAAACTTTGGATCAAACACGCCTCAACCGTAAGATAGTCTCTGACCTCATTACATTGAATCTCTATCTCATACATACATATAGTATATAAGCTTTTAAGGATACTGAATATTCCCTCTCTGGTCTACTTTCGCCAATACAAAGATAAGAGAAGAGGTCGATAAAACCTCGTTTCCTACTTGCCGGGCTCTTGTCGCTTATGATAGCCTTTTTTATATGAGATTGTCACAGGACAGGTCTTTTCTTTCCTACCCGGAGTGGGCAGTACCTTTCATTTCAGTGGTAAGATTGCGGAATCAAAGAACGAGCAGGGAATTCCATCTGGGTAACCTCTTCCTTTTCAAGCTCATGCATGTCTGAACAGCCCAGAAGACAAGATAGGTGCATAGTTAGAACGGATGAAGGAACGCTACCCATTACAACGAGGATGAAAACTGCCTCCGCCAATCCAAAAAAGAAAACAAACAGAAAAGCCTTACATACCCTCATTTAAAGAGTAAGGTGTCCTATAAGTCCTAGTAATAATACGCAATCGGAGCACTAAAGCACTGCTTTACTCTGTTGATTAAACCTCCTTCCTTCTTTCTCTTTCCCTTTTGTTTGTTTGTCTGACTAATCTTTCCTTTTCCTCGTCTAATTGGTTGACAAAACAAGAGGAAATGCATATCTGGCAAGTCCAAAAGTTGACTTATTTCTATGATTCCAAAAGTTGACTTATTTCTATGATTAAGATTATGCCTTTCCGTTGCGTTTAGCTGGGCTAGGATCCTAGAATACCCTACCACTTATAATTCCTTCCAGAGCGGATCCCTATTGGTGGACGGACTCGGCTTGGCCATTCCCTTGTGAGTCAAAAGTCAAGGAGTGGGGATTTCTAATGGTCCGTGAACTCTCTATTTTTAAGTAAGGAATATGAGTAAGGGCTTTATAGAGCGTTAGACTGTGTCTGAAGGTACGTCTATTGGGGGGATTCCTCATCTGATTCCTAAACATGATATTTTCCGGGCTAATACTCATATCTTTCAAGATTATCTGGCTGGGAAAGGGCTGGGCTCAGTAACATCTATTTCTAAATAAGAAAGAAGAAAGCTCCATCTGGTCTGAGAATAAGCAACTAACTCGCTATAAGGTTACGTAAGGAATAGAAGGTTCTTTGCGAGAGTAGTGTATCTCGTGGGAAGTAGCGGCTTCTACTCCCATACGAGCGCACATTAATCGAATGGAAATCTGATCAGGTAAGAGATAGACTTGATCGCGCTGTCCAGTATACTAAATGGTTCGTTCCAGTGCCAGTGATAGATTGGTTTAGAAAGATAGATCGTAGGGGGATAACTTTTGATCCATCTAGTAATAGGGTCGAGATGGATTCCTTTCCGTGTCTTGGGCGGATCTTTTCCTCTCACTTTGATTGCTTTATTGTGCTAAAGTAAAGGCAAAGCCATGTCATTCCCTTTGATTGCGAGTAAGAAAGAAGGTAAGTAGCTTCGCTTCCTTGTGTGTGGATAGCTGCACTTTCTTCGCTTCCGGCTTCTGGGCTTCCCTTCGCCTTCGACGATCTTGTTTTCCTCGCACCGTCACTCAAATTCAAGCTTAGTAAAGTTGCCCTTTAGCCTGTGATTCTAAGTGGCTAATCCATTCCGGATGGAGATCCCGGTTCATTCCCTTTTGCAGAAATGAATGGCTTTGTTGAAATACAGTCCTTTCTTCTTTCCCCTCTACTGACAAGACCTCTAATTCAACATCTTGACCAAGTATAAAAGGCGAAGCGAGCGGCCTTGAGGCGCAAGGTTCTATCGTATGTATCCAATCCTCTTGTCATGAGAGCAGCTATCGTAGTCCCCGCTCTGCCCTGAATGGAGTTGCTATTGAAGCTATGAGTCCCGGGAGCGTTAAGTTATCATCGAGGTAAAAGGACGGACCCGACTACTAATAAGAGTCAAAGGAGATAGAAATATTTAATCAATTCAGAATCGAAGGCCAATGTTTCATCAATGGAGTATAGGCTTTCCCTACATAAGTTTGTTTATAGTAGGTACTCAGTAGATGGAGGTGCGTTTCCTAACCTCGAGCCATGCTCACCACAATATCTTCTTTTGATCCTTTCTACTCAAAAAAGGGGGGACTTTCTCTTACAACCAAGGGTAGAAGTAAGCGAACTACTCCTTCCCTATGCCCAACTCCTAGGTAGGCCCCGTAAAGAAAGAGCTTCCTCGTCTGCGCAGTAACAATGCCTTTCCACTGATTATTTCTTTTTGCTTTCTGTAGTGCGTGGCATAAGCATTGGCCCCGGTAGCTTTAGAGTGAAGGGCATTGCATTGGTTAAAGCATACAAGTCGAGAGGATCAGACTAATAAGCAGCGGGGGAGGTTTGAAGCAAAGAAGTAAGGCTTAGCGACTGGGGATTGAGTGGTCAACATCAAAATGGAGCTAGTGCTTAAAAGGTCACCTACTATGTCCACTACATTATCATTCAATTACGAACCAGAAAACCCCCCTCATAGCTCTGTCTTTAGGCAGCGGGAGCTGCCCTTTACTCGATCTCGGGCTTACTATCTACTATCATGGCTAGCATTCTGTACTTGTTCCCATCAGTTATGGACTCTAGCTATTAGGATCCACCTACTGCTAATCATACTTTCACTAATAAATAGGGCTTTCACTATTGACTATAAGAACAGAGCCTACTGACAGCTTTAACTCACAACTTTGAATAAGGAGTTGACACCGCTGTCTTGTCTTGTCTGGAATCCTTACTTTTGAGTTTTTACTCCTCCCTTACTTGTTATCGGCCTATATCTCTTTGGTTTGAGTCTGCCTTGTTTATTTACTTATTGAATTCAGTATTCGATTGTATTATATTAAGAAAAACAAGATCCCTACTCTATCTACTATTAATTGCTAGGTTAGGTGCGCAATACTCTTACTGATATGCAAATAAGTCCTCTACTGGCCTAGATCAGATAGAACCAAACCCTACAATGACTCATATTCCCTTTCGCATACCCTTTCAGAGTTTTACTTACTTCTATTCTTTATTCCAACTAAGGGCTTAGAAGCTATGAAGCGAGGCTCGGAATACCATATCTCGCCCGCATAATAAGGCTTTTACTGCTGAGTTATCTTCTTTGGGCTAGGTTCTATTCTTTGACCTACTCGCTTGTCTCCTACTAGTGACTCGGTGATTCATAGGCAGCAATAAATCCTATGTGAGTGAACTGAATAGTGCATTTCACAGTCTAATGGAAGTATATGGAATCAAAGACATGAGCTTAAGTTTCAAAGTAAGTAGCCGGGCGGTCGGAATGCAAGGAACAATATACAGAAAGCGGTTGTTTAATAATTAGATAAAGGAGTCTACGCCCTAAGGCAGGAAAGATAGGCTTGTGTGAAAAGGTCTATTCTTTAGCAGCATCGGTCTTGTCAGTAGCAGCTCCGTTCCTAGTCGATTGGTTGCTCCTATCAGTTCCATTCTCTATCGGGTAGTAGTGAATTCTTTCTAGCACTAGTTCAATTACTGGTTAGTAGCTACAGTCAAGTTAGCGGTAGTACTAGGTGTTGAAAACAAGCAAAGTAATAATTAATAACAAACAGTAGGGGTAGGCTTAAACGGAAGCGGCATAAATCTTTATAGGCAATGTAAGTCGTAAGTAAGTTTGTTGAAACTAATGAGCAAGAATGCTATGTATGCTAGTAGTGAGTTACGTAATGAGATAGAGTCGTTTCCGCTTTAGAGTTTGGAGTGACATAGTCGTTACTTGGCCGGATCTAGCTTAATCAGAATCTTCCCTTCAAGCGCAATTCGGACCTTGCCAGTGAGTTTAACAATTCTGTATTTTTAGTTGCTAGCGGGTGGTTAGAGTTACTAAGAGCTATCATACCAGGCACCGGCAAATGAATCTGTTTCCCATCTTCAAAAGTGCAAGTCTGACTTATGAAGCACTAAATCCTGACTTCAAAGAAAAAGGGGCACTAGGTAAATCAAAAAATGGAATATAGATTGGTAGCGCGTAGGAGGGTAGGTAGGCACTGGGGGGGCAGCATCTGTATCCGTAGTAGTTAAGCTAGATTCATTACTTAAAGCAAAGGAGCTCGCAAGTACTTTGGTTCCAGGCTCAGCTAGAACTAATGCGTATGTTCAATTGAAATCAAGAAGTTGCGCTACGCTAATGGGAAGGAATGGTTCTGGTTAAGCACGCAAAGAAAGAGATATTAGGATAAAAGGAATTCTAATAGCCGATAGGGGGACTAGATAGGTAATTTGCCATTCGAGGAGTTTCCCCTAGTTAACATAACGTTGCAATAAGGAGTTTTAATAAGAAGCAGGAGCTAGATCAGTTCTTCAGTAAAGGAAAGGGTAAGTGTAAAGTACTAATACCTCTTATTGAAGAAAGGTATTAAGTCCAAGTGCGTTAATTAGCTTTTGAGTGTGTATAGGACCAACGCCTAAATATTGATTCTTTGTTGTCAGCATCAGCAGTAATGAGTGGAGGGGTCTACTAAATAACATAGGTTGTCGTGCATATTCTATGACATTTCATTCTTTAGAGTAATAGCTACCTTAGCCGTTTCTTTCGCCAGAGCTCCTAAAGCGAGTTCTTCGGCCAGTTATTAAGAGTTCGTTTTGTTGCGGTCTCAAGTGCAGGGTATAATTTAGTATATAAGCGATAAGCGGGTAATCTGAAATCAATATTCTTTTCTTAAATCCAAAAGGGAAGCAGGTGTCTTTACATATTTATCTATATTGTACGATCTATATGATATCATTTGAATTTTAAGTTCAATCCGCAACATCTTTACAAGAGCTTCTAAAAGAGATGCAGTAGATTTACTCGTAAGTTTCTATACCGAGTGCTAAACCAAGGGAATAAATAGGAATCATCTGTTCGAAAGGAAGCTGCAGATGCTGAATCAGGAGAAGCAGATATGGAGTAGAATACGGAAAAAAGGATAAGATGAACCATCAAGACGTTTTCGTTCAGAAAGTATAGTTGTTGTTGAGGAAGAAGAATAAAATAGTAGGAGTTGGATGCGAAAGTGACGTTGAAGTTGACTGACACACATATAGAGGTAACCAAAGGGAAAGGTAGACTCCATAGTTAAGGCCAAGAGACGGCACAGTAAGACTGAGGATAAGAGTAGGGCAGCTTTGAGTTAAAGTAAAAAAAATAAGCACTAGTTGATTCGCTGTTTTATTCAAAAAAGTCGTCTAGAGATTGGTGACTGAGAGAAAGGATTGAACAGTGCCCCCCAACTACTAACCTTTTCTAAGCATTAATCCGGGAACGGGGAATTTCAATAGTACTGATTGGGCTTTAACTAATAGCTATAAGAGAGAGGCGAACTACCGTTAGTCAAGTAGATTAACATGGAAGATAGATTGAAAACACTACCGAGAAGGATTGGCTACCCGCACATAAGATTGGATCACTACCGAGTTATGGGGGTTCCTGTTTTCGGCTTACATAAGATAGTTTGCTGGCGAGAAAGAAAGAAATAGAAACTTACATAACGCAGAAAAGGTAAGTTGTTGAAGATAAGGATCAGACAGACTAAGTCTTCTGATCATAAGCAGAAAAGCAAAAGGATTATAAGAAGGGAGCAAAGCAAAATCTAAGTTTGATAAGAAGCCGAGTTATTTAGCTAACAAAGCTCTTTCCACAGCAATGAAATGATTCACTGACAAATCCAAGAAGCGTGTTGAGTATAAAAGCGGTGCGAAATCCAAAAGTAACTCCGGGTCAACTGCCGTTAGCATAAGTAAAAGATGCAAATGCTATTGCTACAAGGTAATATATAATAATTATTAATAGGTCAGATTACTACTCCATTATAATGCCTTACATATTACTGTACTGGTTGACAAGGCGCAACAATTATTCTGTTTCGGGAGTTTCTCCTCAAATCCTATATTACAGAAGTTTAGTGAATCAATTTATCTTTGATTGAGTTGAACACTACTTGCTTTTAAAGCGTTAACGGATAGGATAAAGTTGGCAATGGACAAGCTTAGGCGCTAAGAGAATAGGTTGGTTCAGGTGTTATGCACGATGGAAAGGAAACCTTAAAGAAGCTGGATCCTATTGAATAAGAAGGAAGATGTAAAGTTGAGTTCGACAATAGAAGAAATCCGCGCAAAAGAGACTGTTTTCAAGAAAGGAGTAGAGATCATATATTGGATAAAGATAAGATGCAAATAGAAAGGGCCATTCCTGCTGTTACTTGTGCTAATGGAGTTGAACGAAGAAGCCGAATGCTCATCCGCTAAAGCGCGGTTAAGTATTAAAAGTTCCTTGCTCTTAGTTGTATACGACTGTAGCTCTTTCCCTCATTGTAGATATGGAGAATTGGCTTTCTTGCCTTTACTTGGATGTAAATAAGTACTGAAGTGAAGTAGATTGATTTCTAGTTCGAATATCTTCTGTCTGTTGTTAACGTTGGTCATGGAGAGAGAGGCACTTCCAGGGAGAGTAAGCAGGCAGGATTAGTTAAATAAGCAGGAGCATAGGCATTAGAAAAGTGGTATTCCGCAACTGAAGTGAAGAAATCTTAAGAAGGTACAGAAGCAACAGTCCAGTCCTTGCTACTTAAATTCAATGATTCGGGTACTGCTTCCAAACCTATTATTATTCTGTATCCGAGTAGAGCTTCTTATTTCTTTCTATACTCCAATCAGCGCAACAGTCTTCTTTTCTATTTCATTTTTGCAGTTCGGTGATTGTTTTCTTTGCATAACACAGGGGGGACTCCAATCTCTATTTATTCCCAGACAGCGTATATAGCATAGAGCTACAGCATCCTTTCCCTATCTCCTACTCCGGATAGTATACAGCATCCTTTCCCTATCTCCTACTCCGGATAGTATACAGCATCCATCTTCTCGGCGCCAAGAAACTAACTCCCTGTTAGAACTACTCTTCAACTAAACTTCCAGTATCCTCTATTGCATATGATACATCTTATGTTGTCAATGTCCCCCCTTTCAAATTAGATATATATATGTGCTGCTTATTCTTGTTTTAGAATTGAACGACAACTAGACCAACTTAAGAATTGAATTAATTAGGTGCACAGCCAACATATGTCATTAAGTCACTCATATGCCATTAAGTAACTTCATATAGCATTGCTTTAAGAATTAATACATAGCCAACCCAAACATGCTTTCTTGCAGGACATAGGCGGACGTTGCACCATAAGGACATAGGGGGCTTGATAACTCCCCTCTTTCGCTTCAACCTATGCCTTACCTGTACCAGTACAATACTTACCTGTATCAGTACAATACAATATTAATGTTTATTCCGTTCAAATGGAAATATAGGTGCTGACAGCGAAACGTAAGCTAACTGGCGCCCTTGCCCAATACAATATATTGAATTTATTATCGAACATATAGGGTATAGGCTAAAGTCAATAACCAAACTATCCCCCCCGATCCGAGAGTCAGCTATCCGTAGGCACCCCTCATATCGAAAGTGAGAATAAAATCTAAGGCACTGCTTCTTCGTCGGGAGCTCGAACTGTTGATTCATATCTTTTCTTTCGACTTTTTCTTCTAGTTGCTTGTCTCTTCTCTTACTTAAACACTAGCACCCGACCTGAACCCTTACTTCCCAGGCAATTATCTACTTATACCCTTTTACCAAGTCTCGCTGAATCCGGTTTTTGATTCTTCTCTTCACCTAACAAGTCACTACGTCTCGCTGAATCCGGTTTTTGATTCTTCTCTTCACCTAACAAGTCACTACTTCTTTTTTTCTTTTTTAGCGTTAGGGCTTCTGTCTGGGATACTGATTCTGTTGTCGATGTATCCTTTCCTAGAACCCGCTGACGAAGAACTTTCCTAGAGCCCCCGCGGACGAAGAATCGGTTGCAACTTTATTGCTTGCTGTAGTTGCTTGGTGAGTTGGAAGTTATGAAAGACTAAGTGCGCTAACGGGAGCCAGAGGATAGGTAGGCAAAGGGAGAATGTACCTGGTGTTGACAAGGTTTAAAACCAATGCTACCGAGACCGATGCTGCTACCAACGAGAGTGCGCGCTCTACAAACACAACTTCAATAAGGAACAAAAGCGGAAGTACTCTTCAGCGCTACTAATAAAAGAATCCTACTACCGGCTAACAGCCTCACTAGCCTCCGTATAAGCCGGAACTGAACTTACTCACCTTTGAGTATTATCTTAATACCTTACAGGACTTCTTCCAATAATGAAACAAGCAACAGGGAATCCGCTTCTCGTACTTAAACTAGAAACTGAGGCTTTAACTACTCACTACTCTCCTATTCTTTCACTCCCGATCTAGATCTTTGCCTTGTAGATTGAGTATACCTCTCCTGCCTTCGATTCCTTCCCCCTAGGGGCATTTACATAACCTGGCTTTGCTACATCTAAGCCTTCGTCCCCTGGTCTGTCTGTGTTTTGGTCTTACCTCCTGGGGAACACAACCTGCCTCTTCTGTCTTTGCTTTAAACCTGCTATTCCTCACTTTCATTCTGGCCCCGCCACTTCACTATCCGATCTCTGCTTGCTTTACTTAACTTAATTCTGACTACGCCTTCTAAGAACTCACTGCGCGTAACGCGAGCACAACATTATAGTCATAAGCAAGTCCTGTGTTCGTACCCAGGCATAGAAAAAGTAAATACCCTGCCCAGCTCCACTCCCTATTCTAGCTCCTACTCCTGTTAAGCAGGACAATAAGTTGAGTTATGTTACCAACAAGAGGTGTTACCAATCACACTACTACTCCACTCGCTCAGTTAAGGCAGTAAACCCATATTTCTCGTCGTTGAGCAGAGGTGTTACTATGCTAATGGCAAATCGGTCATTTGGATACCAAAAGCTGTATAAAAGCATTTGATTTGAGCCTAAGAACCGTGAAGCTACCACTAAATAATGATAATGCGCATAGAGAAATCAAAATGTATTTATTATAATGTGCATATAATAGAGCAATTGAATCCTTAAATATGAATTTCTTATTAATATCCGGATTAATATCTATTAACGGGAGCTTCAGAAGGACATTATATTCTCCACGTCACGACTTAACTGTAAACCGTACTCTAGTCAAAGGCAAAGGTGAAAAGTGAAAGGAGTAGTATAGTAGCTCTTTCGAAAATCCCATGTGCTAAGGCTTAGTCTCGAGGATGCCCTATTAGAGCGGACTCATAAGCTGTGCGCGCGGTATAAAGTGAAAGGGAAGAATACACTATTGGCTTTGAAGCCCTAAGTGTCTATGAGATAGGATGGGTTCTCATGTTGAAGTAAGTGAATCTGGTGTTGCGGGAAGGAAAGTAGAGGTGTTGGCGATGCAAGAGGAGTTAGTGATTTACTTTAATCATTTCAAGAATAATTAGTTATGTGGTGAACTTCAAGGCACGGTCAGGGTCAAATCCTTTACTTTAGTTCAAGGTTCAGTCAAGCGGAGGAGAGAAGAGAGGTGCTTCTTCAGCGCTTACGGATAGTATAGAATCGCCAGATTGTCTTTCCTTTTTTGTTTCATTTATAAGATAAGATTATCTCTTTCTGTTCGTTCGCCCGAGTAATAGTTCTGAACTTCAAGTTAAGTTCGCGTATGAAAGGTTTTGTCTAGGCAATTCAATCAGTGTCGAGGTCAGGTTAAGTAGAAAAAAGGTAAGTTCGAGGCTTAATCTAGTGGAGGCGCAAGAATATTCTAAGTTGGTGAGCTGCAAGCGATGTTTACTTTTATCCTATAGCCCCTATAGAAAGAGAAGACAGAATGCAAAGGATATAGAAAGATAGAAATCAACTACTAAGTAATAAATCAAATCCAAAGTCAGAATACCGAGCTAAGTTAACAAATACTAATATAGTATAGAGCTATAAGACTAATGGGGTTACGATCTAGTGCATAAGGAGCTATGAGACATTGAGTATAGAGCTATCATCATGTACTAAGAATACTCAGAAGTAGTAGGCTAGTAGTAGTATCCGGCTTAGAGATATACTCCCGAGCTCCCTCTAAAGGATGAAACTAACACTGGTCGTCGACAACAAAAGAACTGTCTGCTACCTAAACCCCAAGGTTAATCCAAGTCACCAACACTCGCACCAGGAGAAGGATTCTGCCCTCACTCGACCGACTTGTTGACAATTTCACCTTCACCCCAACAAGTAATGTATAAATGTATGTATAGCGTTAGTTATGAACAAGTCCCGGTTGGTTTTATTAGGCTGGAACACCCAATGAACTTGTTGCAACAACAGATTTAGAGGCGGGCTCAACACAATCGCCTACTTTAACTCCCCTTTCAGAACCGCTCTGTCGACTTGACAAGCACACCACTTTTCTATCCTTCCCGCTTGCTGCCCTTTATTCTTACCTTACTCAACTTTGCTTTCTTTTTATTCTTCTCAACTTCCCAAGTGAAGTGAATCATTTATTGAAATCTCCTTTTTAGCACCTGGCCAACTGTTGTTTCAAGGTTCGACTTGTAAGCCCTAACTAAGATATTATTTGGATAGCCACCTGTACTTGCGTATGGTTTACCTTTCTTGTCGACGGCTGTTCTTGTTAAGTCTCCGAAAGAATATGAATCCGCAGGAGCAAAAGCAGTTAAAAGATGACTCTACTTCCCACTTTCTAGCAGCTGACGACAATACCGCTTGCTTCTCTTGATCAACTTGAACTTATGGAGCAACAGGCTACTCTACCATTTTTTCCACTTATTGAGCACTAGATATAGAAATAAGAGATTATTGAGCACTATAGATATAGAGTTTAGTAAAAAAAACTACACCTTCCCCTCCTTTTGAATGCCAGGGTTGCCCTTTCTTTTGGAAATATGACTAGCCCCTTGGGAATTGAACTGACAAAGAAGTCATCAACGGCTGTTGGAACTCAAATTAGAACTTAGGTTACTAAAGAAACGACTCTCATCTCAGGTCAACAACAACGGCGCTAACAGAAGCTTGAAAGATGGAATTCATTCAGAAGCTTGAAAGATGGAATTCATTTTTGTACTTAAACTTAAGGAGTTTGCCCTGCCCTATCAGATAAATTTGATTCTTCCATTCTGACTTGAGAGTTGGAGTTCCTAAAGCAGTAATGCCAGTCTCATATACAGTAGGTAGATCCGACAAGTAACTACTAGACAAGCAGTTATGCAATAGCCTAACTTTCCCCTCGGTCTACTCTGATTGCTTCTAAGAATATGAATAAGGTAACAAAGAATTTGAACGACTCTACTGCTTCTCGTACTCCCCCCACTGCAATGCCAACAACCTTATTTCAACTCGGAACTGGGGATCCGAACTACTGATCCGTATCAAAGCTCCACTAACAAAGTCTACCCTGCCCTGGTTCCACTCTTTGACTAACTTATCTCATCCTTTACATACATTGTTGGAATGGAGACATACATTGTTGGAATTTCACTTGGCATCCAGAGACACCCCATAATACACTAATGCATCGCATACAAAGATAGGCCCTAAACCATACTACTTTCATTCTATATTATCTTTTGCAAACTTCCACCACTGTCAGCAAACTTGAAACTACTTACCGCTACTCTTTATCTGTTGGCGGATTATTAGATCTTGACTCCCAAGATTGAGGGAATCGCCCCTCGCTTAGAACCTTGTGAGCTTCCGAGCTCTGCCTTTAGCTCTTCTTTTACTGGCTATAGGAATCAATACAAGAATGAGGAAGGAATCAATACAAGAATGAGGAATATAAGTCGTAAGCATCGGCTTGGAACTCAGGCTTTGACATTTAGAATTATGATGCTGCCAGACCCCACAAACCCAGGCTTTCACACTACCAGCTATCGGATTTAAACTACGGGTTCCAACTCTTAAGCTAATGTATCCCATTCTGCAATAGCTCCCTCGTTTGTATTCTATCTTCAACTCACCACTGCTAACTAACAAAACAAAACTAATTACCCGCTTTCTTGCACTGTTGGACTTCACAAAGCCACCCTTCCTTGTGGGTTGGGTTGGTCAAGAGTAAGAGTTAGCGAGTTAATTCCTCCTTACTTATAAGTTTAGCTGGGTAGACTAGAAAGAGGTCAGTAAATTCTCTTATTGTACTTATTCTCTTATTATATGGTTTCGTTCTGTATTTGTGTATTGATTGTTACTATTAAGTGGCTTGCCTCTGTACGGTGCGCACTCCTAGTTGAGAGTTGGATCTGGTCCTCTCTAGTTCAAGTCGGATTATTGGTAGTAGTTGTCTTAGACCCTTTCAGCAATTCTGTATTTATGGATGAGTTCTTTTAGTGCGCTAGTTCACTCCTCGAAGGTCAGGTCTAATTCCTGTTTTGTTTTTAAGGAAATATACTAAGGTAAGGAAATATACTAAGGTCGGGGCAAGGCAGCACTAGACTGACTTTTTGAATTCTGGGTTGTTTGGTTGATTCTTCTCGGGCCGAGTCCTATTATTTCTTTTATTGGCTATATGCGCCCCGGGGAGTTGAATTACTTGGTTCAACCTTGTTAGTAATAAATAGTTCTATTCTGTCTTGAACCTGATAGTGAGTAATTGAATGATCATAGTAGAAGTGATATAGTAGTTGCTTGGCGAACCTAACTAAGTGTACAAAGAATATCCACCTATAAACTATTTATTAAAAGATCCACCTATAAACTATTTATTAAAAGTAGAAAATACAGAATGACTAGCCGGAATAGCAAGTAATAATGAAGTGAAGGACGTAGGTCACCTTAGGGAGGTGGAAAGAATTGACTCTTTCTTTGCAACCCTAGCGCTCTCGCCCCCCCTAACCCCGAAGTGCACTCATCGGTAACAGAGCTAGATCCAATGGTACAAAAGCCTTATTCGTCTCATCGATGCAAAAGCCTGACTTGACTGCCCTTAAGTCGGCAGTTCACCTATTCCGCTCTTAGGCGAGTTACTAGCCCCACGTAGTTAGTCTGATCTAAAGCAGCTTCAACCTATAGTTTATTGTCCTCAAATCGACTACTGGATTAAGATTAAGTAAAATCATAGAATATAGTAAATAAAAGAATATCATAGATAGGAAAGTGTTACTATATGATAAAAGAAAAAAGAATAGAATGTAGGTTTGTTATTATAAGTTAATAGAATTCCGGAAAGTATAATTGTAATGTAGGTTTGGTTTGGTCAAGAGAGAGTTACTAGGATAGGCGGAGTCAAAGAAAAGTTATGTTTTCCCGGTAAAAAAGGTATCAACCCTGTTTTCCTTCATAGAGAACCCCAAAGTCAAGATAAATTTATGTTTTCCCGTGTTTTTTGATAGCAAAGTCATTTCCCTTGATAGCCGGGCCATTTGGAATTAGATTTTATCGTTTTGCCGTGTTTTTTGATAGCCAAGGAGTTTTCTTTGCCTTCTTTTCTTAGCTTGGCCCAGCTAACGCTTCCCTTTACCTTGGTTTTGCTTCTTTTCTGTATTCTTATGTTCACCAAAGAAACCATTGATTTGAATTCCAATGCCATAGTGACCGTCTTGCTTTCCTGTCTCTAGTTCCTCAACTGCATACTTTCATTTCTGTAGTTCAACCTTCTATTAGCAGTGGAGCGGGGCAGTAGTCGATTCCTGGTTTCTAGTATCAATATAATAAGTAAGTGTTTTCAGTAAGAGTCAAAGATAGCAGCGGGAGAATCGAAGGTTCAATACAGATTCTAGGACCGAAGCACCGATTGCATTCCCTGTGTTCGAGTTTAGTCTGTTGGATGCCGGGTTTAGTCCATTGACACAGTAGCAGAGCCTTGTTAGTACAACTATTGGGTTTTCTCTCCCTATGCGCTAGGAGCTCGTGCCCATTAGTAGAATCATCAAAGACAATATCCAGTTTTCAAGTAAGCGGTGGCAAGAAGGGAAGTCATACTGAACTCAAGGTTTAATCTAGTTCTCTGTCATGAAAGTATGGACCGGTAGACTAGACAAGTAGGCAGTCTCGAAGGATATTAAACATGAAAGGGTGCCGACATGAGTGATTGAAGTTTCACTCGCTAATCTAATGTACCACTTACTAATTATTTGAATTTACAAATTACTTGAATCCAGCTTTCCAAGCAATTCTATCGTAGACAATTATAGTACCGAACCACGACTTTAGAACGGATGTGCTTACTGCTGATTTACTTAGGGCTGAAGAGGATCATAAGAGAAAAAGGTGAGGAGCACAATCCAGTCAATTCTCTGGTCATTACTTTGAGCTAGGTGGAAGTCAACAAAACTAATACCCTCTTTCGAGGCCCGAACTCGACTTTCAGAACCGACTCTACTTTATGAATCGAGATTATGGCCTTGCCCTCTAAAACAAACACCTTTGCTCGAACGTACGTCACTTTCTTATGAATAACCAACAACTGGACTTTCGCCAACAAACACGAATTCAAGTCGAACTGAAGGAAACTCGTATATTGATGCTGACTTACTTGAAACTCTCCTACTTATTGAGACTCTTCCCACACAGTTGATTCTACTCCCCTGTCCCTTTCCGCTTTACCGCATTAGCTGAAGCAGTTGATCGATCATTCAATGTCAAAAAAGAATTCCTCTCTTAATTGAACTACTTAACCTAACCTCTTAAATTACCTGTTATTTCTATGCAAGATACTCTTAAATATGGAGCTTCAATGCCAGGCCTAGTTTCTTACTTTTATCTATCTATATCTTATAGCAGCTTCATATCGTTAATTTCTTCTAATTAGCATCTTTATTCTTTTCCAGCTGATTATCTTTCTTACCTCGGAATTCAATAGAGTCTCTTGAACACCAAGTATAGAACCTGACTCATAACTTTCAGAATCGTTTGTTGCAAACACTGATACGGATCCAACTTCAGATCTAATTGCAGAGTCAAATCATTTGTTTCATCTTGCTAGAATCGGCGAGTCTATACTGAATTTATAAAATCTATGTATTGTGCATCTACCCCATGAATGAACAGGCAAACAATCCATTGTAAGCTTCTGACCTGTTTGACTTGAATGAAGACTTGGATAATTAATCACCACTTATCGTAGTACCGCATTTCAGAATGGAATTTTTCCTACTCAAGTCATCATTAAGGTGCGTCGGGGCCCGAATAATAGGATTTGGCTACGAGGTATGATAGAAGAGGGTAGCTAACCATGTGCTCTCCACCACTCTTAAGTCAGAATTCAATAAATAAGTAAAATAACTAAAATAAAAATTCATAAACATAATCCCGCGGCAACTGACTTTCGCCCGGATCCTGCTCTATATTATCTACTTTCAAACTTAAACACAAGCAAGAGGACTAGTTTCTTGGGCAGAGTCAATTGATCTCTACTCCTTACCTCGATAGGCGTAGGCGAACCAAAATCAAATCCAGAGAAAAGCTTCGGCAACAGATCCTTCTATAGCTTTGGATCCTGCTTCTGTACTAGGGTAGGGCTCGCTTCTTTCCAACTTTATGATTCTGTTGTACTGTACGTACTCATTATTAAGAGAATCCATGGGAATACATCTCTTACTCTGACTGATTACCCCGCTTCTATACTCAACTTGCTTCTTTTCTTTGTAAGTGAAGGTTACCTTACCCGCTTGCCACTTTTCTTGTTCTTGCTCTGGCAAACTAAACTATCTAATTTCATCTTTCTTGCGCGGATAAGAAAGTCAATAATACAGAATTTAACTTGCTTGCAGCGCCGTCAAGTCAGGGTCAAGCATATAAGATTTTGCTCCTCTATCTAACAAGCAGAGCAGGCAAAGATTTTAGCGCTGAAGAAGCACCTCTCTCGTCCAGAATTGCAGCTTACTCATTTTTTCTTGGTATTGGGCCTTATTCACAGCTTATGCTGACTTACCTTCTCCTGTTTCTGCTTTATCTGGGTACTGTTTCTTCGTCCTTTGTTCATCGGCGTTAGGCAGCTGCCATGTGCAAGCAAAAGTAAGTGCTTTTTTGTAGCGTTGAGGAGCTTATGAAACTACCTCAGATCCTTAGGGCGCTTATGAAAACAAACACTTTTGCAGATCCTTAGGGCACAGTTGAGAAAAGTGCTTAGTAGCGATGAGAACTCAACATTTATTCCTGCCTCGCTTACCGCTTACTTAACGGCTTCTGATTGGGTATACTTACTCACTTTCCATCTGAAGCTTCAAATCATGTTCTCCCGCTCCTTCTTATGATCTCGTAGACTGCATTCGAACCTCTACGTCAATGGCCTCTTCTCTTGGATACTTTCCTGGAGACAACACTTCTGCTTTTCTTGATGCTGCTTCAGATCTTTACCCTTACTTTGATACAGATACGGAATTTCCTATCACTGCCTCTGATCCTGTAGTTGATCTTAAGGCTTGAAACACCATATATATAGGCTTTTATTGGAGACAACCTCAGAAGGCTGACCTTCACACTTTATTAATACTTGGACTTGGACTGGACCGTTTAGCGCTTCAACACCTTACTTTAGCACTGAATATTCTTCTTCTCTTGTCGATTCGACTCGAACTCAACAACTAGTAGACAACACAAAGTAAACAAACCGTACTTGTATACTTAGCGCCGGAGCGAGTATGGATTTTGTATCAGCTTACGGAGATCCTGTTCCTACTAATTCTACTGCTTATGAATCAATTCCTTCTTCTTATTGTTTCACGCATCCCGAGTCCGTATTGACAGGAAAATCATGGAATTCAATACCGGAGCTTGCACCAGAGAACCGCTTTGCTTCACACCACATCCTACTTATTGTCTTGGAACCGAACCTCGACCTTCGATTGTCGATTGCCTTGGTACTTTGACCCTTGGCTAGTTCGCTGAGCTATATCAGTTACTTTGCGTTCGACTGTTGCCAACTCGGGTGTTTTTTCCCCTTAAAACCGCTTTTTGAAGTCTGCCTCCTAATAGTCTAAAGGTAAGATCACCTTATCCAATCCATGAGTAGACACACAACCGCCTAGATTATTCTTATTGATGTGTTGCCACTAGATTGTTATTATTGATGTGTGCTTGATCCGGTCACTCTTATTGATGTGCGCTTGATTTGATCTGGTCATTATTCCTGCACAAATAAAACTGGGTGGTCTCTCATTGAGGTGGTGCGCGAAAGCATCATGAATTCTCATAAAATCCTTGACTCTATAAGTACTTGACTCCATTAGTAAGCTATTGAGTAAGAAAGAAGATGTTTTTTATTTGCCTCCGCATGCACCCGAATAAAGTAAAGTAGCATTGATTCCTTCTTATTGGGGAAATCAATAGTAATACACTCACATCCATGAATTACTTCTATCATTTTGGAGATAGCTCATAGCTTGCCTTTCTCTTACCATACCATAGGTAGCTCACGCCCTTCTAGGCCTTTCTCTTACTACATCACACGCCGAACTCTTGTTAGCTTACTGACTTGTGCGTTAGTTCGAACAGTCAACGGACAGAGCCTGTATCATACAATTAAGAGCTCTTTTGGAGGCTGCAATTCTAATCTCATATGGGGAGAAATAACCGGCAATAAGACCTGATAAAAAGAACAGGGCAGGGCCGACGTCCGCTAAGAACAATCAAGGGAATTAGCCCCCTTCCTAAATTAAGGGATAGTTCTTAATCATTTCTTTGGACCTTCTCGATTCTTGCGCTTTAGGTCCGGGGATGGTCAGTTATAAAACGAGCTTCTGGCAATGGTAAGAAAGCACATCTTTAGAGAGAGATCCACCCTAATGCTTCTTTTCTTTAGAAATTCCTATTTGTTTGTGCATTTTTTAGAAAGCTATGAAACTACCGCAAGCAAAGACATACATTGTAGTCAACGAGGATCTGAGCTTCATCTTTCCTCTTGGTTTCCTAGGGCTACTCTGGAATTTCCATATTCAATACAAATCATGGTATGCCGCGGGCAACGAAGCTTCCCGTAGTCATCCAACCGTCGCCGAGAATGACCTTGGTGTAGTTCTCTCACCAACTTGAATAGCGTCCTTCGATCAAAACCAAATCTAGCTATCATGATATGCAAATGGAAAGATTCAACTTCCACGAGGTAAGTCAAATGCTGTATGGTCGGCGGGAAAACCTAGTGAACGAAGAGTCCAGACGGAGCTAGTATTTATTTATTCTCTATGAAGCAAGACAAGGAGCACCGGGAACATTTATTCCACTCTTTTATGGTGTAAGCACTGTAAGCATCGCCTTTGCGCATAACCTATATATATCCATTGACTTTCTTTAGCTGATAGACCTCTTTAACTGTTCAATAAAATGCATCAATAACCTCCTTACTACACTATAGAGAACTTCCCCAGGAAAAGATTAGGCTATATGTGTAATGCATAAAGTAAAGATATTGTGAAACATTACTCTAAGTAAGCATCAATATGTTTCAATGTTGTGAATGGGGCCTTGATGTGACGATAGATAACTTACTTTCTCTTTTGTATTGGAAGAGAGCTGCAAGCTAGTTGAAAATTAATTGGAGGCAATAGTGAATGAAGCGCTAAAGAACTGAAAGACGGAATACCTAAGAGCTCCCCATCTATGTGCATATGATATCAACATTTTGTGCACCCATTTTTACTATTACCGCATAAGAACCTGCTAGCGGAATTAAGGCTCCTCCCCGTGTCCATTAGCGCAAACATCTTTGAGTTTCCAATCTATAAACACAACTTGAAACACTACCCTTATTCATCTACCCAGGCGGAGAAAGAAAGAAAGAAAAAGTGGGTGGAGGACCACGTGCGTGAAGGCTCCAACGAAGTGAGAGGGAGAGAGGAAAGCGAAGGGGAAGTAAAGTAGCAGTTCCAAAAAGAAAAGGGGGGGCTCAGCTTTCTAGCTAATAGATCAACTTGTGCTTTCCTTTGCTAAGATGCATGGGCATAGGCTTTATTATATGGATTCGAAGAAGTAACAATAAGGTTAAGGTTCTACCTTACAAACAATCATTACAATCACATGTAGTACACCTGAACAATGACATGGAGCATACCTACACATTACTAGTACATAGAGCACGCACACCTGTAATAAGAAAGAAATCTATATCTGCAATCTGCACTGGTTGGTAGCACACCTGTAATAAGAAATCAATCTATATCCATCTGCACATGTAGCAGAACAGTAATAAGAAAGTAAATCCATATTTGACTTCTGCATCGCGCATCAGAAGCACACAAACCATAATGCCTTTCGAGTCGACATTACTTATTGAACCTATGAGCTTGTACTTCCCGGCATCGGTCTTGCTTTATCACATCTAAGAATGGGGCTGTTGCTTCTTACTACTAAAACCAAGAAATAGGGCTTGCTTGGCTTCCCTCTCCTTCTGTTGAGCCTAAAAAGAGTGTAGCTAAAAATAGTTACTAGGCGCCCAACAAACCTACATTCTATTTGATTATTCTTTTTCATATAGATATAGTAAGTAGTCTTTCAAACCGGAATGAGAATTCTGATTATAGTATGATTATTATTCTTATGTTATTATACTTTCTCTATTCATATTCTTATTTACAACAAACCTATATTCTATGATTTTATACTTGCCTTTCCTATCTATTCATATTCTTATTTACAACAAACCGTACCGTAATTCGAATGCTTTTATGATTTGATTATTTCATTATTCTATTTTCTTATTTAATTTACTACATGATATTCTTTTATTATACTATATGATTCCTTCTATTCTATCAGCTAAAACAGGTTCAAACCATGCTTCTGCCGCGTAACGACTGACGCTATACACCAAGCTTAGATTACTGTTGCTAGGAGGACGCTCAACAGCCGCGACACTAATGTAGATGACCTCACTGACGCGCTACATTATACTACGCTTGTCGTCTTGTCTAGAAGTTACTTGTCTACTTGTCCGATGCGTAACACATGCTATTGACATTAAAGAAATTACATAAGATAATTGTTTTGTTTCATAAGATAAGATAATTGAATTGTTTTGTTTTACTCTTCCGCTCCACTCTTTTCTTTCTTTTCCTGCATTCGGCGGTAGGCTTACTCTCTTACTGGTTGTAGTTGATTCTGCGTTGCGATCTAGCACACCTGGATTAAGAATACGCATTAGACAGCAATGCTCAAAATGATAAGAATAAGAGTCTACAGTGGAAGAATAAACATAGAAATGCTGTAGTGCATTTACTAGGTCTAACATGGTACGCTACAGTGCATATAGGTATCAAACTTGGTAGAATAAGGGTATGATGTAGTGTATCTAACTCGAGCTAACAGGTAAAGATCCCGACCCGACCAGTGTTTAAAGAAGAAAAGTTGGGTTTAGGACCGGTAGCATACGTTCGAGTCTGCTTGTCACTAGTTGGATTCTCGCTAGCATAGGTTAGAGATCCCCCGTTTCATTAGGTCTTATAGAGTAATTAGTTCGCTTCTTTAGTTTTGTTTTCGTTTCGTTCTTTTGCCAGTAAGCTCAACTGTGATATTTCTATACTTAGGTGCTGTGCTAGATTGTACCCCGGCAAGCAACTACTAATACATAGCTAACAGAGCTACTTTATGCGTTAGTATGAGTTATAAGCGAATCCTTTTTCTTCTTTTTTCTGGGGTCCTTAAATAAGAATAAAGCGATTTCTCATTAGCCCGCGATGCAAGCAAAATCCTAGAGTTTTTTTACCGGTACACCATTATTCCCTTTCCTTTCTTTGTTGACCAGACAGTAATAAGTGGTAGACGAGTGGGTGTAATAGGAAAAGTGACTAACCCAGCCTACCTAGTGCTCCATTCTTCACTTCGAATCCTACCTTCCCTCCATTCTTAACTTAAAAGCCTACTTTCCCTAGTGCTCTTGATCAACCATGCATTTACTCCTTTCATAATCTAATTTCGGAAGTTTGAATGTAAAGTGATAGTATAAAGGTCAGAATCATAAGAACGAGCTAGTAAACGATAGAAATAAGTAACCAGCTTACTACGAAATTGAACTCCAAATCCTTAATTCCAGAATGCACTCCTGCGGGCAAACTATTGTCCTGCTCACACCGCTCAAAGTAATGACTTGAATTGTCTGTTCTTATTTAATCTGTTGAATCCCCCAGCCAGAGTTGAATCTATTGGTTGGTGTTGGCAATGAGTCTCTTTCTGTTCGCCCACTTTACAAAAACCTATACCATGTCAGTTAAATTAAAATGATTTCTTTAACTGCTCCCACCTAAGGTATACGAAAAGGATGCGCAAGACAAGAGAGATTCAATGTATAGGAAAGATCTGAAAGTCTGATCTGGATAATCAGCAGTAAGTCAGAATTCAAGCTATAGGAAAGTCAGCAGCAAGTGATAAAATCTGTATTATTATAAGCTTATTCATTGCCAGTTACAGTTGCAAGTACAGTTGCTTTTGTCTATAAGTCAGAAAGTTCTATTCGAGTTTGCCCCAACTCCACTTAAAGAACATATTTCTGGTTCCCTTGCCGGTTCGGTTCAGCTACCCTTCTATCTAATGTAAGTGAAACAATCGCTTCTGGAACTCCACTTTATGAATGTCTAACAGCTCTTGCTTTCTACTTTGGCATTCGAAAAGAGATTCTATGCCTTTCCTTCCTTGAGACAATGACTTCATAGACAAGGAGCGTAAGCATCGAACTACACTTACTTCTACTTCAACTTAAGCACTCGAACCTATCTTCTCTATATGATTATTAAATAACCGCATTAGCTTTATAAGGAATTGATTCATTCACTTATGCTACACATATCTTAGGAATGCACCAACCAGTATTTAAGGGTAGTAGAGTTGTTGAACTTAGGAATGCACCAACCTTTATGTTAAGGGTAGTAGAGTTGTTGAACTTAGTAAGACACACCTATTGGTTAGTATAGTAATTTTACTGATTGTACTGCTTAACGCTCGAAGAATAGAAGATCAAAAAGGTAGCGCAGGTGAGTTGTCCTTACTATTTCTATGCTTATATGCTTATTACTCTTTCCTGAAATTATCTCCTGACTTAGTGCTTCTACAGGGCTGATTCGACTAAGTCTTATGTTCCTGTACTTCATTGCCCTGCCTTCCTTCGGCCGCTGTTGGAGTGGCTTTGCCGGGGCGGAAGGGGAGATCCTTATTGCTTAGCTGGGAACTCTATCTCTACCACCGTGCAGCAGGTGGTATCTAACCATTCTCAATGCATCCATGCTTCATAATACTCATGCTTCATAATACTCCGCCTTGGCTTACCGCCTTTGTGGATTTAGGCTCTCTACGCTAGCTTTCGCCTCCATAGTGTGTGTGTTAGTTTGTTTTTCTTTCGATTTTCCTCTGGTATTCTCTCGCTTCGGTTAATTTACATGAAACTCTTAACTTAAGTGCTTAATTTGATATTGAGTAAGTGTTCTTAACGCTTCTGTAAGTGCTTAATTTTATATTGAGTAAGTGTTCTTAACGCTTCTGATAAACGCCGTGGTTCACCTTTCTCTGTTACGTCTTCCCACCCGTGATTTTCTTTATTGGTTTGTTTGATCGATCCGTTGGTCCCTTCACTTGGACTAACTATAGAAAGAAGAGGCCTTGCTCGTATTTGTGTTCGGTTAGATCGTGTTTTTATCTTATATCTTATACACAAGTTTTCGGCTCTTCCTCTGTGAATCACCTCCCCCGTACTTGCTCCGACCATTGTCCCCTGGTTTTCTCGGCCCAGATCCGGTTTGTATTCGGATTTGTAACCATGATTTTCATAATGTGGTTAAGGATAGCTGTCAGTTGAATAGGAAAGTAATGCTTCTTCCGGCAAACTAACTAACACGCTCCATTATACGTTGTTTGATCTTTGAGTTGTCTTCTTGCTACTCGTAATCATCTTCTTATCTTATTTCAAGATCTTCAACTTTCTACTTGTAATCATCTTCTTCTTCCTATGACTGGATCCATAATCTTGGCAGGAATTCCTTCTAAAATAGGCACGGGGAGAGCAATACAGTAAAGGGCCCCGTGTCTGAGGGCAAGGATAGCATCTTTTTACTTTCTTCTTCACAGGAAAGAACAGAGATGAGATCCTATCAAAGTTCGAAAGGTACACTCATTCCCGAACGAGAGTCAAGCCCGAGCCGAGTTTTAGAAAGGCTAGAGAGGTGGGTCTGGTCTATACATAATAAATGAAAAGAACGAAAAGCAGGCAAACAAACCCGTTATTAAAGGTCCGGGATGGGATGAATCAGGTAGAGGGAAAGGGAAAGAACAGAGTTAGTAGAAATAAAGGTAAAGAACAGAGGGAGTAGAAGGAAAAGTTCAATGTTATGGACATTGGTAGGGAATAGAAGTGTTTTGGCTTCCGAAGAAAGATAAAAGAGTCGTTCATTGAATCGATAGACTAGGCTTTGAATAAAAGTGAGCGACCCACTTGCGATGATGCTCTTTTTATAATTCTTCAATTAGCCTGGACAACAGGCAAAGTACAGCGTCTCAGCATGGTATCTACCCGCCTATCCAACTCCACGAAACCGCAAGAGGAGAGAGGTTTTTTGTGAGGTTGCCAGCGCTGGGCCCCACGAGTTGAGCGGACATACCCCAAGGACTAAGGTGGACATACACCACTTTTGTTGCTAGGAATCGTGCACTCCTAGGGGAGCAAGCAGAGTACTTGTAGTAGAGGTTTTCAATTCCGCCGTTAAAGTCCTATTTGAACTATTAACTACTCTGAACCGGTCTGGATTTCCAGGAGAATTAGTTGGAATGGAATAAGTGGCTGTGCTCTTGCTGGTAGGGCGAGTCTCCCAAGAACAAACGGATTCTCAAAATGTTGATTATGTGCCTGCGCCCGGCATCTTTGCCCGATGGGCCACCAAGTCCAATTTAGGGTATCGAGCTTAAGTAAGGAGAAATAAATGGTTTGATGAGCTCGGTGCTAAAGTAAGTGAAAAGAGTCAAGGATAAAGAGAAAGAAAAGAGGTGCGCATTGTACTTAGTATAGAAAGTCGAGAGTGGTGACTTATTGCTGAAGTTTGAGTTAAGGGTACACAGGGTTCAGTCAAGCATTTAGTAGATGAAGGCGCTTAGTGGAATTAAGTGAGATGTATGTATATCATTTTATATTTGTATACAATAGAATCTCATTCATGCCCTAATTCCATACCTTATTGCGCATCTTTTACTTGCGCTTACGGAGCTCCGTACTCCGCGAAACTACTTCTGTACTGAATGAAGCCTGTTCCTTCCTAAGTGCGTTAGCGAGCGGGTGCATTAGCTTATTTCTCGGGGTGAGTTAGTTTTACGGCGCAAGACTCGGTACCTTTATAAAATACTTATAGTTTTTAGCGTGGTCTACTGAATACGAGTTCATATTAGTCTTGTCGTATCAAATGGGTGTTAGTGAGCATATGAGAACAGTTTTCGTTAGCTGCCTTTCCGAGGTGCCTAAAAAAGTGCTTAAAGTAATAAATGTTTTGAAGCAAAGAAATGGTGCTTAAAGTAATAAATGTTTTGAAGCAAAGAAATGGTGTTTTGACTAGATTAATGACTTGGCGCCATTGCTGAAGTCTATCGTAAGCGGACGGCGCACTACAACCGTAGCAGGAGCAAGCCAAGCACCGAACCCAGGCCTCACTGAACCTACTTCAAACTCCAATAAGATAACGCGCCACCAGAGCAGATAGGTTTTCCACATAAAGAAAGAACTAGCAAAAGAACTCGTCTAAAAAGAAAAAGTCATTAAAACAACCGGAACAAGCAACAGTTTTCAAAGTTAGTTTAGAAGCAATTATGTGTCATATGTTTGTTTACCCGGATGAAGCAAGAGAGATTCCATGAGTAGAACAAGCAAGTCACCCGTCTCAGATACAAGCACTGGCGCAAGATATAGAAAACAAGAACAAGCACCGAACAAACAATGACACAATACAAGGCATTGCGCGTTATTAGGAGCAATAACAAGTGATAGATTTACAGAAGCCCTTTGCGAGTTGAGTTAACCGGGCATTAGCATTAGCTTATTCGAGTTTCAGAGTGGAGTTACAAAAGTGAAAGTGTTAACGCTTACTTTTTCTTTTTAGGTGCTAATGTAAGCTTACTTGAGCGGGTGCTAACACGAGTTCAACTCTCAGAATTTAGGCAGGAGGATCCTTTGAACAATATCCTTTATCTTCCCCTACTACACGGTATCTTCTTTCTAGCTTGAAGAGAGTATCCTTGCGTGCTCAGCCAGCTTTGCCTTGTATAGTGCTTTGCTTGCCCTTGTATAGTGCTTTGCTTTGCCTTGTATAGTGCTTTGCTTACTTTACTCTACCACTTGTTTGCTTGTTGAAGTTTTCTATATGATATAGGCTACGAAATGAGAAAGGGGACTTTATGAACCTATGAGAAAGGGGACTTTATGAACCTATGAGAAAGGGGACTTTATGAACCCCTGTGGGGCCAGTTCCTAGCTACCTATCTTCCGCAAGTCTTATCTCTATCCACCTCCTTAACTGCTAGCTCCCACTCTTCTGCAAGTCCTCTCTCTTTAACTGGATTACTTTATTCTTGAGGGCTCCCAAGCTACGAGTTCCTAATTACCAGCGCTTCGAATGAAAAGGGGAAGGAGAAAGTTCCTAACTGCCAGCTCCGATGAAGGACCACCAAGAACGAGCAAGAACCAAACAAAGCCATTCTGAAGTAAGAGCTCCAAGGACTCAATTCCTAGCTGCTCCTGCCTCATACCTTCGAAGGACTAAATCCCTCACTGGTTTTGACTCAACCCTTACATCAAGGACTCAATCCCTAGCAGCTTCTACCTCATATCTTCCAAACAAACACTCTTTCCTTCTTTCTATCTTCCAAACAAACACTCTTTCCTTCTTTCTATCTTCCTAACTCCAACCCTCCTAGCTCCTAGCACCCGAGCACCTTTATTCCTTTTTGATTTCTTAAGCGCTAGGTCCTCTATTCAATTCCGTAACTAAAAGGCCTGATAAGAGCGGAGCAAGAGATAGGAAGGTTACAAAAGAGCAAATCCAGAACAATAGAATGAGAAAAAGGGCTCCATGGCAACTACTTTGACCAGATCTTTGACCTCCTCTCTTTCCCAACTCCCTATACCACAGAGATGAACTCCATAAAAGCACTACAACCACAACGGGGTAGAGGAAGGCACTACCAATTCCAGAGGTCTTAAAAAAGCCTCAACTCAACCTTACCGAGGCCAATAAAGAAGTCTAGATTACTATCAATTGTTTTCTATTACTGAATTCACTAAAAAGAATAGAACTCCTTAACTTAACTCAAGAGTCAGTGTAAAGAAAAAAGCGAATCCTCGAGCATTGTCAGCTATAGAATCATAGGCTCTAAAGTATAAGCTGGCTGCGTTGATGGTATTAGATGGTTATGATTTTGAGAATAGAAGATAGTAGTGCCCGGTTTAATCAATGGATACAGCTTTGATATCAGTAGCTAAAGAAACTAATTCATTAGTTGGTTTCCCGGCTTTGAGTTTGACGCCTCAATTCCTTATTCCCGCGTCCAAGTATCAGTAGCCCAGGTTGTATTCCGGGGTAATCCATTTCTTATGTTAGTACATGGGTTTGGCACACTTACTTATTAGTTTGATTCACTGAGTTCAATTCCTACGTTAGCATTGATTGAATCCCCTTGCCCCTGCGTACGAGCTAAATAATTGGTGCATTAGTTCAGTCTGGTCGGAGTGGGTTTGTCCTCAAAAGCACTAGTTCGATTCTCTCTTATAAGATGAAGCCTTGTTAGCACTTAGTGAAAGTCTCTCCATTGAGGTGGTAGTTGAATCCCTGCTCCTATTAGCTTCCATTCTGTATTGATGACTTTCCAGAAATAGAGGTATAGGTTGGCAAGAAAGAGCGGGAGCTCAGCGCATCCACTAATAGAAATAGAGAATACGGGACGACCCCCTCAGCGAAGAGTGGAACTACTGAAAAAACATACTATTGCTCCTCCGCTAACAGGAATGGAACAGTGCCCAAAAGGACTGACACAAGAGAAAAGGGCATTTGGCGACTAATCAGGTGATATCAAGACCGAAAACTTATCTTATTGGCGCAACCCCAAACCCAAGGTCTTTCCTGTCGCAAAGGTAGGATTAAACTCATAAGTAAAAGAATGAATTCACTAACTTAGAATAAAAAAACGACAACATATATAGGAATTACACAAGCGACTGTAACAAAAGCAACAGGAACAGGCTACTTCTTCTACTACTACTACTACTACTGATGAGGCTAAAACCACCGACACCGATGCTTTAACTAATAGCTAGGGATCCCACTACGGCTTCTAGGACTTCGACCAGTGTCAACGAGGACTTACCTTACTGACCTCCGCTCCGGAGTCTTAGTCAGCTTTCCCAGCTACTAGGCTTGCTACCGTCACCTTCGTTCTCTCGCTATCGTTTATGATTCTGACTTACAAGTTTTAGCATATCATACCGCTCGTTGGCTTCGAACTGTCATTACTTTCTCTTTTTCTTGACTTTCAGCTTCGGCCTTACACTCCTAAAGTATTCTACCCGTTAGGCTGCGTTCTGAAACTAATTCCTTCTATGCCTAGCTTACGTCCTTCCTAGCAGACCTTCGATTCTAAAACTACCAACTAAAAGATTTAGCTCAGTACGGTAGAACTAGTAAATCCACTACTGCTAATAAGGAGCGAAACCGGGCATAGCTCTAAGACCATTTTATAGTAGAACAGATTTGCACTAAACAATAAAAGAATCGACCAAAGAAAAAAGGGATATGTATTAGCATCAGAAAATAGGAACCACATGGCCGCCCAATAGGAGTTATTAATCGTTTTTACCAGTGATGTTAGTTGGTGCAAGGTCGGTCGAGGTGATGGAGAGCTAAATCATAATGTTTCATGATGGCTCCCGGTGGAATTGTACTAATGATTGTCTAGGTCTATGGACCGAGGGGAACCGAGTAGATGAACCCAGTGTCGGACTAATAATGGAGTAGGTGATATGACGGAAAAGCAGGATAGAAAGCAAGATCAATAAACTCACAAACCAGGGAACCCGGTAGAAGAATCAATGTAGAAATAGAGACAAGCAACGTATACTAAAGCAACTACTACTATAATAATCATAATAATAAAGTAATAAAGTCGGAATGCAATGAGATACTAAGTCCAAGAAGAGGATCAGTAGTTTGCATTTCACTTAGTAGTAAAAGAATGGCAGTTGAAAGGAACAACTCAGAACTCACCTTATCCCCGAAGTAGTAATTCCACCGAGTAGTACAAGAATACAAAGGTTGGACATATATTTCTTAGGGTTTATCCAGCGCATCAAGAGATAGAGTCAGAATATCGCTAACAAGGCCGGCTAACTAGATTTATATTGGTACTGGTCCCTACCCTATTGCTGCTTAAGTTAATTACGGGTATCAGGGAAAGGAATTCCACAGTATTATTATATATGGATTTATTCCTGTTGTCTTTGAGCGGCAGTGTGCTATGTTGCAATGGCATACTAAAACATAGGAGCGGCGGGCTAACCGAGTAGGCTTGGTTTACAACAAGTCGACTTGTTTTACTTAGTTTTCTTCTTTTATGAGTATGGATTGCATTCCGAGCCGAGAGGTGGTATTCTAATCTTTTAGTAAGTATTTGATTTCTTGGTATCAGTTGGAGGGTATCAGAGCACTAAGCTCAATCTATATTTCATTACCGGGATTAGACCTTTCCTACGCTAGTGCGAGTCTCGTGCTGCTGCCTCAAAGTCTTTACTTTTGGTTGGGCAATTGGCCTTATTTTAATAGTAGCTTCAAACTTACCTGCCCGGACTGAACTCTACTAATAATAGTAATAGTAGGTGTACTTAGCTATTAGACTCAAGCTACTGCTATTGGAATTCCACTACGACTAGCAATGCTGCTATGCTACTATGACACGACTACTATAATTACATAAGAAATCAAACCAAACTAGAAAGTAAGAATCAGCTACTACCTAATGGAATGGAACTTTGCGAATACAAGAATGCGGCTACCACCTATATGAAAAAACTAGCAGCTCAAAAGCAGGAATAAAACTAACACTGCCCAAACTTATACTCTAAGCTGGAAGCCAACTACGAATAACAGACTTACTACCTTTTGTCCTTTAGTCATAGATTCCCGGACCTAACTACTTACTTTCCAGCTTCAGTATTTGTAATAGTAGCTTCAATGCCTATACTTATTAACTCAATGCCAATGTCCACCTACTAGTATCCAGCCAGCTAATGTCTATCATTACATATACACCCATATATCCTATCCACAACTATTACCTTACTCCTTTCTATTATCTTATATTAACGGGAGGATTCTATTCTGTATTATTTATATTCTTCTGTTTGCTTACACTACGTTATTCTATTATCTTAGTTATAGGAAGGGTAGCGGCTCTCATTGAATACCAGTTCCAGAAGAAGAATAATAACAAAGTACTGGCCGGTATTGGCAAGAAGAAAGCACAGGCGTAGCGAGGAATAAAAGCAGAAAGTACAGGCGTAGCGAGGAAGAAAAGCAGAAAGTACAGGCGGCAAGGTGGTGTACTTAACCTTCTTTTCTTGTGTTGTCGACGAGAGAAGATGAGGCCAAAAAGAATATGGATACGGGTTAGGATCATTTGCGGGACCAGTATCTCTGAGGCTAAAGCAGAAGCCAGGAGAAGAATAAGCTCGGGTTAAGTATCCTGTTGCAAGTCCAAGGTCCAAGAGAATAAGCAAGCTGGGATCAGGCGGGCGAAAGTCAGCAACAATAGGTTCTGAATCTCAAGTGGAGTTCATAAATGAGAGTTCTCGCAGAGCAGAGCAAAGATTAGAGCCAGATCCAGTAGTATATGAAAAGTCAAGATCACTGAGTCCAGATCCTTATGAAAGACAATCAGGACACCTCGCTTCAGTTTAGGAAATAGAGATTCTTAACTTCACCCTTATTACTAGTTAGGTCTACGATATCAGATGCGGGATAATCAGTAGCGGCGGATTGGAACACTACCTTATTAGATTTGAGACTCCGCTGGAGGAAATGTCACTCGATAACCTACTCCTTACTTGGTTGGGCACCTTACTGCTCCACCTTCTTTTTAGTTTAATTTAGGCTCGAACACCCCGGCTTTACTTTCAATGAGGTAATACAAAAGGCTGTAACTCCTACTGGAAAGGGCTGTAACGACTACTTCCAATACTGAAATGATACAACAAACTCAGCCTATATCATACTAAAAACAAATCTATACGTTTATTATAGGCGCAACACATCATAGGTTATACTAGAATACAATTGAATGATTATTTGTAACATCAAAACTACATCTTTCATTACGTAAAACACACCTATTCTATAAGCTATTGATTGAAACCTTATTCTCTGATTCCACTGGTTAGTTAAAGCTTGCCCTACTGCCCGCGAGAACACAGCTATCGCCCGCTATGGCAGCACTACTACGGGAATGAGAATACCGATACAGGGAATTGAATCCGGGCATACGAGAACGGAGCTACTACTGGAAAGAATGGAACAAAAGATAGGGAATTCGCCACTGTCCCCGATAAGACTGACATCAATGATAACCCCTCCTTTCTTTGATTATGACTATCCTGTCTGCCATGATTACGTAACTGTCTCTAAGACGGAGCTACTATACTGTAGGAAACCCACTATACTGTCTCTTCCGGGCTTACTCTCATTACCATACCACTTAATCGCATTCTTTCACTACCCCTAAGACTGGAATCAAGAGCCAAGCCAACAAGACAAGACCGTACTGCTATGAAAATAAAACACTTACTTATCATATTGATACTGAAAACACTGACTTATCGTATTAATACTATATAAATGGAATCCAACATCTAGTTCCGATGCGAAAGTTAGTTCTTTCCATCTGACGTTGCTGTCCAAGCCTTATTATTTTATTGACCCCAAAAAAAGACAAGCCTTATTGTACCTATCACATGCCGAGCTCGCTTCCAAGCCGACCTTTCCTTTATCATCCTGACTTTCCCTGTAGCTAAGTCTGACTCATCTAAAGTGGAACCGGGCATATAAAGGCAATCGGGTTAAGTTAATCAATTGGGCGAAATCTTACTACCTTGTGGGCTAACCTAGATCAATTGCTGGCCTACCTATCCTGTAGCTGAGTCCTGATCCCTCTACACAATAATAATCCAAATAGGAATAAAAGAATCCCATAAGGCAATGTCCGCTTGAGAGCTAGTGGATCAACTCAGCGGCAAACAGATACTATACTAAGAATATAAGGAATAGGTATGATTGCTCTGAACCAACCCGCCAAGCAACTAAAACTAAGTAAAGTAAGCTAATGCTACATTCTCATAAATCAAAACATCAAATCAAGTAAGAAAACAACTCCTAAATCACCAACACTACTTAGCCTTCCATCCGAACTAGACCTTTAAACTGACCTCGCTTCCTTAATGTTAGACCGGTCCCCTAAAAGCTATATTTAACCCTTTAGTCTTATAATGCCCCCTCGCATTCCATATTACCATACATACTATTGATTTACTATTGACTGACTTAATTAGAAATAGCATTCTAAATAGAAGTAAACAACTATAATCAAAGAATCAGAGACAGTAGGTAGTAGTGCTTTCTTGTATGCAGTGGTTGTATTCCTCGTTAAGAGCTATAGCCTGCCTTATTGTATCGTAGGTGTATTCTTTTATTAATAGATCGGATTAGCCCACTAGTAGTTCCGCCTTGCTGGCACTTGTTTGATTCCGCCTTCTGTGTCTAATTCCCCCATGCACCAACTCATTCCTAAGGCGACAAAGTAAGGCTTAAGGAGTAGATAGCAAGATTAATAGGGGGTCTGAGATTGATACAAAAAGTAAAGCAATAGGCTTGATAGCTAGGAGAGCTAGATTAAACTAAGTGCAGTGGAGTTGGAATCAATAGGTAGGGGATGCCCGGTACAACTGTAAGAGTGAAAACAAGGACAGCAAAGTAAAGACAAGGCGGTAGGGATATAAGGATTTGAGCGAGGGGACAAAGATGTAGTTAGTGGAGCCAAAGGTCCGGATCGGTAGCTAGAGAACCAAAGTCAATAGTATTATAGGCTGAAGAGCAAGGAAGTAGGGCTTGGAGCTGCTGGGCGAGTAAGCCTTACACAATTACCAAAGCAGAATAAAAGCAAAGAGAGGTGTTTTGAAAGCGGAGATCAAGTTTTCAATACAGGAGAAGTAGGCTAATGTATAAGAAAGGAAGACTCACTTATGTGCATAGGCCCGTTACTTACTTGCTAGATTCTTACTATTTTCGGATACTATATCTTGTTATCAGGGAGGCAAGATAGACTAGGATGGGAGCCTAGTGGAATAGATGGTTTTGGTGGCTGTTCCCACTGTCATAGGATCGATCCGTACGCCTAGTCTCATTCTAATAAGTTTTATCGCGGGGCCTTTCCAGTACTGGTTGAGGAATTCGAAAGGGAGTCAAAGAATGGGGTGAGCAAGTAAGGATAACTGACTAGGGATACCCGGGCTAAGGATACCCAGGCCAAGAATCTAACTCAATAGTATAAATGACTCTCAAGTGGGCAAGTAACAATTTAGCCGCGTGGGGAACAACGATACTGTTTATAAGAACGAGAGTTTCAATAAGGAATTGCACTAACAGAAGCAAACACCAATAGAAAGGATTGAACTAAAAACCTGTAATTGAATGGTGCCTTCAAAACCCTATGCTCGATTGTTAGCCTTATAATCACCATAACCATATAAGTAGCAGAACCAACCTAAAAACTGGCAATTGCACCAGAGTGGGCCTACTATATTACTCCGGCTTTCTTTGATGCGAGGTACCCTAGAAAGAAGAGAGTTTACTCAGTGCCAATGAGACTCTACACTAGATTTTGACAGTGCCAATGATATTATTACTTTGGGCAGGGCTCAATTACTGTTAGCGAGAAATATGAATCAACCAGTGGGGGCGTCTCTGAACTCTCGGGCAGGGATACCGGACAAAGCATACTAATGATGATGCATACAATAATAAGTAATGGCAACAATGAGGCTTGAACTATATTTCATTTAGGAATGTTGCATAAGAGATTCTCAATGTGGCATGGAGGGCTTCAACTCAATACACCAGATCGGAATCGGGACTGAAAGAAAGCAGTCTCATACCAACTCCTCCTTGTAACGTGCAATAGTATTTGGTATTGTTTTGTTGGGGTTGAAAGAACCCGCTAGTAACTTCCTTCATAATTAAAGATAGGAGCGGTGGGCTAACGAGTAAGTCGGAGTTCCCCCTTATTTATTGGGAGTAGTCGGCTTCTCATCAGTACTGGTATGATTAAGTGTACCCGAGGAGAGTCTTGTCGGTAGCAACCCAATTCCCTAGTTGTGAGCGTCCGCCCTGTTAGTCACAGTGAAATTACCTATGATTAGTTTGATTCCTACAAGCACTTGTTTCATCCTCCATTACGAGATTCAGTCTGGATGGGCGCCTCAGGCATATGAGCTACTAGTTTCATGTTAATGATTAATAACAAGTTGAAGCCCTTACCCGCAGTAGAGCAAGTCCAGTAGTTGATATATGATTTTAAAGGAAGGATAGGTAGACTAGTGGGGCAGGAATGTCAGGCCAACTTCTTCACTAAGTAATGTTATGGGCGAGCCTAGTCTCTCGGGAGGGAATCTAGAACTCCACTAATCAATTGAAGAGTGTGATAAATGCCAGTAAGCCCGATAGAAAGGAAAGAAAGAGTGCACCAGGGCAATCAATCCCTTTGTTGCTATGTTTTTCGGGTGGGGGAAGCACGAGGACAATTCTGATTTGACCCCTAGAGGTAGATGCTATTTCCTACACGCTATTCCTCAGTACCTTATTACCTTTAAATACAAAGTCAAACACTACCCAATGGTTCACTATCCGATGGATGTAACTAGAAACGGACCGCACCGAACTCCTATGCTTACTCACTATATATAGATCTAGCCTATGACTTTCCCCCTTGCATTCTGTATTGATGGTTATTCGGTTATTTATATAATATGGATTAGCGGTTTGTGAAGGAAAACACCAGTCCAAAAACATCAACATATTTTCCATTTCCCTTGAAGAGCTATGGTTCCGGCGTTAAGTCGACTTCTCTTCTCTCTTTCTTATTGAAATCAAAGCCTATCGTTCCTGTTTCTGATCTTGGCCTTTGTCTCGGTCTGCCTTTCATAGCTGCCTTTCTTACTATCTTGATTTGAATTATGTGACTCCTGCTTCGGATCTTTTGACCAATACCGATAAGGCTGAAACAAGTGCTTTTTCATAATGGAACTCCCGGCAAGCGGACTTTAGCTAGCAGCTGGGTTTAGATGGCTAATACTTTTAAGGCGGAAAGTAACTCTAACTGGAATGCTACTAGCACTGATGGGAGTACGAACACCGATAATAAGAATAAAGGAGCAGGGCAGGTCAGAATCAATAAAATAAAGGAGTAGCGGAGGTAACTCCAGTCCAGCAATAAGTAAAGTCAGCCCTATCTAAAGGAATGGCATACCCCACTAAAGAATTCCAACAGGCAATGTAAGAGTGAAGGAGCAGTTTTACATCTATAAGCTACATCTCGCATAGGCGTCTTATTAGATTTAAAGTCAATAGTATGGGAAAGTCAGAATAAATCCTAGATCCAAGGGTGGGCCGGGTAAGCATCTATTGTTAGGGCGATGTGCAAGTAAGGTGTTTTTCAGAATGAAGGTATAGATCGGTGGTTTTAGAATCGAATAAAGGAAGGGCGCTTCTTTTCTTATAGTAGTGGTTGCTTGGCCAATAGTATCCGCTTGGTGAGTCGGGGCTCATCAGTCAAAGAATCCAAGTGTTGAGAAACAGAACGAAACCACAGTGCCGAATGCCCCATAACAATGAGATCATTAATATAGAATAGGACTCAACAGTAGAAATCTGACTCCGGGGTCTCCTACTACTACTTACTTCACGGGATTGAACTATAAATACAAAACGAATAGAACTCTCTCTCTAGTAGGCAAGTATCAAATACGGAGCAGAGTTCAAGAAGGGAGGATATAATGATGTATCCTAAGGAAGGGGCCGGACTATTGGAGCCTAATATTTTGTAACCTGTAAGGGAATTCTGTGTATGGGCGGTTTTCTTCGTAGAGTTTCTTTAGGTCCCGAGTACTATTGCCCGCTAAACGATAAAGTCCATAATAAACTTCAGTGCCTATTGCTGTAGTAGATGGTGAAGGTGCAGGTTCGGCTAAGTGAAGAGCGGGAGAGGGGTGTTTCTCAGATCGAGCGGGAAAGGCGTGTTTCATTAATCATAGAATAGATCTTGGGATCACGGTGCTTCCATGCCCCTAGGGAGACTCAGACTAAACAAATCGGGTGCTTATCTCATAGTTAGAGTAAGCAAGTTGAACCACTTTCTCTTCTTACGTAGAGTTACCCGTAATCCGGCTCTAACTGGTTGGTGCTTGCCCACTACGCGGCAGCTCTGTTAGTGCAAAAAAGCAAGTACGATATAAGAGTAACAAACCAACCACAGCATACTTATTACTTATCTATTACCACAGCATACTTATTACTTATCTATAACATAGTAAGACTTGAAAGTTACACATCTATCCTATTCCTCCTTAAGCAGATTCTTTCACTTTTGCATGCAAGAGTTAGACCCAAAGTCGAAAGTGACTCTACTGCTACGGTTCTTGTTGCAGTGAGATGAGGTTACTTATTGATTTGAGGTTACTTATTGATTTATGTGTAGCGCTCTCCTCTCTGAGGTTACTAATTGATATATGTGTCAAGCTCTCTGTAATATGATTGTAGTCAGTTTTGTTAGGTTACTGTGCTTATTTCATAGTTATAGGTGCACTCTATCTCTTTACTTTCTTTAGAGTTTTTCGGGATGCAGTAGGAGTGAGTTTTGGAAGGATTAGGATAGCTAGATTCAGTACAGTGGATAATGAGTGGTGGTCCTGCTCTCTTGCTTAAGTAGAGGTATATGGGAAGTAAAGAAAGTGACTAGCTCACTAACGCCGATACGATGCAAATACAAATTCTAATTACTCGCTCGTACTAACGCGCAACGATAGAAGACCCGCTAAACTAAAGTAAGCTAACGCGCCTGCATACTCACTGAACCGACAAACCAACCTGATTGGAATGCTCATATTGGCATTTATAACCTTGCTTAATGATGTTGCTTACTTTACGGACTTGTTTCATTGCTTAATACTAATAGTAGAAAAAGAAGGCTAATAGGAGTATCCTACTGATAAGAAATGACCTATTGCTTCTAAGAACAGAGCACAGCTGCTGGCAAACAGACTTGTCCTAGCGCTTTTCCCATAATCAAACTAGAAAAGGGGAAATCCACTACGACTAGCAAGAGTGTTCGTTCTCACTACTAGCAATAATTGATTCACTGCCACCAAGACTGCCGCTACTGGAACAAACCCATTGCTTCTACTACTTTAACTTGGAACAGGGGATTCACCTAATAAGTCTCGGGCTGACTTCAATGCAAATCAGGATTTAGCTACTAGCTATAAGACAACAACTCCAAAGTAAGAAATCAAACCCTGCTGCGGGGATATACAGATTTCACCCAATAAGTATAAGGATGAAAGACATACAAGGGAATATTGATACAATACTTAATGAAATTGTATTAGCATCTGCTCTCGTATAGTAAGCAAAAGAATAGAGTTCATTTGGCACCACTACTTATTTGCATTCTGTGGTTCACCTATTTGACTCTACCTCTCTTTGCTTTCATTCATTATTCGGTTAACTTAAGCTACTGCAGCTAGTAAAACTCAGCATGGTAATCTAGGCTGATATCCAGTATAGGCATACTAAGCATGGTAACCCAGGGACGCCTACGGTAATGAAAGCAAGCAATAGAGGCTTCAGTTCGAAAGATGGAATCGGCAATTTCATAGTCAATAAGTAACACACACCGCATAGATATTAGAAATCGAATAAGTAACTAGGGGAAGTAAGCCCTATTTCTTTGCGTAATTCTCTTAATACACAGTTGTGAGCCTCGTTAGTACTATTTTGTCATATGCCCTTGCCCGCTCCGAGCTAAGTACCAGTACTAGTTAAATAAATCCTTTCTAGTATTAGTTCGAACCCGTCAGGTAGTGCTCAATTTTAAGTGTAAGAGTTCAATTCTTCTAGGTAGTAGCGATATAGCCTTTCTTTGTCTGTCAATGTGTTAGAAGAGGTATGCCCGGTATCCTGCTTCAATGTCTTAGAGCTATGCCGGGATCTTTTCTCTCTATTTCGTATTCGTACCGAGCCTAGGATTTCATGTTAGCATAATAAGAGAGAGATCACTAGCGAACAGGAACGAACTCTAATGTAAGTGAGTCTATCAGCTTGAGCGAACGGGGAGGATCGAACAACAACGAACCACGGCAAGTCGAACAGCAACGCACAGGTATTTATTTATTATTTATTAACGAACATAGATGGTACCCAGGCATAGAACATAGATGGTCCACAGGCAACAAAGGTACTTCGACAACTTTGGTAGCACATGCATTGGTGAGCAACTGGTCTAGGTGTGGCGCACTCAACTCATTCATTGAAATAGTAAACTCCTAAGGTGAGCTGAGCTCAACTATGTTCTTTGGATCACTACAAGGGAAAGCGTAAACGACTCTGTTTTATAGCTCTCATTCTTATCTTAACTGGTAAACAGTGCTTTCCTTTACTTCCCGCAACACTAGCACCCGAGCCACTTGTTTACGATGAAGGCCCTACTGTAACTGGTAATTCTCCACTGCACCTTGCCTCCTTGGACGTAATAGACTTTTCCCCAAGAACGGTAACTTTCATCTCGAACTCTCCTTTCATAACCAATTGCTGTAGCTGATGATGATATGAAAACTGGCACTGTTGATTCAGTTACTGCCGCTTCTAGTTCTCGAACTCTCCTTTCATTTGCATTCTATTCGGCTTCCGCTTATGATCCGGTACTTGATTATTCCCCGACTGACTTCATTTCCGACCTAAACTTGAATTGCAGATCCCCTCATATGTTATTTATGATCTTGAAACATACTCTCTTCTCTACTTTCATAATTGCTTGCGAAAGATGATCCTGATCTTTTTATTCCTCTTGAGCTTGATTTGATGGTTTCATTGAATTGTTGAATCTATCTTATTATCTAATTCTAAAATGCTATACAAGGGCATGGCTTCACCCCTCTTTGCCAACCGTAATATAAGTTAGCAACCGTACAAGAACGAGTCAATTGAATAAGCACAGCTGGAAAGAGTCAGTCTTACTTGGCTACTCTAGAAACCTATTGTTAGGTCTAGTCCATATGGAACTAGTCTATTTCTTTTAGTAAACATAAATAAAATAGGTCCATAGGTTGGCTGTATTCCTCACCTGTAAACTCGCCCTTAAGCCATCTTTCTATTATCCATGTCCTTCCTTCTTACCTTGAATCGTATCCACTCTGGTCAAGCCCAAGACCCGAACTCGTAACAATCATAATTGTGCTAAAAACTAGTCGAATGGAACTAGGGCATATGGGACTGTCCCTCTTCGTCTTAAGTCTGCATCGCCCCTTTCTTTGACTGAAGGTAAGGTGTTCCTAAATGCGCAACTCCGATATGTTTGTATTGATAAAGTCAGTCTGTAGTTCGGAGCTATTCCTTTCTGTTTTATTTACCGTTGTATTGATGTAGTCTGCAAATCAGAATGGTTTACCGTTACTAAAGACTAGGTTGGCTATGAGCAAGTCCTGTTTTCGATAACTTGAAGTCGAGTTTCAAAGAATGAAAAGAAGTACAAAAATGACTACTGGTACTAGATGATATACATCAATTCCTTCTGTAGCGCTAAGTCAATCAGTATCTGGGTGCAGGTCTTCAAGTGTAGTTCGAGTGGAATTGTAAGGATCGAGTGGTTCTGGTCCAGTTGCACTACTTATAATATTTTGGATTCAGCTCTTAAAGAAGCAGTTCGATAATCAGCAGTAGAGAGTTAGTCGAGAAGGATCTACAGAAAGATCTGAAGCAACAGAAGCTAGATCTGGAGCTGTGCAATGCAAAATGGTGTTTCTGCTCGAAAGCAAGTAGAAAGGATGGTTTACAATGAAGGATTTATTTGTTGCGTTGCTTGACATAGTAGTAGCAAAATGAAAGATGAAATCAATTATTAGTTTTCCTCGGTGCTTGGCGCAAGAGAGGAAAGGAATAGGTTTAGTTGTCAGCTGCCCGCTCACTAACAAGCGATCACTCACTCACAAAACAAGTGCGTCTGCAACGGCTGGCTAAGGCGGACGTCACTCGCTAACTAAGAACTCGCGTAAGCGCTTTAACTTAATATTCTATATGGAATTGGGCTCATTTCTCGCCTACAAACCTATGCCCCGTGCTTGGAAACTTCCATGAGCGTTAGCCCATTGAATGTGAGTGCACCACTAATAGAATCCAGTAACTAAACACTTATGACTCTGCTACTGTAACTGCTCTACCAAAGTGCAGAAAGGGATTAAGTGTCATGTCATTGTATATGGAGGTAAATAACAAAGCACAGCAACAACTTCAAGGTGATCTTATCATAGCCATAGGGGCGAGTAACAAAACCCAGCAACAACTAATTTCAAGTAAGAAAAGCATCAAAGTAAGTGCATAGAAACACGTTGTAACGACGAGGTTTATAGACGCGGTGGGTTTACTTCGGGTGCTTTTTTAGGTTCGGTTAGAGAGGTGATTGTGTTGGCGACGTTGATTTAGTAATGAGGTAATATTACTCCCTTATATACGATCTCGGTTAAGCGCTAAAGGAAATGGTCTGATTGTTCCGTTCCGCCTACTAGTCTACAGGAGAATACACTAGATCTGATGAAGCAGCAAACGATTCTGCAAGGATAGGTCGGTCGGGCAAGTCGTTCAACGTTACACGAGTCAGGAGTTTAGTTATAAGATGGAAAATCTTGTATGCTTGACAGCGCTGCGCAAGACTCCGTCAAGTGCGCCAGTGAGCAGCTCAATTCCTCATATTGTACCTAATATTATACGGTTAGAGATCAAAAAGCACTTACTTTTAGACGTTTTCCAACTATATAAGTTTGGGCAACAAGTCCAGTTTCTTTTGGTGCTAGTGTTGCCGGTGAAGAAAGTTTAGGTATAGTGACGCTTCAATTCAACCAAGCAAGAGTCAAAAGCAATACAGGAAAGAATAAGTGTTGAGCTGAGCAAAGGTGAGCAAAGGTAAGGAAAGGTTTGATGGCAGACTTTCTTTGATGCGCGATGTACTTCAATAGAGTATAATAATCTAACTTGATGCGCGATGTACTTCAATAGAGTATAATAATCTAACAGCTCGACTTTCATCCGTGTTGTCAACGAGAGAATGAATCAGTATCAAGGCGCAGCATATGCATAAGCTGAAACAAGATTGAGTCTAAAGTCAACAGCAAGCGAAAGCAAGTCAACTGCAAGCGGTTTTTCACTTACAGTGGAGTCTCTTTGCTTTGGGTACGAAGTTTAGGTGTAGCCCAGCCAGCCAGTTTTAATCGGAGTAGAGATCAGAGCTCTTTAACAATGCCCAAGTAATAGAGCGGTATCTTATGGTTGTAGTGAGTCGGCCTATGATGATTGTTTTGTCTTGTCCTGCTGTAGCAAGGAGGAATTGAATTCAATACGTGTCGAGTGTCGGGGAAGAATATCTTTACTGGCTTTAATGCGAGGTGTGGTCCAACAGAAGAATCCATTTGTGTTTTATCGTATAAGGCCGCTGCAGTGAGTGAGGGTTATGCTAGGAACATGCCCTTTATCCTTATACACATATTATGTATAGTTGTGGGATGTGCTCCTTCCACTCAGTACTCCCTCTCCCAACCTAGCACCCCTTCCAATAGATAAAGAGTAGAAGAGTAGACCAGAGAATGTTCCAATTGAATCCCAAGTTTCCGGATAAGGTACTGGCTTTGAAGCGCTAAGTTAAGAAGTTGTATACGGGTCCGAGTAGAGGAAAGCCTACAGGGTTCCCTTTCTTTGGCAGATCCTTATTCCTTTTCTATGTTTTTCATCCACTTTCTGCTAAGCAAATACAAGTTTTACTATACGGCAATTGAATAAGTAATTTCAGAATTCAAAACAGTAGTGCCGGGCAACTACGTACCTCGGCAATTCTTTCATAGGTCCTCTGTCTGCTTGGCCCTACTCGGCAAGGCACTAATTCTTAAATAAAGTAACATCACATAGTCCTACTAAAGAGGAGCGGAATCTATCAGCCCTAGAGCGCGATCATGAACTAAGTCCTCGGGGGCAATCTTTCATTCATAGTGGATCCATTGCAAATGCAACGATGGTCCACAGGCATAGAACATAGATGGTACCCGGCCCGGGCATATAAGCTCGGATTATACAGATGTTGGATCCGTGAATTCAATTCCTTATTTCTATATTGATTATCATACCAGTAAGGGAATCCTAGGTACGAGAAATAGAGAGAAAGAAAGGATCCAAATCCGTAGTTACAGCCGGAGTTCCTAGTGAAAGGATTGTAGACATTGGTAGCAGCCCTTTCGGTGGTAGTTGAATCTCCTGTTTTTAGTTCTCATGTTACAATAGTTGTGTGGGCACTCACAGGTTGAACCCAAGCAAAGACAGGCTCGTAGGCATGAATACAACAACAAAAGCGATGAGTAGAAAGCCTGTTTCCCTGTAGTAAATCTCAAGTATGAAATTCAGAATGCAGCAGTTCTCCACGAGTACGAAATACCACTCGGCTCGGGGCTTGCTTGATTAAACTATAGCAATGGACACCCAACCTCTCTCGCAGGGAATCAAACGAATAAGTAAGAGAATTGAGTACATGAGTTTCATAATGGAACTAAGCAAAGCAGTACGGGAACTCAACAAGTAGTAAAGGAACGAAGCAAAGGAAAAGGAATCTCAGCTTGATGGACCTGAGTGGAAGGATTAAGCTAAGGAGCGAGGTGATAAGAGAAAAGTCTTTAAGGAGATACGGCTTGGTCACTTGCTGGAGATAGTAAGGCGGGCGCGCTGCTGTGCTGGTTTGGTTCATTCCATTTATTAGCCGTTATAGCCTATAGTGCTGTGTTCGATTACCTGGTTCGGGGTGTTATGAGAAGCAAGCACTAGCTGCACAGTCTTTGGTTATACTTTTATTATTAGGCCAGTGTTTTCATTCTCTGTTCCAAAGTGCAAGTCCTGTTATCGGTGGGGTGGTATCAGTCGTTAGGTGTACTGTTGCATTCCTGGGAGGTTTAGCAGGTTATGATAGTTAGTCAGCAACTCGAGTCTTGTCGGCGCTGGGTTGATTCTGTATTGTAGCAGTTGTCATTCCCTAATTCTGTTTTCTATATTAGTAGACTGAGTTCTCTTCTTTGTATTAGTGGTTTGATCTAAGGCAGTATTAGCCGTATCATATTCTCACTCAATATAAGTAAACAAACTGAGTCAAAGAAAAGAGGAAGATACAGGAAAGGAAGCCTATAGTAAAGTAAGGTCAGCGAACTGTAGAGCTGGGGCTGATAAGTAGGGCTTGGAAGATCCCTCAATAAGTAAGGCGTGGACCAAACTTAAAAAAAATACTACCAACAGACTGACGAAGCTACCTTTTTTATCGGGAAAACGTGAAAATACAATCTATCTTGACCCAGCTATGAAAGAAAATGCCAGTGCTATCAAAAAACCCGGGAAAACATAAATTATAAATTCACAATAGGTTCGCTATGAAGGAAAACTGGGTTGCTATTAAAAATCCCGGGGGCTAGACAAGTAACTACTAGACAAGACGACAAGCTACTACTAATGTAGCGCGTCAGTGAAGTCATCTACTATTAGTGTCGCGGCTGTTGAGCGTCCTCCGCGCAACAGTAATCGTTGCTTGTGTAGCGTCAGTGAGTTCTCGTTACGCGGCAGAAGTTTCATAACTTTTCTGTCTGTTTCGGGTTCGCTATGAAGGAAAATCTGGTTGCTGCCTTTTTTGCCGGGTTTCCATACTTTTCTTTGACTCTTCCTAGTAACTCTTTCAGCTTAGCGTAACTCTCTGGTGCCGGTGCCAGTGGTGCAATTCCGCGTCCTCAGAAAAAGTATTGCTCGGGGCACGATTCAATTCCTAGTTTCCGGATGCAACATTCATTTGCTTATGCCGATTCCGAGGAGAGTATGCCTATTATGTGTCCCAGAGGGGTGAAGCCCTATACTCAATAGCGAAATTCTGATAGGCCCCTAGTTTATGCTGCCTTGGGTACATCCCTGTCCTCCTGCTGAAGTCCTGTTTGCCCGGAGTTCGTTCGAGTACTTATTTTGGGGATTTCTTATGCCCCCGTTGCATCCTTTTATTAGTAGTTCTAGTATGTTAGCACGACATTCCATTCCTTTTAGTTAACAGCGAGGTTACTTCAAATAGCATGGTTTCTAATATTGTTTGTTACCCTACATTACATTCTATATTAGGGGATTCCATGAAACAAGCTTGCTCGTTCCGCACACGTGCGTTAGTTAGTGAGAGTTCTTTGAATAGAATGGAGTTCACCCTAAACACTATACACACTATAACTATAGGACAGAGGCATATGCACCTAAATACCAGTTTCTAGTCTTTTAGACGCCTGGCTCCGGGTAGATCGAAAGCAAGGATAGAAAGTGTAGTAGCCACCCTAAATTCTCAAAGTGGTTGTGTGTTAATTAGTTTTGGAAGCAATGCTTTGTGAAGTTACTTAAGTATACCCGCATGGTAAGGTAGATGATTTGAAACAAGCAAACAAATAGAGAGTCTAATATCATACATATGCCAGGTAGCAAGTGGGAAGGAGGACACCTTTACTGCTTGTTGACAGACAGGCCCCAAACCCAACTAGAATAAGTGTATCAGCGGCTAAAGGGAGTTCCGGCGCGGCACAAGAGAACGATAAAATGGTTGAATCAGCAGTTTCGGTTAAAAAAGATAAGAATGAAAAGTTAGTTCCCCGAAAAAGGACTTGACTGGTAAAACAAACAGTAAAAGAATTCACCTTAGCCGACGAATAAAAGAAAGGACTTATTGCGTGTCACTTCTAAACTCTGGTATCGTATACATCCGGGGTGATATTCCTCTACCTTAGATACTCCTGTTCAAGAACCAAGTGTTTGTTTTCAACTTACGGGAATTTGCATGTTGAGGAAACAAGTGAACTAGAAACAAGGGGTATTAAGGCTCTCAGAAAAGAATGCGCCCCTATAAAGACCTGAAAACAGTACCTTCAAGAGCTGTGGTGCACCATCTGCAACTCCAGAAATTATGGATAGAGTATTTCGGGGCACTAACGCTATTTGTGTTCAGGCGGGGTGGCCGAAAGGAAATAACTCGCGCAAGCTTAACTCCAACCTGCTACTATCCATTTTAGAATTCGCAAGCCAAGTTATAGGGCTGGGCCGCATCAGAAGCACATAAGAATAGGAAGTGCAATAAGGCAACAAGTTGAGTTACTCCATTTCTAAAATGAGTTTAAGTTGCCATATGTAGTAGAATGCTTAATTCTGTGCTACAAGCCATGTCATGATAGCTCTTTTCTTTGCAACAAGCCCTTTTGCAAGAACATGCAGCAATAGGAGTGACGTTACCAACGAGAGGTTGTGTCTAAATTAGTTCATCGAGCTAGCAAACAAAAGCTTAAATAAGAGTAACCACACCGATATTAGTTATTAAGGAAGCCTATTGTTTACTTTAATTTCTACTATGTGACTTAAGCGTTAACTTACTCTTGTGGGTGTCGGGGTGCCGATACTTTCGTTCTTTAAGTGTTAGGTTTGTTTTCAAGCAATATTCTAAGGTTAGCAGTGTTGTGTTGTTTATTCAATATTCTATACTATTCTACGAACTTCCATTATTAAAGCTTTGGAACAAACACCCCAAGATACTCTACTTGAGTGCGCTTGAGAAGGCAAGGCCATAATCTCGGTTCAAGGCAATAAGTTCATTCTGGGTCGCCGTGGTATCCTTTCGAAATCAATATAATCATCCCTTTCTTTCGCCTTTTTCTTTTCGCTCTTTGCTAAAAAGAAAATAATCTCCATCCAGTAGGAAGGAAGGGGCATAGAAATGTTGGCTTGGCTCTGCGATCGACATGTGGACTGATAGACCAGAGACCCATTTATTGTTTGACTACGCTTGAAAGAGCACAAGGGCGGACCCCAACCTCTGGATTTCGGTCATGTGCCCTGGTACCAAAAAGTATATGTTACCTTGATCTTGGTAGGAAGAGGTAAAATAGCACCCGAGTAACGTAAAAGTCACTTGGACCACAACGCCCTGAAGAAGGGTAGAACATTACTTGCTAATGACACTGTCACTCACTCCGTATTTGCTGACGCCGAAAGTGTGTACTAACTCGTATTAACTCTGACTGTGTAGCTACCGCTGAAAACAACATCACTTATCATAATGCTAAAACACATAATTGGTCGTTAGTAGTTGCTTTTCTTATTCTGTCCTTCAAAGCAAACAAGCCTGTACTATCTTATGCTACCTGACTTGAAGTAAAGATTACCCGATTGCTGCTGACCCGAGCGACTCTGACTTTCAACAACACCGATGCATGCAGTAGAAATTAGCATCTGGTTTCCTTTCCTCTTACAACAAACACTAATGCCGTATGTATGTCTTAGGACTTAACAAGCACCTGAGAAAGATAAGACTCCAAGGATCTGGTCGACATTCACTTTGCCCTAACTTTAACCAACGCCGCTCTATTATCCGGCTTGGCTTACTCACCTGATCTCGTCGACTTCACTCGCACTGTGTCTTCTGCTTCCATTTCTTCTTACTATCTAGCTTTAGCCTCTGATTTAGAGTTGTTGGCTTTCCTCTAAGACATTGAAATATCAAATACAGCCACGGAACTATATAAGAAAAGAGCTATTGAAAGCGGGCCCCTATCCTTTATTCTTATTTGTAATATGCTAATAGCAGTCCACTGTCGGAATCAAACAACTGGGTATCTCAGGCAGGAAAGAGAGAAGAGAACTGATGCTTATGAGAATGGGATCGTTGCTAACAAGAAGCCAGCACTACCCTATAGAATTGAATCAGTGCTAACAACAATGAAACGAGCCACTAGTTCTCTCGGGCAGGAAAGGAAGGCTCGGATGGAGTAGTAGCAGCCTCGCCCGTACCATTACAATTCCCCCTCTCCTATCTTGTAGTGGTAGTTGCTTGGCCGCCCTTGCTTTCTACCTAACCTAGGAGAATACAATGCCTCAATACATTTCATTTGTTACCGTCTCGGGTATCATTCTCTGTAGGGGTTCCTTCCATTGAGAAGAAAGAATAGAAGCAAGGATACACTAGTTCGCTAATATACCTACCTAACTAGCTACCAGTGATCAAACCCACTCACAAACTCAGGTTGTAACCAGTGTTTTCCAGATTTGAATCAATAAGCGGGAATCCAACTCATAGGTCAAAGAAGGAACTAGTGCCACCAGAAACTACTGCTTCTGAGAATGAAACGAACACAAGTACGGTCCGAATGAGTTGTTTGGCTAAGAATATGAGTGTGTTTTGGTTTGGCTAATCATGAGTTTTTCAACTAATAACGATGGATTTTTGGACTAGTGAATAACTCAACTCTCAAGTAAGTTCAAGATAGAAGTAAGGGCTTTTGGAATTGCACTAATAAGTATGAGATTGGGTAATAAGTGGGCAAGTAGACAAGTTCTAATTTGACTATAGTGTAGTGAGTATCGGGATGGAACTTAAGAGAAACCACTAATCAATCACTATACGAAAACATATTATCAATAGAAACCATATTGTCACAAAAGAAATGAGTATTCTATTATCTTATATTAATACAATCAATACCCTTCTTGCTTGTGAACCCGAACCTTGCTTTGTTAACTAAACTATTAGGATCGATTGCTAGCCTACCCTCTAAGCCTGCCTCCATTTTATCTGATTTTGACGAACCCATGATATATAATAGTAGTTAGTTTTCCCTTGCTTTGCTTACTATTTGCTTGCCTTGCTTTTATTCTTAACTACCCTCCTTCCTTATTGACTTTCTGAGACCACTTCAAACCAAGTAAGAGCGCAAGCCGACCGACCATACCATCTTTGTTTGTTGCGGCATCTTTGTTGCGGAGGTACCTACGTGTGAAAAAAGAACCCAATCATACATACCATACTACTAAAGAAAGCCTTCACAAGACGCCTATGCCGGATGCTCCTTTCTTTTCTTTCTTACTAGTAGTCAGTCTTGCCTATGAAATACAATAGTAAAACAAGGTTCCTTTAGACCGTGAAACAACTTGAATCTTATGGGCATATCTCTGTATAGAAAGCGCGGTACTTTACCCTGTTTTGTGTGGAACATCTTCTCAATCGGGCGATCCCATGCATAGAGGCGAGGGACCCTGCCAGATCTTCTACTCGTGCGGTCAGCTTATGACACACATACTTTATGGAGTTTAGGACGAATTCATGGTCATTCCTACCATTTGTTCTCATCATATCATGCCATTTTTACCACCTTGCGAGGATAATCTCTATGGATAGCCCGGAGAGGCGCTTGGGAAGTTCTTTGTCGTTGTGTCGACCAGATGGATAGGAAAATAGCTTTCACACAAGTAGTTCGTGTGGAACATATCTCTATAACTTACTTGGCAAGTCCTTTGTCCCCTTCCCCCCTAGTTTTATTGGTCTTTCAGTGCAGGTGGATGAACAGGTTTCACAATGAATTAAGTTAAGATACGCAGAGAGGAGCGCATAAGGAAGCATGGACAAAAGACCAGTCAGGCACAGCATTAAGCGATTGAAGTTGGTTTCGTACCTACTAATCCATTACTAATCCATGTGATACTTAGTCCGGTCTTCCTAACAGTAGATTATCCATCCACATTTAGATCTAGGAATCAGGCGTGTCTGGTGAATTTGATTGGTCCGGGCTGAAATGACTTAGATACAACTTCACTCATCTGGAGAGCTAGGAGTTTTCTTTCACAGCTTCGAGCAATCTGAACCTCAGAGGAATTATTACCTGAAGCCGAGGCCAACATATAAAGTTTTTTCCTCAATAATATCTCGTACGTAGGCGAAAGGGACGGCATCCGAATGAAAGGGACGGCATCTGAATGAAAGGGAAGGCATCCGAAAGCAGTGGAGAGGCGAACTACCCATCATTTGGATTCGATCTATCAGTGACAAGAGAAGGCGGAATTACACCCTCATAATTTGACTACGCAGTTCTGTTCCCGTGCCAGGCGGTAGATATCATCATGGGTTCTCTGCCATGGAGAGTAGGCAGGATTCATAGAGAAATGTTACCCACGTATACACATATTAGTGAGAGGTGACACTTATGCTTTTAGTGAGAGGTCCAACTTCCTCTTCTTTTTCCGTTAGGCGGGGCAGCTATCAATTCACCATTCGCGGGCAGCTTTCGAGAAGGAATAAGCGGTCAGTGCTTTTCCTCTTACAGAATCTGAAATAGACTGTTTGTTTTCTTTGCTTCTTACCTAATAACCCGGCGTAGATAGATTGACCAGTTGAATAGGTAAGCGATTACTTGCTTGTTTATGTGCTGCGCTGTGGTTTTGACCTGGTTGGCATAGAACTAACTCTAAGATGTTCTTTCCTCTAGAGAGGTGTCGTATGATGGTTGTGGTACATAACGTCCTTACCAGATGCTATGTACAGAGGTGCCTATATTCTATGCGAGTCTTTCCTCCGCTGTTAGTCGCTTAGCCAGCTGCTGCCCTTGTTTACTGGGATGGATTCTTTTGGCTGACTAAATTGGAAAGGTAGCTTATAATGGGAAAGGTAGCTTATATAGATTATATGGATTTTATAGAGAGAGTTACCCGGTTACCCAATCTAAAGAAATGTTACTCCTAATCACATTCCACGGTACTGAACTAAAAGAAAAGAGAGTAGGCACCCCCCCTCTGACCCCGTAAATACCAACCAACAGAATCCTCCTTTATTCCAAACAGAAATGAGGGGCCGCCCTGCGGTAACGAATATCTTGCCTAAAATATCTTGTCTATAAGTCGGGATAGGATAGGACTTAGCTCTCTTAGGTCGAACTCCGGTTATCGCGTATTGAACCTCCTGCTGAAACCTTTGCCTCTATCTCTACTTCTGGGTCTTTATCTCGAACTCAAACTGATGCCCATCCATCTATTATTCTATCTACTATTCTATATATATTATTCTAGATGCTGAGACGCGGGGACATGATACTTACGGCCGGGAACTTTTGCCGCTCAATCTCTGACTCCGCATTCAGCCTACACATCCATTCGACACCCAACGTTCGGCTTACTTCTAAGGGCTACTTTCAATCTATCTTCATCAAGCGGGTGCGGGTGAATTACAAGGTCCGCTTTTTCCTTTTGTCCTCTTTTCCCGTTCATCATAGAAAATCTTTCCTTGCTGAACTCTTCTCCGCTCTGAAATCGAGAGCTGTGGAGGTTTGTTTTCCTTCTTTTATTTGAATTAGGGCCCATGCCTATCTTTATGTACAGAATGTTGCTTACTCTATCTTTTGTGGGATTCTACTTCCGTAGTCAAAAATCGAATAAAGAGAACCAACCGAACCGGGGAAAGTCGGAATGAAAGAAAGAAAGCAAAGGCATTTCCTTCAAATGAGATAGAAGCTCCTCTCTCTTGGTTAGAAGTGCACCGGGCAGGTAGAGAGAATTTGTAAGCATCTAAGGAAGGCGGTAACTCTAGCAGCGGATATGGCGCGGTTATGTGAAAACCCTCGAAGACGATTTGTAGCATTCTGTTAGCTCTTCTTCTTTAATCAATCGAATGCCCATTTTTAAATTAAGAGACTATTACCATCTCTCGGCCTAAGATCCTGCAGGAAAGAATTACTTGTGAAAAAGAGGAAGAATATCTGGATATAGGCTTACACACATGTTCTTTTTTTTCTTGGATAGTTCCCTCGCCTTCTTCACACTGAATATGTAACATCCCCAACTGTTCACAGGCCCATCATCGGACATCGAACACAGAAAGTCATTCTTATTCTTGGTAATCTAAAGAGAGTCGGTCATCTTATATTAGATATTAAAAAACTAATTTAACGTTCTTTTAAGTTAAAATAAATATAAGGATTGCCCTTTAGGACGGACCTCCTTTGGCATGCCCTTGGGCTTTGTATGTCGATCCTTGTCCTTAGAAGAGTATTCCACTCCCTTTTGCGGCCGGTCGAAGTAATAGCGGAATCCCAGGTAAGCTAGCTTACACTCATGACAATGCTCTCTCCATTAGCAAATCTTTCTATCTCAATAAATCTTCTTTCTATCTCAATCAATCTATCATTGAAGAGTAAAGTCAGTCAGACTTATCAATCTAGTGTAGTGCCTTTGCTAGTTTTTCTGCCTATCGTTAGCCATCTTTCTCTAGGTTGCTTGTATGGCTTTCCATTATCTAAGTCTACGCTCGACCCTGGTATCTCGTCTCCCAAGCTTGAAATCCCTAAACTACTTGAGTAGCACGATCAACTGCTCTTCAGAAAGAGGGCTGTTGCTCTGTTCCCTCCCCTAGATTTGTTTCTCGGAGTAGATTGGATTGGATCCTTCAGCCTTATAATCTTCCATCGTATTAGGTGCTTGGTGGAATAGAGTCAAACTTTAGCTCTCATCTTCAAACACACAGTCGGCCAGGAGGATAATTCGAAACTCCATAAATCTTCCCCTCTACTAGAAAGGAAAGTATAGCAATAGTGCAGCATTCCTACTGCTAAAAAGACACATCTATCATCCTCAGTGAGTCAGATCGAAAAATGGTTTTTAGACGTGCTTGAGCTCGCTGTTCCTCCGACTTGGCTTCCTATTGGATGGAGGGCTTGCTGTCTTTTATTTTCGATACTTTAGGCCCCCGCCCTTGTCCTGGTCCCAACTCAACTCTCCCTGACGTATGAAAAGGAATGAGATGAGCGGATATGATACATTAAATGAAAGAAATAATGTAACAAATAAAGTAAAGGGAAGTCTTCTTTCGCGACATCCCCTACTTGTTTATTTGACAACTGAAAAGGAAAGAAAGATTCAATAAAAAATGGCATTAGTATACCGGAGGGAGATTGGGGAAACAGATTTACCGGACACCAAGCAGAAGAGCGTAGTTTACGAAGCGAAAGATAGAGAGAAGAGAACTGCCCTTCCTTCTTACTTTCTCCCTCAACCAAACGAATGAAAGCACTAGTCCCTCGAAGGCAAGCATAACTGCAGCCGTGCCTACCTCTCGATAAAATGGCAAAAGCCGTCTGTCTGTCTTGATCCGCTGATCCAATGATCCAAGGTGGGACCGCACTCAACAATTTTACTGACTTTTGTTCTTAGCAAAGAGTTAGATTTGTTTAACCTACTGGAAGCGAAGACACACCTTCATCGAAACAATTTGTTACGTGCTTATTTCTGCACAAAACATGGCAGTCCTTACATTTCGCGTCTGTCTTTACTTACTTTTTATTATGCTTCGGGAAACTATCACTTTTTTCCTGGGATGCCTACAGACTCAATAAAAACCCTGTCTTTTCTTTGGTGCTCGATTGCCGAGAGGGTTAATTTGAACTTGGACATGCGCGGAGGTGATAAGTAGAAGTAGGTCCATCGTTGAATTGGAGTTTCCCAAAATCGAATGAATTTCGAAAAGAAAGAACATAGAACAGGAGGAGTTAGAGCAGTACTGGTTGATTGAGTTGGCCGAGCCTATCCGATATCCCTTTTGAGTCGGTTGAGAAACTTTCGTACCCAAGGGCAGCTCAGCTTTAGATGCCTAAGAGTTTTGGCCACTAGCTAAAGACTCTTAGTTTGTCCCCCTCCCCTTCTATAATAGCTTCTTCGAACCCTGTCCCAGACTCTTAAGAGTTCCTATCCGTCCTAGTAATTGGTCGAGTAGACAAACTCCGTTTCTGCTTTACCAGATTTCCTTCGGTGTAACAGTCTTTAAGCTTTCGATTTTCCTTCTCCCCCACCTACCCACATTAAGTAAGGGTTGGTTTCTCCTCTATAAATAATAAGAGTTAATCGTTACCAAAAATCATATTGGCCAATATCAAACACAGTTGCTTTTCCTTGCAACAGAGGAGATTGGTGGAGTCCCTATCAGAATAGATGTAGATACATTCTCATCATCAATATGGCTTGAGTAGGTGTGCAATGTTAGAGCTGCGAGCCATTACGTATCTCCGTTACTGGTCTATGTGGGTGTTAGGAAGACTTATTCGAGCCATCACCTATTGAATGAAAGCAGAACCCATTTTAAGTGATATGATCATTAGCAGAGAGAAAAAACAGTAGGCAAGATTCTGTCTTGGTATCACACACACCTATAAAGAGGTTAGACTTAAAGAGCTGCGCTGCATCCGCACTAAGCATGAACAAAACCAAACAATAGAATGGAAAAACTGTAAAGAAGACTCAATTGGTATCGATAAAATCCTCAACTCACTTAGATCCAAATGCAAATCATTACACATTAATTACACAATATTTGATGAGATGCTGTTAATGTTAAAGTAAAGTTGCGTATATCACATGTATATACATTCACATTAATCGAAAGTATTCTATTCTATTCTATTCTATATATGACATGTTAGATTTATTTTGGATATTTCTACCCCAACGCACAAGAAAAGGCATAAGTTAGCTTCCTAAAGTATGTGAGTGAGTAAGTGATCTTAGCCATCGGTTACCTTCATCTCAAAGCATTGCGACAGAGAATGAATGAGCGAGCCAGCTACATCGCTTCCAGTAATGAGTATGTCATCGAAAGGAGAAGAACAAAACCTGCCTCAGTATAGCATTGACCAAATCCGGATGCTAGCCATTATGGTACCTTGAAGAAGTATTATAGAATCCAATCTGGTAAAGGATTGAAAAGCAAGAAAGCATGCCGGAACCCTTATTTAATCTGGTTGGTAAGGTAAAAGAAGCATCGGATTGAAGAGCAAGAAAGCATGCCGGAACAGGAGTGGCGGAGAACACCTTAGGTTTCCTGGTGCCATCCCTTGACCGAGTAATAATATGATGACGTGACACGGTAGCAGAAGATTATGGTGGCGGTGTAGTCATGTAAGTTGTAGTACACCTGGAAGCTGGATAAGGATTCAAAGGCGGAGGACCATCAGAGCTAGAGGGCAGTCGCAGTAACTGACAGTAGGTGTTATGAATTGTTTAGTGGGCGCAGCAACAGAAGAGGGCGACGAGATGTTGCAATAGAAAGTCTCCGCTTAGCTACGTTCAATCAAACAACCGCATCGATCAGGATGAATCTACTACATCCGAAATTCACAACTACTTCACATCTATCTTAAGTTCACAACCTAAATTCACAACTACTTCACATCTATCTTAAGTTCACAACCATTTATTATAATATAATATAATATAAGCGAATACAAACGAAGAACATATGGAATAGGGCTACTATATCTACGTCTACACCGATCTAACTCGCATAGCAGCGACTGCTTCTCTAACGACCTCCCTAGTTTGATTGAATGGATAAAGAAAGGCCTGGACCACATGTAAGATCAAAATTCTGTAGTGGTATACATCAGATTGTTGATCGACAACCGAGACTGGAAGCAAGGTTTCTCTCAGAGACAAGGACCTATCAAACGCCCCGAACCGAGCTTTTCTCTTAAGGGAGTGTACAATCGCGGAGGCTTGGATCCCATCGTCGATCTGGTTTGGTTCGCTCGAAGGCCCTGACAGTTGCAGGTGTTGCCGGCTTAGAATGCTGGTATTTCCTTCGATGTTCGCTAGACCCGGCTTAGAATGCTGGTATTTCCTTCGATGTTCGCTAGACCGGGTTTGTTTGTTTTTCTTTTATACTCTATCAGCCTAGCCAATCGATCTATGAACCGACCTGCAATTGATGCAACTATTGTTAGTTGGGGCTGGGCTAGTGAGCCTTAGGTTAGGGGACACAAAAAGAATACACATCTCTAATTGGTCTAATTCGTAGCGGGCCTACTGTCCTAATTTGTAGATAGAATAGAATTGGTTTCATGTTACCTTTAGAAAGAATTGGTTTAATGTTACCTTTATCGAGGAAGAGTTTGACATCAACCCCTTCCCTCCTTCACTCTTCAGAGGTGGTCATAATGAACTTACTTAAAGGAATTGGTACTAAAGGCAAAAGTCCTTCGGGTAGCTCATCTCTTTGTTTGGATAGATCCATTTTCCTATAGTTAGTAGCCAGGTAAGACTCACAATAGAATTGACTTAGCGCGTAGTAATCCATGTGCTTTATTACTCCACTCTCTTTTCTTACTTTATCATTGAACTCATTTTGCCTACGATTTGGTCCTGCAGCGATGAAACTTGCTTGTTGAATCGCCTTGGATATATGGTCAACATAGATTTGTTACTATCCAACCCGTGTAGGAACAATACGTAGAGGATCTGACCCGTGTAGGAACAATACGTAGAGGATCTGAATCATTTCTGGTATCTTTCTTGTATAGTCTATTATAGTATTTTACGATTCACACAACTTTACTTTGTTGCGCGGTTGGTTAGCTTTTGATTGAAAACATGAGATACGATACCTATTCTTACAAGGTCTTCTATTAAGCGAGAGATAAGAATCGGCTAAGCGAGAGATAAGAATCGGCTTTCGAGCAGAAGTCCATATGTATACAATATAAAAGAAAAGTAACTTAAAAGAAGGGTGGAGTTTTTCCCCTTCAAGTAGAGGCGGCTACGATCTTTTGGGGATTCCACATGTAATAGGACCGTGCTCTTTATTGGGTTATTTGAAGCAGGCTAGGCCCCTTTTTTAGTTGGGCTTTTCTTATTCGCCGCGTAGTGAGCAAGGAGCGAGAGAACGAAGTGGGCTGTTATTATGTTCTAATTTGAACCTATTTGTATCTATTTAGTGATAAGTCTGCTAGTTTCTTTGCTTGCTCTTGCTCGGCTTTTCTATTTGCTTATACTTTCTTATTCTAAATAGTTCACCAGAAAAGCCTATAAATGTGGTTTCGATCCTTTCGGCCAGAAGTCGTTTCGATATAGGATTTTATCTTGTTTCGAATTTCTTTATCATCTTTTTATCTATAAGTCACCTTTTTTCTGTCATTGCTAGGTTCAACAAGAGAGATTTATCTGTTTGGATTTTTTTCGATGATGGCCTTCTTATTTATTTTGACGATTGGATTTCTCTATGAATGGAAAAGAAAGAAAAGAAGAAAGGTGGGTGCTGTGGGAGTCTAGTTTTAGTGCAATAACATGGTCGAGAATAATAAAGAGCGCACGGCTTGTATAGTAGTCTAGAGCTTTGGATCAATTGTCTTCTATTCCAGGTCAAGGATTTTCTGGGAATTCCGGATCGCAGAATAGGCCGGTGCAGAAAAAGGTATGAACAGAGAAGATGCCTCTTTCACTTCTTTTTTCGGTCAGTCGTAAGTCTACAGTAGTTCTCAGTCTCAGTCGGTTAGTTATAAAATGGAGTGGATAAGTCAAGGCCCATTTTTACACGGAAGAAAACTTCTATTGGATCGGGCATAAAAAAAGGTTCCAAAGTCAAATCTAAGCGCATATGGCACGCAAAGGGGGTAATACTTTCTTTTCTTTTCTCTAAATTGTACTGCAGATTCCAATAGGTTTATTAGTCTATTATTATGGTATATTATTATGGTCAATCAATTAGTCTATCAAGATTTCAATCTAAAGATCCTATCCGGCTTCGGTACGTTCACCTACTTTACTTACCTTTCTTTGGCTTTCGTCTTGGCAGGTGGTGTGTTATTCCCAACAGAACATTCATTTATTTATTGGATTTATTTTATTCCCCGTCGACCACAACGACAGAAAGAGCGCGAAAAAGAAAAACCCGGGGCCGGTGGTGGACATTCGGGAAGAGCGGGCGATCGGGTGTTTTCAGGACGATCTAGTTGCTGCATTTCTTGCTGTTGTCGACTCTGAACTGATAACTATTGTTGCGCGGTTGGCAGGATTCCAGTTCGAGCAAGTGCAGGTCATTGAGTTGTCTTTCTATACTAACCTTGTCACGTTGCTTGGCCCGCCCATCTACATTTTACCAGCTCATTGGCAGCCAGCCAGCTCATATGCATTCGCTGCCTCTTTACGACACTCAAAGCTCACTGGCTATACTGACATGTTTTAACTATGGGTACAGATCCTTGCTTTATAGCTTATGAGCCTACCTCACCTGTCTCCCAAGTACTGCTATGAGAATTGAACTGAGCTGCAGGTCCAACAAGGATTGAGGCTGGTGTCTCCCCGGCTGCTACCAATACTCTAACTTGTAAATGATGCTTTCATTACTGGCACCCTAGCTCTGTCCTGATTCTCTTACTACTGATCTAATTCTTACGACCTTCATTCACTTCTTTACTTTAAGCTTAGGTCTATCACTACCAACTCGACTTTTCTACTTGGACTTCAAATAAAGAAATAAGCTACTGCGGATAAGGCTTAACTGCTACGCCACAGGAGATGGTAGATGGGCTGCTGGCTATTGGGCTGACTTTGCTTGTTTTTAACCTCACACTGCCGTCCGGCACTCTTCGACTGCTGGCTGATATTGAGACTAATCAAACATATACTCCTTACCCTTAGCCTGTCCTCCCTTGCTCCAACTACAGCTATCCTTCTTTTCAACTACCAGCTATAGGCTCAGCGCTCCGCCTTTTGTTACGATTTGCCATATACCATACATACTCCATTGCCTATAACACTAGGCAGCATTGGTCTTGTTAGCGCTAGCTAAATTCTGATATTTCTACTTAACCCGAGGTGCTAGCTTAGAAACATGAATAAAAGAATACAAGGCATGAAGAGCAGCCTAGTAGGTAGTAGAGCAAGGGCCTGATAGATAAGGATATGAAGAGTGAAAGCTAGGACGGGTGTTAAATCTGAATTATCTTATACAATATTGAAGAGTAGTTTTCTTATAGTAATTCCATCTTATAGTAATTCCATCATAGTAATAGAAACCCATGTGTTAACGCATAAAGCCAACTAACTAATGTAACAATAAGGGATCAACAGGGAATGAACCAGTTACTAATCAAACGAAACCCCCTTGCTCAAAGGTTCGGACCCATGCAAAGTCATTAGAATGTTATCTAACCTCTAACTTTCCTGCTATGAGTCCCGGCATTCTTTAGTTAACCTCCTATTGCCATACTAATCAAATAATAAATGAACTAACGACTTCAACAAGGGCACTATAAAAGTAAAGCAAAGAAATAATACTTCTCTTACTGGGCCCATCTCAGTCCGTCCTTATCTACTCCATCTCGCTCTTCCGCTCCTAGCTCTAGCTCTGCAACTCACCTTAGTTCCAGCTCTTCCGCTCCTGTCTACTTATTATTTACATGCTTTATTTCATTATTCCTGTCTACTTATTATTTACATGCTTTATTTCTATTCATATGTGGCTCTTATAGTTATGATATCTTTCATATTCTTTTTCCAAAGGTGACCTCTCTCTCTCTTAATGTTTGGCATCTCTGTAGCAGTAAAAGTCCTTTTTCGAAATTGGCATCTTGGCTTGTAGCTTCATAAAGGCCCAGAGAATGAAACAAACTCTTGGAACCTGAGAGCTATCATTGCCCACTCTTTCTTTATGGCTGATCTGGAAATAGAGGAATAAAGCTTCTTTATACTTTACTCAAATCCCCTATTCTTTCTTTTACAAGCGCCCATACTTTTTACATCCTGAGAAATAGATGGCCCGGACCTACTTGGAATCTTAAGGATCTAATGGGTAAAGTACTCAGTAAATGGAATAGGCCGATATCTTATTGGTTGGATTACACTTTATACTGTGATGGGGTTCGGCAGGACAAAGAAGAATTTGGTGCCTAGGGTTTACTTCTCCGAAGACAGCAATGGAATTGATTTGTCTTGCAGATATAAGGAAGGTGCATATTATACAAGCACGGCAACAAGCATGGTCAGAGTAACAAGAGTAATTCCAGTTTTCGGTGTTAGGGCCAAAGGTATATGAGATGTGCAAGAGATATAATGGAATGTTTGAGTTTCATCTCCTTTCGAATCTGTAATGAAAGGTGTTGTCGACTCGAATTGCCTAGAATGCAGTGCAGGGTTTCAGAGAATCATAAATGGAATATCTGGCTTGCGCGCTAAGTCCTTTCTTTTACTATAGTATAGATATTTCAGTAACCTCACAGTTTCTCCTTTCTCACTTATGGAATTAAAGTCAGCTGGAAACCGAATCGAATCAGCTCGAGTTAAGTTAAGTCAACGACATCATCAGTAGTAGTGCTAACTTGCTAACGCACAAAAAGAAAGAAAGAAAGGTTACTTGTTGGATCTAAAGCAGTTCAAAAGTCTGTGGTAAGTGAGTAAGTGTCCAAGTCCTCAATTTCAGTGGGAAGTTCAGTTGAGGTCAGGTCGGCAAACAGAAGGTGAAGTTCCGCTCGGGGGGAATAAAATCTTACTGTGTGGGAAACTTGTGGAAGAATTTAGTACTGGACCTTAAGCCATAAGTTCATGAGTTGACTCGGGATCAGTCAGATAAAGTGGAATACAGTTCAAGTTAAAGATCAGTAGCTTAATCAGGAAATGAGTCTACAGCAAGCGGTTCTGTTCCAGTTATGGGAGCTGAACTGAAGCAGGTAACACATAAGAGAGGCATTTTGGAGCACTTATAGAGCCAAAGCTATTATTGAATCTTATTCATCTATTGCACGACTTTGCTCTATCAGCTGATTTGATATTGGATTATTCCACGAACTCAACTTGCTTCTTCTGCTGAAACTCCTATTTCCATTCCACTCTAAAGCTCGCTGCTGACTGCTTTCATTGCACAACTCATATCATTGAAGAACCCTACTCCAGTGACTCACTGAAGCAATAAGACAGACAATAGGCGAGAAAGAAAAGCGCGTCAGTCAATAGGTGTACGAAAGAATAGAATTAAGGTTTTGTACAATAGGCGAGAAAGAAAGGAAATTGGTGTTCATAGTTAGTATAGAAAGCGCCCTCTCTCTCATAGTTAGTAGTATCTAAATTCATAACTCCCTCTGTTACTCCTGACTTGTGAAACTGATATCGATAGCCAACCCTATAGTTTCTTACTTAAGTTCTTGGCCCTTGTTTATTCTTAGTTATTACCCTAAAGCTCACTTCCATAACTCTCTCGCACACCCGCTCAACTAAGCTCCCCTCCTTAATGCTCAAAGCCAAGCTCAATAGTAAGACTACTCTCAACTGATTATTTACCCCTTACTATCATTCATGAGCCTACCCATACTCACCTTATTTACTTACCTGTACCATTAGCTTATTTACTTACCTTGTACCATTTAGCTTATTTACTTACCTGTACCATTAGTCAGTTAAGAGGGTTAGTTTACTACCCAGAGTGAGTGGTAACTGACACAACTACAGTATAGAAATGATAGGGTGAGTTTACTACCCAGAGGGAAGGGAAGTCAATAATAACAATTTAGATAGATAAGAGTGCCTATTGCGCGGGTCAATAATGGATTGAGTAGTAAGGGGTGCCCCATCTGATATCATTGTAGTGGTGCTTGAGCCAGGCAAAAAAGTACGTACTATTGGAAAGTCAAGATGCTTGTGTTAAAGAGCTATTGATTTTTTCAAGTTATATAGGTTTGAAATCACAAAGCTCGAGAAAGAGCAGGAGTTAGAGCACCTGAGCTCCAATTCCTTTTTTTCTTTAACTGCTTTATGCTAGAGGTCAATAACTATGATTTTTGGACCGACCTTATTTAGTCATTCATACAGAGAGTCTGACTGATTCTATTGTACCAGCTAAACTAAACTGATGTGTTCTTTCTTTTATCAGGATTGAAGAGTCTTTCTATGTATATATAAGCACTGCTCTGCTAAGCACAATGTTGCCCTTAAAGTGGCCTTAATGCTTATACCTTAAAGTGGCCTTAATGCTTATAGATATTGTTTGTTTCTTAATGGATTTCTTGAGATATATGTTGTTTGATGCCTTAAATGTTATGAATTTTTGTATGGGGTAGTTACATGAAAAAGTGTAATGCTAGGCTCAGGCTTGCTTACTTAAAAATCACTATGAAAAAAGCTTGGTACACACTTTCCTGATGATACGAGGGTATTTGCCGCTGTGATAGTATCATTAGTCTGGGGTGGGGGTAGATGTTAGGTTGAGTGTATCCAAAAGAAACAGTTGTATCTAACCGACAAACAGAAAAGAGAACGAAACCAGTAAGCTAGAGAATAGAAGCAAGGGGGGCTAGGGCACAGCGGGCCTTGTTGTTAATGGTTTAAATCTCGCCATCAGCAGCTTCAGGCTTCGGCGAGGAAAGGCCAATTATTAGCTTTAAGCGGGAAGGCAGACACTTTACTTGTTCATGGCAACGTACTAACTAACACTTATCTTTAGAAGAGTCTCTTTCCATATTGAATCAGAGAATTTATCTTAATAAAGGTAAAGAATAAGGATAAGGTACGCGCAAGCTTGAGTAGAGGGATAGGAGCCAGACCAGAGGTAGAAGAGCAATCAGAAGTCCTTGTCTGTTCATAACTCGTTATAAGCAACGCACTGTCAAGTCCTGTTCAAGCAGTTCCAATATCTGGCTTAAGGATAAGAGGTTGGCATTAGTAGGAATATAAGAGTAGAAGACCGCTTCGCTTCCTATATCTTATATAATACTTAGTTCTCTTTCGCTTCTTCTAATTAGTATAAGTCGGATAGGAATATGATTATGATTAGTATGAGTCCGGAGTTAGTTGTTATATTAAATACATAGGAGTTTTAGTTGTTATATTAAATACAATACCAACAGTTAGATGAGAATAGATAGGAGCCGAAGGAGAGGTCGGGGAAGACAATAAGTTACTTTCGAGTTTAGGTCGGGTGCAAGTCCTGTATTCATGGCGTTAGCGAGCGGAGGGTAGTTAGTTACAAGAGAAGAGGATTCCATAATCAATACCTAGGTGTGAGAACAATCATGATGTATCTTCTGCCCGGTAATTAGAGAATAAGAGTAATGTCAGTTAGCGAGTGACTAAGTTGACGGGAAAGAAGCCAGGTAGTAGTACTGCTCCTGTTCGAGTTCGAGGTGAATCCCCTGTTTCATCCTAGTTTGCTACTCTTGAATCAGAGGTGAAGTCGAACCATAAATCTTTTAGGATAAAATGCACTCTAACATAACTTACGACCTTTTATTAAAAATCCACATTAAAAACATTACTATTTTGGAAATAATTTCTTTTGCGCCTACAAAACAGGGCGTATAGCAGGATAAGATGAAAGAGCAGTATCCGTTCTCAAGTAAGCAGGAGCTAGATCCGGATCCGGGTTCGGGTAATCATCAATTCCTTCTGTAGCGTGGTGTGGTCCAGGAAAGTAGAGTTTTAAGGTAGGGTTTTGAAGTGCGGCTCGTATCTTAAAGAAATAGTTGAATCGTATAGCAAGTCAGCATCAGAAGCAAGGAAAGGTTGAGTTCGAGTTTCACTTACATTAGATAGAAATAGGTAACCAAACAACTATAGTTAAGCTATCTTCAGTAGAATGCTCCAGTTCTGTTTTGGTCTTGTTGACATGTTTACTTGCTCTTACTTAAGACGTACTTATGCACAACTCAGAATGGAATTAGGTGCACAACCAACATATTACATCAAGCCACTTATTACATCAAGTCACTTATTACATCAAGTCACTTCCCTTTTATGCTTGGACTGGACCACACTACTCGGGCAAGGGTCTAAAAGGAATAGCTGCTCTGGGCAAATAAAGTCAAGAGTTAGTTTCGGAGTAAGGAATGAGTTTTTAGGGTGAGTATGCAGTCAAGTAATACAATATCATATGCGGTACTAGTAATTAACAATGCAGACTTACTTTTGATGAAACTCCGCCAAGCTAAGAGACACTACTAACGTGGCGCGGCAGCGGCCAAGCGCCAAGACACTACTAACGTGTCGCGGAGTAGTTGCGCGGCTAGCGCCGCTTCACTTTTTCTAGTTTAAGGCTAGCGCCGCTACACTCTTTCGCCGCTACACATTATACGTTATGGAAACCCGGGATTTTTGTTAGCAAAGTAAATTTCCTTCATAGCCGGGTCATTTGGAATTTAAAATTTATGTTTTCCCGTGTTTTTTGATAGCGACTCTGTTTTCCTTCATAGCGAGGTGCAAATCCATTTTCAATTTACGTTTTCCCGTGTTTTTGGGTAGCTTCGTCAATTTCCTTCATTGCGAGGTGAAGAGTAATTAGATTTTGATGTTTTCCCGGGATTTTTCATAGCAACCAGAAGATTTTAGCTAATAGATCCCCCGAAACAGACTTACTTTTCACTTTGACTCCTTAGCGTAACAGGAAAACTCGCTGACGCTACACATTATACTAACCTTGTCACGTTGCTTGGCCATTCGCTGCCCTTGCTGATTAGGGCCTACCGCTCTTTGCTTTCCAACCTCAACTCCCGTTTCTTACTTCTATGATTGCTTATTTATTTGTCTACTACTTGTACTTGCTTCAATGCCTATGTTTACTCGATATATTCAATTCAACTCATTAGACGGAATGAATGTGTTTTCTTATACTTATATTAGTCGATTAGTATAGTATAGAAAAGAAGTAAATACAAATGAATGAAGAAAACTAACAAGCTCAATGGATTTTAAGAATTAGATAAAGTAACTACGGGACTAACAAGGAAGTAGTGTGAGGCGCATAGGCGAGTAAGCAAGGTTTTAGGTCGAGGCATGGAGAATGCCAGGTATATTTCTGTTTTTATGGTTGTCGTTAGGTGGCTAAGTATTTGATTCTTCCTTACTAGCTCCAGTTTTCTATTCACTAGCCCAGAGCCAGAGCCTGTTAGACAGTTCGTTTTCCTAGCATTGGTCGCATTATGAGAAGTAATAAATGGATTATTTCTCATATTATAAGAACAAGTATCATTGGTGGTTTACTTACATTTCAATATGGATATTCGGGGTAGTGTTTAATTCCCGCAGTAGTCTGGTTTAGGCTAATGGGCAACCAAGCAAGGCTAAGAGACAGGGCAGCAAAAGTTAGTACAAAGAAGGTAAGCTCAGCTTCTAGGTCAGTAGCAAAAGGGCCTAAGCTGTGTAGTAAAGTACTAGAAGCAGCCCCATTTTCTAAATAAGCAGCCCGTGTTTAGAGTTGAGGTATTGGAAGTAGTAGTCGGATTCCAAAAGTCGTATTTGATAGGCAGAAGTGCCAGACTAACTCATGAGTTGACTTCTTACGTTTAAAGCAAAGAGGGCCTAGACTAATATGTGGTGTAGTAGTAGCAGATCCGGATGTCGAGTTTGGTCCTGATAGTAACTTATTGGCTTCCCGAGTGGAGTCTCTTAAGTCGCCTAGTTAATTATGATTGTTATGAGTTCGATTCCCCGATTTAGCATGTGAGAGACCTGCTTCTCAGACTCGATGTCTCCCATATTAACCTTAAACTACTTACTTTTACTCTGACTTTCCTGCGTCTGCTCTCTGACTATATCCTGGCGCTAAGTCTCACTTTACTTTTGTAGCCTATACGAAAACAACAGGACTTGCTTATTACGCTTAGAGGCAATAAGTTTACGAGTTTGACCAGGCTCTAATCCTTAATTTCCTCCACATCTCGAGGGCGTAACACATAGGACTCACTATTACCCCTTTGATTATGATTTATCTATCATACAAAACAGATATCTTGCTCATTGCGTAACCCACCGAAACACAAACACACCTGGAGCGGACCGGACCAGAAATCAGTCTTTGGGTAACATCTCTCATTCTTTTCAGCATCCCTTTAACCTCCTACTATGTTTTGTCACTTATCTATTCTCTTATACTAGAGTAGAGTATACTATTCTCTTTTACTATCATATGTTTTGCTTATCTATTCTCTTATAATAATAGTAATCCACTGTATCAATAGAAGAACAACTCCGCTATATATTGTTGCTTATATTAATGGAAAAACTACCCAACTATGTTGATGGAACGCACTATATTCTATATTTTTTATCAATAGCATAGGTGGAGCAATGCACTTTTATATAAGAGAATATAATCTGGTATTTCGGAAAGAGCCAAGCAACGGTGTAAGAGGAATTGAGCTCGGAAGGAACCAACTCAAACTAATTCAAAAGTCAGGTCCGCTGTCAAGCTGTCTATGAGATGGTATAATATAGGTCGAATTACAGAATTCAAGAGAGTATAGCAAGGCTCGTTGGCACTAATGAAAGTATTAGAAGCATTAGTTTTCGAGAGATAGTCTTTCTTCGCAGTGGCAGAGACCCGGAATAGGAATAAAGGAAACCGGACGAGTAGTTAAAGCCCTAAGAGCACTAGAGTCATTCTTGTTAACAGCGACAAATCTTATAAGCAGCTAACGCTGCCCTTGGAAGCAAAGCAGTAAGGAAAGTATCAGTTGTCGGGGCCTATATTCCTTTGTTTTAGTATTAGGGGCGGTAGCTCAAGTCTTTTACCTATGAGTGTAATTCTGTATTTCTAGGTTATGTCTTGTAGGGTAGTGTCGCATTCCCAGTGATGAGTTGTGGACTCCTATAAGCACCAGCTTCAGTCTAATAATAGTCAATACGATTGCTATCAACTCAGTTACACTAGCGCCAACTGTTAAAAGCAACAATTGCTAACTAGGGATTGGACTACTACTACCAGGGATTGGACCTGTTCCTTCTATTCTAAATCCTACTACTCGCTTCCATTGCTTGCTTTTCAAACGATAACTCTTTTCTCTTACTCTTAAGAAGGGCGTTTCCAAGTAAGGGTACATGTCCGTGTATTCTAATATAACTTCTAATAAATAAGGTAGTCCCGAAGACTAATAGCAGTAGCGACATCATAATTAACCCAAGTGGTAGTAGCGACAATAATTCAATAAGTAAGTAAAAGAAAAGAATGAAGCTAAGACGGGGGGATAAAACACAACGCAGCTGACGCTGCCCTCTTTCTTGTCAACCTAACTCTCTTTCTGGTCGACTGTTTTAATTCTCTTATTGCACCAGTGACGTCTTACTTGATAATAATAGTCTATCAGGTAGTGTTTCAGGATCTTGTTAGGCACCTAGGGCATCTGCCCTGTAAAAGAAAGGATCCAGATCAGCGGTTAACTAACCAAAGTTTTTCGTTTTTAAGAACAGGAGCGGCTTTGCCTTGTTATCACTAATTTCGTTGTGCATTCTTTTCTTTATCCTTTGTCACATTATGAGAAAGTATAGTATACCACCTAGAGTACTGACACAGTTCGTTCTGATGGTTAGTAAGCTAAGGTCTTATCATCAGTAGATGCATTCCCTGCTGTGGAAGCTATATAGCCCCATTCCTCTTTTTGAGTCTGATAAGCGCCCCTTCTTTATTCCAAGGAAAGAAAAGGACGAGAAGGCTCTAGTGCAGTTCGATGCTCTTATGCACCAGTCCAAATCCCTATTAATAAGACCGGATCAGTAACTAGAGAATTAGTTATGTGGTTGCTTTTTTTAGGTATTGGTGAAAGGCCCCGAATCTGTGACTAAAGCATGCAATTAGGGGGACTTCGACTTAAATACATTGGTTCAAGAGTATAGGTAAGTAAGGGCAGGTAGCTCTCCCATTCTTCTGAAGTAGTTAGCTCCATTCTTTTCTTGTTATTGTTTCATCTGGATCGGTAGGCAACAGATTAGTGTAAAAAACTGGTAGCTAGTTTGGGAGTTAGTAGAAGAATTACCCGCCGTTAGAGCTAAGCCTCATAAGCACCAGTGACATTCTAATAATCAGAAGCTCGAGCCTGGCTCTTATTTAATCTAAATCTGGAGCTGACCTATTAGTCTACCTTTACTGGATCCCCAACTAACACCACTGCATTGTATTGTTGCTCAGCTTACTTGTGTTCTGGCTTATGAGTTTGATTATTAAACTATTTACTCTAATACAACAGTTGCTGCGCCTAAAAGCCCTGCCTATGAGTGAAAGTACTTAATTCTTGCATCATGTATCCCTGCCTACACCTAGTGAGTCCAGTCCACTACTGACTTATTGAATTATGCATAAAACCTGTTACTCGGACACTGCTTCCTTGCATACTTACTTGTTAGTTAAAGAATACGACTACCGCTGAAATTAACTACTAAAAACTTGGAATTGGGAAATAAACTAGAGCTAACAAGACCAAAGCCACTCCACTAATAGTAAAAGGAATAAACACCGATAACAAGAAAAAAGACTCAGAGTAATGGAACAAAACTAGTACTTCCTATGATTTAGACATCCGGATATACGCTCTACCGCATATCAGGCTGATTTTACTTGCTTCCAAACCGATACTTAATGCTAACAGGACTTCAACACCAGGACAGGTAATTCAACTCCAACCCGGGAATCCAACTCATGCCGATATTACTTTCTTACTACTAAGACTGTTGTTGATTCAGTAGTGGCTTGTAGGCCGAAGCAGACTAAACCAAACAAGTCAGGATCTAAATGACAGACAAGAGAGACAGGAGAGGCATACTTTGAGTTGGAGAAACGGAGTAAGTAAAGGCAGAGTGAAGCGCAGGGTAGTGAGTTTTGGAATGAGTAAGTGCCTTGGTGGTTCATAGGCATTAAGTCCAAGGATAGATATCCGAAGAATTGGTTAAAGAATAGCAGGGCAGACCATGAATTAGAAAGGAAGGAAAGACCGAATGATAGGGAAGAATGTCGGAATTAGAACTACTGCTAACAGGACTCGAGCTATTCACTTTTATCCTTTCACAACTGCCTATGAACCTGCCTCCCCCCTAGTTAAGTCCACCGCTAACTAGCATTAATTCCTTATCTCCTGGTAGCATCATTATTGTTGCTTCTACTACTAGTCACTGTCCCTCTCCTCGGATTGGATACTCAGAATAGTGTCACTCAATTCTAATAATAGGTATGTGGACTAATTAGAATAGAATGAATGAAACACCTAATAGGAAACAGAGCTAATACGAATGAAACACCCCATAAACGAATCAAGCTACTACACCACCCTACGCTACCACTACTTACTTGAAAACCTCCCTCACATTGTGTATTTCACCTACTAGACTGTGACTCTTGACTAAGATTCTTTCTCTCCCCCCCGGATACGGATCTTTGCACTACTTGCTTTTAACCTAGCACTACTGGCAAGGATGAAACAAAGGAAAAGGAATTGCACTTAAGTAGTAAGGTACTGCGCCTTGCCCAAACCTAGGTATCTTTCTCACCAACCACATAGCCTATTATGTCTTTAAAGTAGGGAATCCGCCGAGAACTATTTATTACAAGTTGTAAGTAAACACAGAATCCAATTAGAAAGTAAGAACTGTACTAGGGGGGCGAACTAAGGAATACTTTGAAGCACCCTAGAGTCAGAATGTTAGAGGCAATACAGAATTCATCCAGGTAATGTGGGAACGGGTAGCAAGGGTAGGAACTAGGACTTCAACTCGGATCGGCATAAGTAATTTAATAATTTAACTAGGTGGTATCCTAAGAGGTAGGGCAGATCAGTAGCTAAGTTTTTTACATTATTCAGTGGTCTCAGTCTCGCGGGTAGTAATTCATTATTCTAAAATCAAGTATGTTTGCCAGTAGCTCGGTTCTCATCGGCAGTGGGTATCTATCTTAGCCGGTCGCGGGGAAAGATAGACCTAGAGATGGTGTATTAAGACTAATAGCATAGAAGGGGTAAAAGTCAGTAAGTGAAGTTGTCATCAAGTTAAGGGTCTGCCACCCTAACGTCATCTGTAGAGCTTAACTGTAGTAATAGATGTCTATTTGTTTTTATGTATTCTATTTGTTTTTATGTATTATTTTATTATTATTATAATTATTCTATTATTCTATTATTATGATTCTATTATTTTATTATTATTCTATTATTGTATTATTGTATTATATGATTTATTATTCCATTAGATTATGGTTGTATTATTGTATTATATGATTTATTATTCTATTATTGTATTATTGTATTATATGATTTATTATTCTATTAGATTCTGGTTGCTCCCACAGTATCCATCCTTAGAAGCTATTTGCTTGCAGAGGAATAAGATTTAGATGCTTGTTTTTAAGTTTGATAGCAAGGATCGGAAGAGCCAAACTCGATTGTGAGGTAAGGGTAGTAAGAATGGTAGCCTGTAATGTAAAGGCGGACTAAAAGCATGGAGCGGCGGGCAGTCTCGTTAGCAACTAAGGAATTCCTTATTGAGTACGGATTCTGATTAGCAAACCCCTGTTAGTACGCTAAAAAGAGTGTAGCGACCAGTAAATGCAATTATAGAACTTATGTAAGGCAGATTTTAAACAAAGAGCGGTAGAATGAAGGTATAGGTTTTCGAGCTAGTGAATAAGGACCCACCAAGTCCTTGAACTAAACTGTAATGTTACGTACCGGGGCGGGTTTCAATCAATAGGGTATCGCATATCATATAGGGTATCGCATATCATATAGGGTATCAATCCGTAAGGGTGTGCTTGTTTTGTGTAGCAATGATCAATAGGGGTGTGTGTAGCAATAGAAGATGTCGCAATGTCAGAGATATTTCTCTTTATATGGCAAATCAGAATCCAAGGCAGAGTCGATGGAACTAAACCACAAGCAAATAATGGTGCCCCTATGCCTTAGCCTTACTAACCTTATGGAATTTCATTGACTTGATTTCATTTAAAAGACTTGAGTTCGATTCACTAGGCCCCATGTTATTACCTTAGCCTTACTTTACTTATTGCTTACCTTAGCCTTGCTTTACTTGATTTAAATCTAAAACCAGGTCCTTTGGGTTTTCATAATGGATCTCTGGGCAAGCAAACAGGCAACCAACGTACAGGCGGAATGCGAGGAAGCAGTGTCAAAGGTAGATCGCTAAGAACGATGCTGGAAAGTAATAATTCCATCCCATTGGGGAGCATTAGAAGCGGAAGATAGAATTACCCGGTAAACAAAGAGAAGAGAAAAAGCAAAGATAGTTAGAATCACACACAGCAAAGAGCAACAGACCGGACGTTAATAGTAGAGGAATCAAAGGTAAACTAAATAATTTAAGTAATAAGTGGAAGCCCTATAATGAGTTAAAGGACGGGAGAGCATAGTTGCATTGCAGTCCTGCCAGTAGAAGTTGAATTCCGCATCTCTGTTTTCATTGTTATCAGTAGTATAGTGGGTTTCTACATTAGGAGCTATGTTATTGTTGTCTATTGTTTAATGTGCCTAGTTCCTGGTATAAGTCCAAGTGGTAGTGCTTTGATTCCGATTTTGGTTGTTTTCATTCTAATCGCTACTACTATTGTAGTCTGACCAAACTATTGCTATTAATTAGTATTTAGAGCTCGAAAGACGTACTAAGGAAATAAAGCCGTTCAGCAAGGGTAGGGAGAGTGACGGACTCTTAGGCATAGTGGCATTCCTGCGTTCAAGTTAAAGTATTTGTGGCCCCTATTCTATTCTCTTATATATAGGTTCTTCTTTGCCAATGATATCATTTGAACAGCTCCGTTGCTTAGCTCTTGGCGAGAGGTTACTTGGTGTATAGAGGCGAAAGTGGGTGGAAATCAATAATTCAATTGTGTAGCAATAGTCTCGAACCTGTGGTGTGGGCCAAGAGACATTAAATGCAATAGGACAGAATCGGAGCGGGTCTACTAATCGGAGCGGACCTACTAGATGCCTCTGGCTTTGATGCGAGGTTCCCCAGCTTCCTTTTTCACCGATGACGATGATTCTATTGCTGTTTACTGAGCTTTGGAACCGATGAACTTACTTTAGTTTGGAATCCATTATGATGTATCAATTCATTATTCTCTTATGTTGTTATTGGACCTATTGCTCATAGTTTTGGAACCAACAATTCGATTGTTATACCTCTTTCTTATGTTACTTAGTTAGTTGTCCGCGTGTCCTTGCTTAGCTTACTTGTCTACTTGTTGCGTAGTTACTTGTTGGCTAGCACTGGTGTGGTGGGGCATAAGATCCTGGTGCCGAGTTTTTCTCTTGCTTTCCATATGCCGATTCCCGACTGGCTCTGTCATTCCGACCAAGTAAAGTAGATTTCTTCTGCTAATCAAGTGTCTATTACGGTAATACTCATTTTGCATCCAATTCGTAGCGCGCCCAACGAGCGGGGAGCCTGACTCCTCGTACAAAAAGTAATACATACTTCTTCTGGCTTTCCCTATCTCCTAGAATCGAGGCTGGTGTTTCTCAGACCGGAACCCAGGCATAAAAGAATGGACTATACTACCTGATACCACTGCCTAGCCAATACTTGAGCTATCTCATAGTAGAGAATCAAATAAATAAATCAAAGAACAAAACGGACGCAAGAAAGAATTGAGCTGTTGTTGCCAAGAGCCGAACCGGGGAATAATAGGCTGAAACCGCTTACCTTAATTCCTATTCTATTGGTTTAGGCGGCTATCAACACCTCCATTCTGGATTTCTTTAACTAATGCCTGAGAGGCTGACTTTTGTGTTTATCTTTCTTACTTGACTTGCTTTTCAACTGGTACTGCTGACTGAAATGTGGACCAAACCCTATATAATAAGGAATTTTGCTAACCAAACCGCTATATCAAGTATTTCTCTACCACATATTAGTCTGTCCTTGTTAACCTTATTGTAGTCCCCCATTGCGCTATCTCGGTTTTCACTCATGCCTATAAGCCTGCCCTGCCTTGGATCTAATCCTGTAGTTGCTGATCTTTATTCTGACTTTGGATCCTTATGATTGTAGCTGCCCCCCGCATTATTAGCATCCAAACCCTTACTTGTAGCATAGACGCCTAACTGCTATTCCTAGTAAAACCTGCTGATCGGTGGTCTGTTGCTTCAACTACTAATTGATAGCCTGTCGCTACTGTATTTAATTGATAGCCTGTCGCTACTGTATTGGATTCTGACTTACCTTTACTTGATTCTGACTATCCCGACCTCCAATTCATAGACTTGTCCCGGGCATGCCCATATTATAGTATGTCAATCCCACCTCTCTCATTACACATCTTTGGGTTGGTTCTCTTATTTGTCCTTTTGTTGCTATATGATAATATGATGGGAGAGCACTCCATTCCTTCTGAAAGCAAACAAGCAAGGGAACAGCAGAAGCGATAAGCAACGTATACAAAATGAAAGCAAAGAGAGGTGTTTAGAGAGAAAAGAACTAAGCAAGCAACGTATAGAGACAAGCAACGAATACAACAAGCAACGTAACCTCAATTCCTTATCCAGCTTATTCTTTTGATACAGCATCTTATCTCGTCCATGAAACTAAAACATCAATAGATTCTATTACAGAAGCGGTTGCTGGGCACTGTAAATTGATCAACTCTACTTGATACTGCTGATGATCCCTCTTTAGATCCTTATCCAGCTGCTTACTCAATCATTACCTCACCCGATCAAATCCTTACCTTATTTTTATACTACTGGTGATCCTTCTTATTCTTATTACTCTTATCTTGTTTCCCTTGCTTACAGAGTGAGTGCCGGTTTGTCGGTTCAACAAGTGGAGTTCGGGATGCGCCTATAAGCAGTAAGGTAAGGAGTAAGTCTATGAGGGCGAGTAAATCCTCTATTCAAAGGATGAGTAAAGTAAACAAGCAAGGGGGCAAAGAACAGAGGCAAATCAAATAAGGTAACAAGGGGTCCTCGCCAATAACCAACCTCTATCATGGACACTTTACACTGGGATTAGACTCAACAGGAATGAATGACACTTGAACTGGGATGGGATTACATTCGAACAGGAATGGAAGGCACTCGTATGAAGCCCTAAGTACACTCATGGAAGTTGAGAACCACACGCACTACACTCCGTAAGCGCAACAAACTTTAGTGTCAGGTTACTCTTAATTCAATTATATTAGTTATGAGTTCTATTTGATTTTCAATGAAATATTGGCGCAGAATAATAAATGACCAGAAGCAAAGGAATTTACTGTTAACTGAAATCTAGGGAAGCAAGGGAAAGAAACGGAACTTAAAGGGGAGCAAAAGGAGTTGATTTTATCTATACTAGGCCATAGATTGAATGGAATTCTGAACTTCCAACTGAAAGGATAGGTCGGCAACAAGGGTAACACGCGAGTCAGCAGCAGAATTGACTGTTAGATAGAGTTTCATCGACAAGATCAGAAGCTAGATTCAGACCAGAAGCAAAAAAAGAAGTTGCTGGTGAGGAAAAGAAAACAGTAAATGAATATGGATCTGAATAAGCATTCTAATGAGTATCTAGATATTTGCCGCTATATCTGAATCATAAGCAGTTGCTGGTGAGGAAACTGTGCGTGCTGTCATTGTAGTGTAGATGGAAGCCCACTGGATGGTGTTGTGGAATACTCTTAAGTAAGAGTCTAAAGGTCGTTTTCAATTCTTTTGTTTTGTTCGCTCGTTTGAGTTTCAAAAGATCAGTTGCCAAAGCCTAATCCGGATCTTTAGCATAAGCAGTGCGACATCAAGGTTAAGGTATAAGTAAGAGGTCAGCTGAACTTCATTCAAGTCGAGTTTCTTTTAGTGCTTCTTTCTTCTTCACTTAATTCTTTTCCTGCACAATCTTATCTTCTAGACTCGAAAGGAAAGCAATGCAATGGGATAACGAATAAAACGAATTAAGAGCTCGAAAGAAAAGAAATGCAGATTTGATTGAGCCAGCTGTGCCTTAAGAGTAAGCTTAAGCGTGGAGTTAATGATTTCTATATTTTCATAGGTGGACACTAAATGGAATTCCTAAGTGTTGCAGGGAAGAGTAAAGTACTTGCTTTTAGGCGGGGTCTCAATCAGCGGAGAGAGGCTCGATGCTTGGCTTGTAGCACGAGATAGATTCTTGGCAGAGGGAGCTGGTAACCATCCTCTTTTTTCTTTTTTCAATTCTATTATTTGATCGTGCAATTCTCAATTCTGTATTTCGAGTTGAATTAGCGCCCCTAACCCTAAACCCTTCTTATGTAAATTATAACTGAATGGAAAGGACTGTTTTCGCCGAGTTGCATTCCGCTCTTTGAATGGAATGATTTTAAGGACAGTTGCACGCTAATTAGAAGGTATACCCTTCCGAAGGAAGTAAAGAGCACCTATTACAGCTGGCTCTGTCTGCTCTATCAGTTGACTCTAATGCTCCATCCTGTCTTACCCTAATTATGAGACGAATATAGCCCATGACCCGGAAACTAGAACGTCACTTTGAACTCTATACTCCGTTAGCGCAGAAGATCTTATAACTCCTTCCGATAGTGCCGAGTCAACAAAGACAGATGAGGCAAAGGATGAAAGTAGAACAGTCACTGGCCCACTTTCACCTACTCCCGCTTATGAATCAATGCCTTTCATCTGATCCTTAGAATCATGTATCCGCCGTAGTGGTAGTGAGTGGTTTTTGGAATCATAAATGCGCTAGAACAGCCTATAGGCGGGCTTAATAGGTAATTTGCCATAATAGAAGTTTCCCCTATAAAAAAGCATAAACAATTGCATAAGGTATTGGATTTGAGCGCCGTGCCGCTTACGCTCATACAAAGTCAAAGTATACGAGTTGAGGTTCCAGAAGAGGAGTATACTAAATCAGAAGAGGCTAATTGATCTGGGGAAGAATCGGTAGAAATAGAATCCTATAATTACCTCTCTCGACAAGGAGCTAGAGCACCGAACAAGCTATAGTTAGGAGTTATTATAAGTTCAACATGATTGTTTGCGATGTAAAGTAATAAGAATAAAGAAAAGTGAAGCATAGGACTACAAATGAGTATTTAGAAAACAACTCTAAACCTTAGTTGACTCAGGGCTAAAGTAAAGGGAGGCGTTAACGCTAGTTCTTACACTTACTGCCCGGTCCAACTCGTAACTGCCTCGACGTAATAAATAGAGATTCCATTAAAGTATTATCGGGGTTAATTACAAGTTTGCCTTTTATCGGGGCCCACGTAGCAGCAATAAGAATAATAGGATTCATCTGCGTTAACGAGAGCAAGAGGCGCGAGGCAAACAAGGAGAGAGGCAAAAAACCACTGGATTTACTCTAGGTAACCAACGTTAGTGAGCGGATTAATCACTTGCACTCAATTCTTTGCTTTGTCAGTTCAATACAAAAGGGAATCAGGTATCTTTACATAAGATTCTATACGTTGGCTCTATGTTATCTGGAATCAATTCTTTTATTTGGAAGTGCAATTTCAATGAATGAGTTGTTAACCGCTCGAAAGATTACTGTTTTCCTGCAGACTCAATTGTCTTGACAGCGCTAACAGGAGTTGTTTCATTTGAATGTTTTACTCGGCGCTAACGGGAGTTAGTTGACCTGATGACTGCAATAGATTAAATTCCCGGTTGACTCTCTATGCTCTTACTGTATAGTGAAATTCTTACTTGTTTACTATAACAAACACTAGTTTCTGTTGGGCGATAAGGGAGAATCATATCCTAGGCTCAGGTGCTCAATAAAAAAGCAAGCAGAAATGAAAGGGAGCAGAAGCAGGCACTAGTCTAGAAACGGACACTAGGGAACAGAAACGGCCTTATCGGTCTGTCTTCTACTGTGGCCCAATGCTTAAAAGACTACCCACATCGGTCTGTCTTCTACTGTGGCCCAATGCTTAAAAGACTACCCACCCCCGAATTGAATACCGCCCACTAAATGCTTCTAATGCTCCTTAAAAGGTAGTATCATTCTGTATGATGTAAGATGGCTCTTATAGTGCTTGGCTTGACCCTTAACGTAAATGGTATACGAGTTCAGGTCTTCATACTGATCTTAAGCGGGAGAAGAAACAGGTCCAGGCCCAGTAAAAAGATCTGAAGGCAGTGCGAGATTGAGTAGAGTATCCTTCTGTTCGACTTTCCCCTGCGCTCGAAAGGAAAGAGAAAATGGGATAGCTTCCCACAGGACTTGCTACGGATGGGACTTACTGTGTTGTCAGTTCAGAAAGGAGCGTTCGAGCATTGGCTCTAAGTCGGTCATGGAGAGAGCCGCAAGGGGTCCAGAAAGATGTTAGGATTGAGATGGCGCTGATGGAGTTGTTGTTCAGTTTAGGAAAGAAGAAATACTTTATGGGTTTTTGAAGCGAGGTGTATACTTTAAGTGGATAGAGTGAAAGGCTAAGCCCGAGCCGAGTTTCGGTGTTCTAGCTCCAAGTCAAGCTCGGGTTACAGTCGAGTGGGGGCAATACGATCTTGTGCTTCAGGGCGAAAATCTTTTCCTGGTTTCCTAGGTGCAAGAGAAGAAAGACCTTGTTTGCGAGATGAGCTGCCCCTATATTCTCTATGGGATGTGGGATGCGCATAAGTGATACTAATAATTAATCTAGTATAAAGATGCATAGTATATATAGTATAGTATAATGAAAATATAGTATTAGAATGACACCTAAAGTAAGACAGATTCAACTCGTACACCTTGAGTGAATACAGCATCCTTTTCTGCTCCCTCTCGCCAACCAACCTAGTTTAGTATAGTATAGTGTTCTTCAATTGAACAATTTAAAAATACAGAATGGAAAAAGGGATAATTCCAGAATTCAGAATAGGGTATTTCTATTGCGTATCCAATAATTAATTTAAGGAGGCAAAGAAACTCCCTTTCCCTTCCCGTCAACAACTCACGTCCTGTCCGTAGGTAGCAAGAGTAAAGTATTAGGCTCTGTCAGCGCACCACGTCTTGTTGAAGATGGGAACTCTGGAACCTTGTTTATGCCCCTGTTCCTGCTAAAAAAGTCACTGAATACACCCCCGCATCCTCGAGTCCAGCCTAAAGCAAAGGTTGAAAGTCCATCTCCAGGTTCTAGGATCAGATGTAGTTCGAGGGTCGGCAAGGGAAGCTTTGTATTTATTTGGTGGATCCATACCTGGACCAGGTGCTCAATAATCCATTTATTATTTTGTACTAGGGGCATCAGTTCAATTAACTGTTCGAGTTGAAGTAGTTTTTGTCTTATGGAATCGTCGTATCTAGAAGAAGAGGACTAACTAAAGTAAAGAGGCAGAGCCCTAGACTAGGCAGAGGACTAAAACTCAAGGAAAGCGTCCGCAGGGAAGGACAGGCTAACAATGGAACATAGGAGGGTTGCGAAGCCGTCAGTAGGTAAAGAAAGAAATACAGTTGTAGTTAGGGTTGAGGGCAGCGTTAGCTGCGGTCAGTAACTAAATAAAGAAAGTAAGCAAAGGCAGGCTAAGAGACAGGAATGTAAACCAATGATTCTATTACCTAACCCATTCTTTTATGTGATGGCACTGCTATGAATGCTACAATGATCCCCGGGAAGACAGAGCACATCTTTCCGCTCACACGGGCATATACTTCCGCTCACACAGAAGTCATGGTGCTACGACATGAGAATGACTGGTTCCACCTCCAGAATTAGTCCCTGACCGCGGAGGCGCGAGCAACTGGTCGATCGATGGGGATGGGTGGTACGCTCGTTGACATTGACCAAACAAACCCCTAATCAACAGAACGGGGCGGGGGTCCGCTAACAGAACGGGGGCGCTACTCGACATACTTGTTGATGTTACTTCTGCTCGACATACTTATCGATGTTACTTTCAGGAATGATTGAATGACCTAGCAGAACGAGTGTGTGGACCGCCGACCCGAACTAAACTCTAAAGGATTCCACGCCCGCACTGGCATTCTGAACTCTGGGTCAGCCTCTCCTGATCTAGCATCTGACCTGCCCCAGCCTTTGACTAGTTTGTAAAATTCCTCGAGGAACAACACTCGGTGAGCATCGATCTAAACCTCACTCGTTAGTTAATTGAACTCAGCTGTCAAAGCCTTATTGTCTATGTCCATTGCCGAGCCTGACTGCTCATATACAGGAACAGGTCGCCCTACTCATTACTTGAAAGCTGGCATTCCTTAAGAAGCGCGAACGGCAAACAAACAGGCTTATTATTCTTTTCTTACTATCTCGACTTCGACTCTCTAACTGCAGATTATGATTTTGCATATAGTTTATAGGACATCTAACCACACCACCGACAACATCAAAAAACCTATTGAACATACGTGGCTTGTCTACTTGTCTGGTGGGAATTCGACACACATAAGAGTGAGTCTGGCACCCCTTCCTGAAAAGTCTGTTTTGTCAGTTGAAGCATTTCTACGGCTTTGTTTCAACTGATATTCCTATTCCTCGATCTAATACTTTGTACCGGACTCATTACTTTATTTCTTCAATGCAAACCGTCACTTCCAAACTCAATGCCTATGCTCTTGTTTCGGCCTTGTTTATTAAACTATTACTCTTTCCTATGCTCTTGATCAGCAAGCAGTATCATCTTGGCAGATAGGTAAAACTGAGCTCCATAGAGATGAGCTACTTACTAATCTAGGTCAGACTGAGCTCCACAGGGATAAGCTACTAAAGCGGATCCAACACAGGTATAATGTAAATTAATAGAAGCATCCATACAATAGGCAAGGTTTATTGAGGTAGCTATACAATCAGTTCGTTCGCATTCTGTCCTATCTGAGCAAGGTCCAGTTCACATTCTGCCCTTATCTGAGCAAGGTCCCCTAACGGATGAAACGGAAGATGGTTAAGGTGGTTGGTACCCATTCCACGGGTCCTACAATTAACAGACGGATTTCTCTTCCAGGTTCTCGAGATTCTAAATGGTATTACAGTGGCAGGATTGTATTTGTTCAAAAGATAGTAAAGGCGTTAGGCAGTGCAACTTCACAGGTTAACAAGGTTCAAAGAAAGGGTGGGAAGTTGGGGAAGATAATATTACTCTCCCAGCACCGTCCCTATCATATAATAGTCAACGTACCTTTCCTCACACCGTCCCGATACGAGCTTAACTTCCCTCGGCAACACACCTAACCTATGTTATTATTACCCTCTTCGCTGGCCAACACAAACATGATTATTACCTCTTTAGTATACCTTATCTTCTTTCTTGATTTGCTTGTTCAAACATTATCTTATATTATATCTTAATATAACATAGTATTTCAATAGTATAACAAACAATAGTATTTCAATAGTATAACAATAGTATAACATAGTATAACAATAGTATTTCAATAGTATAACAATAGTATAACATAGTATTTCAATCAATATAGTATAACATAGTTTTTCAATAGTATAACAATAGTATAACAAACATAGTATTTCAATATAGTATAACATAGTTTTTTTATATGATATTTAGAGTCGTTTGCTTACATCTTATTGGTCTCAAAGGGTTATCTTTTGTAGGCTTTTTTTCTCTTTTATCTATGTCTACGCCGGTGGTGCGCCCAATGAATGAACGATGTAGCCCGAGGTGCCGACCAATGAATGAACGATGTAGCCCGAGGTGCCGACCAATGAATGAACGATGTAGCCCGAGCCGAGGTGCCGACCAATGAATAAGCTATGCCAGCCACTTGAAGGCTAAGTTCGGAGACAGGCATTTGTTCTTGTTGCTCCCGCCCCCGATGCACGAAACCTTGATGCACGACCGACCGGACCACCCTCACTAAAGACCTGTCGCCCGAAGAATAAATGTAGTTTCGACTAGACCGTTCGCCCGCCCAGCCCAATGCACGTTCGTTGTGTCGACGCCGGTGTTGATGAAGAGTGCGCCTCCGCTAAGCTACGAGAATTCGCTTAGCTACCTTAAGAGTTAGTTCATGGCTTCGGGCAAACAAGGGTAAATCAAACCGAGTTAATCAAAGGTCAATCAAAAAACTGTTCGTTGTGTTCGACTTGCCGTGGTAGGTGTGTTTGTTTAGGTGTATTGATTGCTCATTATACTCATTCATTGGTGTATCGGTTTACTGCATAAGTTATAATGATATTAGAATGATAACAATCATTAGAATAGCTGGAAGGATATAGTAATAATCATGGAGGGACCATATTCTAAATCAGAATACAAGTGATAGTTCATCCTGTAATCTTGTGTCGGTGCTTCACTTCAGAAAAGAAGGTATAGTTCGTTGCTATATGCCGGCTGTAAGGAATCACAGGGCAGCTTATATGCCATTAGTAGAGGGCTTGGTGTAGGAAACACTTGCATAGGATCCGTATGTCGAGTTTGGTTCTTCTGGATTTGTTTGGTTCTGATAGGTGAGTCAATTTCTTATTGGATTCTAATGCGTGAATTAATGGTTGCATTATAAATGAGTGCTGTGTTCGTACCCGGTAAATAAATAGGAAAAGATAGAGTGTCGGTGCTCTAGTTCAAGGTGTAGTTCGGGAAGGGGCATACCAAATGGAATAAGTAATTATGAGACGCTAGGGAAGTAAGTCAGACTTGTAGCCAGGGCAGTTAGCTTTAGAGTAAGCAGCTACAGTCTTTTGTTAATGCCTAGGCCCTAGAGCCGGGTTTTGTATTAATAACTTCTAGCTTCATTCTTTCGATATGGGTATTTGTATTCTGGTTAGTGCTTTAGAGCCGGGGGAGTTAGCTAAGCCTCATAGGCGGGTCGAAGCCCTGACGTAGTATTATAGGGCAGTAGTTTCTTGTCTACCTGCTTGGCGAATCGAGCCACCGCTTATGAGAACGGATCAGGGAGAACGTGATTGAACTAGTACGTACTAGCAAAGATCATATCAAACAAATCACTGCTTACAAGGCCCGAACTACTGACTTATTCGCTATCTTTCCTCGCTCTCATTTCAACAACGCTTACTTTTCTCTTTACTTGTTCATTAAAAACTACCTTTCTTTGCTTTCATGCTTTAATGATGCCTTCCAGCAGCGGGAGCTGCCCTGCCCCCCTCGCCTGGAGGCTGCCTCGATAACATTCCTATTCCAATTACCTTGTCTCTCGATCACCCTTTGCTTTACTTAAACTCTTCCGCTCGTTAGCTCCATTCCGGGGCTACTGCACTCGATTCAGTATTTTGTTTCCCGGCATCCTGACTTGTCAGTTAAAGAACCTGCCCTAAAAGAATGGAACACTACCTTATTGTAGTGGAATCCACCTACTGATGGAAGAAAGAACACTAGTGTGCCTATACGAATTGACTACTGCACCCGCCCCTAAGTAAGGAAGGAACTAACATATAACTCAGTGAATCAAATGAAATGCAAAAGTAAGTAAGGATAGAGTGAATGAATAAGTCAAAGAATTTAGATCTATCAGTATAAGACGTACGCAAGATCAGAAGCCCGCTCATTACTCTTAGAAGCCAAACCTGAGTCTAGGAGACAAGCCTTATTAACCATAGGGGCGTACTACAGTCTATATCCTCCCCGCCCAGCTCTACTTTTCATTCTTTATCTACTGCATTCAGATCTTTGTTTCACTTATTGCCCTGCCACTCCCTTATCGAGGTCCTATGCTCCTGCTTCTTTATTTACTTCTTTAGTTCGCCCCTTTACCTCTATTCCTTAGGTTGGTTGAGTTTGTTAGCCTATAGCATCATTCTACGGCTCCTTGCTATGAGTCCGGCTTCCTTATCAAATTCCTTATTCAATTGCTATATATTAATCATTAAATCCGCATTGCGTTGTTCCTTTCATTCCGCGTAGTACTTCCTTCTTTGACTCCGTAGTGCTTAGTAATTCTGACTTCTTTTATAAAGCTAGAATGTGTGTGTATAGGGTCGTTTTTCTATTAATACAAGCTAAAATGTAGTCGGTGAGTTTCGTGCCATATTATGATTATGGGGTTGATCTGATTCCCCTCCGAGCATAGCTCATTCTCATAGCAGTGTTCTGATTCCCCTCCGAGCATAGCTCATTCTCATAGCAGTGTATTGATCATACAAGTGTAGTTCCTCCGACGATCAATCAGTCTCTATATTCTGTAGCCCGACCCTTAATTCTTCTGCACCCGCAGCTATTCCTTTCTTTTTTAATACTTGGCTTTTACCTTGCTTATTCAATGTAGTATAGAGGCTTGATCTTGTAATTGAATTCGGGTTGCTTGCTCGATTCTCAAGAGGAAATCAATTCTTTGTTTGTTTGTTTGACTGGGACATTCCTTTTGTATACATACATACGCACATCAGTAATATTTGACTCTGCGCTCGATAAGTGGGATTAAGTATGAGATCAAAAGATAGGACAGTTCAACTGAATAACTAAAGCGTGTTAGGGAAGGTAGTTCTTTTGTTGTCGACTCGAATGGCGTAATTTATAGCTTTTCATTAACTTAACCGAGTTGCGGTAGGCTTTCCCTTTATGTGGTACAAGTCGTCACCGATCCGATGTAGCAAGCAGATTGATTACAGTACAGTTTACCGGAAAGTCTACTCCCGCTTCAGATACATCTCTAGCATATTCTCTGGAAACTGTAAACTACTTCTTCTCCTGATACGGCTTATACTTATAATCCATGATCCTTATCCAGCTTAATATCCTTATTCAGATCTCGTAGACAAGGAGGCGGGACAATCAGTTTACCGGGACAATCAGTTTACCGGGACAATCAGTTTACCTAGATTATGGGTTTCTGCAACAACATAAATGGCGTGGTGTACTGAATACGAGTAGATTCAACTCTTTGGTTACTTACTTCTAGAAACAACCAACCCCCCCTATGCTCTTTGGAGAACCTACCTATGCTCTCTTTCTTTGGTTACCACGTAGTAGGCAGTAGATAAAATCAATTCTTAATTAATATTATTCAATTCCACTATCTGTTACTGTTAGCACACTTAGTCTTGGGCTGGGCCTGCATCCTCACTCATTCTCCTTCTATATCAGATGATCTTGTCGACTTTCCTAGACTGACTCAAACTATAATCACATCACACCGATCCTGCTCTTTGTCATCACACCAACCAATACGAAAGTCAGAACGCTACTCAATAGGGAATTGAGCTAAGGACCGGGAAGTAAACGACTTCTTTACCCACCAGCCTAGTGTTCCAACAAACAAAGCCCATAGCCCCTTTCTTAATAACCATAGCCTAGGTCTTTCCATACAGTAGTAAATACCAGAAACCTAATAGTACCTCCAAGAATCCACTAGGAAAATGTTAATTTGAGTACACTTCAGGGCATACAGGAATAGAACCACTGCTGCCTAGGTTGAAACCAATGCCAGTAAGACATATATTGCTATTAACGAGAACCACATAGGTTGACACATGCCACTAATATACTCACTAGGAACTAGGGCTTTAACTACTACCTGGGGATCTAACTATTACTGTCGGAATCAAACCATTGCTCACAACACTTTGGTACTCAGCTGGGAGCCCAGGCGGACTCTATTAGAACTCGACTATCGCTTCTCGGAATGTGACTACTATAACGGGAATCAAAGCTTAACTAATAACAGGAAATCCAACTCATCAGTAAAAGAAAGGCTTCAATAAATACTAGAAAGGATCGATCGCCCGCCCTGGGGAATAAGAAAGTGCGCCAACCGCTAATCTGAATTCAATTTGTACTCATTTATGGGGCATAGGGCTTTACCCCGGATTCCGCTAGTGCTTTTTTAATACTTTCGCTACTTACTTTCTTTTATTTCTTACTACCCTGGCCCGCTCCCTCTGTATTGATTAAGTATGGCCTTGCTTTACTTTAGTCTATAACCAGCCAGCGCTTCTAATGCCATCACTACTACCTATGGGCCTTCCACTCCAAACTCTGAAACTTACACTGCAGCAACTGAACCTAATTCTCATTCGTTAGTTGTTATACGTTGCTTGGCGCTGCCCTATTTTGTGGTTAAGGTATTGGTAGCACGACCCTCCACTCCTTTCTCTAACTCTTCCGCTGCTTACTTGCTGAATGTAAGCATGTAAGGCAGCTTTGATTATTCTACTTATAGGTATGAGACACAGCGCATAGAGAGATAGGCTAAGTAGTTCCCCGGAGAGTACAGGAGTAGCGGAGCAGTGGAGCAAGGGCAGCTCCCGCTGCCGATAAGCACCTCTTTTATCACCCTATTCACTCATTTTTTCCCTTGATTACTAGGTTCAGCTTCCTCAGCTACTGGATTAAAGCCTATCGTCCCTGTCTTTGGCTCTTCTACTCATGCCTACCAAACTAACTCTCCTTGGACTCATTCTCTCTTTGATCCTGGAAATGCCTTATTATTCTTTTGACTTATATTATTTATTTATATTAATATACAGTTACTTATCTATCTATTCTCTTATAATAGTAATAATAGTAATAATAGCCCTTTAGTATATTTGTATCGATGGAAGCCGCTTGTATTAATAGAAAAACCTACTATCTTTTAGGGCCGCTACTCCAATGGAATGGGCTACTTTCTTAGAATGATGAAACAGGGACAACTGGGAAACCAACTACCACTTTTAGGATTGAACTCGACACACGCCTTGTCCTATTGCTTTAAGGCGTAAGGTACTGTCTGGCACAAACCTAGTCTATTTCACCCAGAATGAAATCCTAACGAAACAATAAGAAATCAACTCTCAATACAGACTAAGAAAGGTAAGCTACAGAGTTTTATTAGTTCCTGGTAACTGAAACAATAGAATAGGAATCATAGTAAGGAAAGGCAAACTAAGAGAGAGGAAGGGGGGACTCCAGCTAGTAAGTATGGTTCGGAAGCTAATTAGGTTAGGAGGGCTTGTGCTGTATTCCGGTGAGTAAGATTGACTATCTGCCTCAGTTACTCTTATTAATATTGGTTTGTTTGATTCCCGGTAGTAAAGAAAGAAAGTAAAGAGCAGTGGAATGAAAGGGTAACACTCTTCGGAGAATAGGAACACATACAATAGGAAACACCCCTATAAAAGTAAGAATAGTCATGTGGCAGGGAAATGAAGATGTGAAATACAGTTTTCAAGGCAGTCTCGTAGGTTCAATGAGTGAATTGAGTTATAGAGTTGAGGAATTAGAGGTGGTGTAAGAAGTAGTAGAGTGATGAGCGGGGAAGTGAGACCAATGGGATAGGATAGGTAGTAAGCCTGTTTTCTAGTAGTTCCTTCCTTTGTTAGTAGATGCGGTAGATCATACCATATCCATACGAGATTACGAGTTGAGTCCTTTAGTGCACTAGTCAATTCTCAGTTGTAAGTTGCTTTCTTGTTAGCACATGTTCCACTCACTTCGACTACTAGCGTGGAACTGGAATTCTTTGTCCCCTGCGCCATTCCTCCATTCTCTAGTTAAATACCTTAATGCGCTACATCCTACCTAATACTAATATCGATAAAACAATCAAAGTCTACATACCGCTCTAGCAGTTACTTGTCTGGTAGTACTCGCGGAAGTCCTGGTTTCGAGTTTGGTTCCCATAGTGAGTATTTACAGTCGGATAGCGCCTTGGTTTGAGCCAAGTTCTTTTTTATAGTAGTCCAATCTAATATCTAGTAGTTTCATCTGCAATTTAGTAATTTAACCTGATACGTTGCTTGGCGGCAGCTAAATAAGCTGCCCTGTTACTTTGTTTCCCTGTTACTTTGTTTGCAGTCTGACCTACCTTATGGGGGAATAGTTCGAGCTTTGTTTACGCTGGTCCAATTCTGATTGATAGCATTATGCGTTTAGGTCTTGTTGATATGAGCTCAATTCAGGTTAGCATCAGCTTCAACTCTTATTAGCAATAGTAACGATACAGATTATAATTCTTTTCTTTTTGTTAAGGGTTAAAGGTCTTGTCAGCACTCGCTTTTGTCTTAGAATAGAAGCGGAGTAGCTCCTTTCTTGTTATCCAGTGTTGAATGAATTACCGGTTTTGGGTTAAGGTCCTGTTAGCCGGGGCTCTATTCCAGTTATTGATGGTGCAATTCCTTATTGTTCCTCCGGGTCTTCATTCTGCATTCGCTAGCCACCCGCACAAATAGAAAGAAAAGAATGTTGGGTTCATTGAGGAGTTCAAGTAAAGGTAGCAAGCCCAATAATCAAAATACGGAATGCAAGTCGAGGTAGTTAGAATTGGGGTGAAGGGAGACAGGCCCAGAGTTTCGCAAAAAGGGCAGCGTTAGCTGCTGGCAGTAACTAAAGAGTGCAAGCATGGCAAGTAAGTTTGAATCAGTAGCTACAGAATGCTTAAGGACCTATCCCATTTGAAGATGAAAGCACAGAAAGGTGGGCTGCTAGCCCGGGGGAGGTAGTAGACTCAATCTAAGACTATGCCCAGTAGTACAAGAAGAAAAGAGAGCAGCAAGGATACGGGAGGGATACCGGGCTAAGGAATTAACCCAATGAGTGGATTACTTCAAGATGGGCATAGTAGGCCTTAAACTCATTAGTAGCTTTAACTAATTAGTCAAAGAATCCGGATGTAGTTGGCCCCGCTTACTATGATCCTGACTTTATCGATCTTATACTCCATGGTTGCAAACTATACTAGCGCCACCTATACTTGAACTATAGTACGGGCAAGGCTGATATCACACTACTAAAAAGAAAAGGACAAATTATAATAGGGTTCAGGGGCTCTCCTTACTGTCTTTTATTGTTACCTTACCTTTTGACTCCCCCATGCTTGTATTCTCTAGTTCCATTTGTTAGGCTTACTTTCCTGTGAACAAAACTCTGCGTACCACGAGCGCAACTTCCTATTAGTCCGTGACTCCGCTTTTGTGATTCTGATGTTCCTGTTGTAGTCTGCCGTTCCTCGTCTTAGTCCTGTACTCACTTATCGTAGTAGACCTTCCATTGATTATACCATTGATTTATTATTACCATTGATCATTATACCATTGATTATTAGTTGTGAGTTATAGTTGAAGTCATTAGGTAACCCCGCATCAAAGCCAGAGTTAGATAAGTAGTACGCCCAGAGTCAGTAAGTGTAAACCCATCACTAGTAATCGAAACCGTTTCAATTACATGTGAGCTGTCTTTTCACTGTTGGTTTATTCTCCTTCTTAAGAGCTAAGCGGGTGGGAGTACCGTACCGACTACATAACAATGGACTACAAAACAATTCATTATCGTGTGTAGCGGGCCATGTCTCCCGAACGATCATAGTACGGCAGCTCATCTAGTATCAAATGAATACAAATTTATCGAAGTAGAATCAATAGAATAGAAGCACTTAACCCCGCATAGCTGGAAGGGATAGCGCATCCACAGAAAAGAGAATGAAAGGGGGCAAATACATACTGATATGCAGTAGAGTAAGCCTAAACTGTCACTTTAGAATGCAAGTAATAAGCCGGAGACTAATAGAAAGTAGTAGCAGCCCTCATTAGTAGTTATTTAATTCCACTTTGGAGTAATAGTATTGTTGGCATTGATTTAATCCTGATATTTAGTAGCCCGGCCAGATGCGCTACAGCCTGAGTTTAATAATGAAATAAGGTATAAGTCAGAAGGATAGTAAGAGTGATAAAAAGGCAAAGAAAGTAAGCTTACCCCGAAGAAAGACGATAAGTAAAGGCAGGCTAACTTCTCGACACTAAAGAACGCAGGGAGAGAGTAAAAGACTAATATGTAGTGGTAGGATACTCATATGGGGAGTTATGTACTGAGATAGGGCAGTAGCAGACCTACAGTGAGTAGCTGGAGCGCCTGTTTGCCCAGGACTCTATTCATGTTAGCAGAGGAATCAGACCCCAGGGTTCCGTTTGATAGTAAGGAGCAGGGGAAGCATCTTATCACATGTAATATGAGTATGGAATTGTAGATCAAAACAGCCTTTCAAGAGGCCAGAGAAAGACTTATGAAACACTCAACTGATTGTCCCGCTTATGTTTTCCTTCCACAAGTCGGCCAGTTCACCCAGCCCAGACTTTCCATTTATGAATAATGCTACTAAGCGTCGGACCTATCCCCAACTATATTGATTGCTCGCTAACGAAAAACTCGAGATATAATAAGCTATCGGGGGCATGAAGAAAGAAAGCCCGCCGGGCGTAATCTCAATAGACGAAGATCTACAGGAACTCCATAAGATGCCGAAGCAGGCAGAATCAGGTACATAAGCCGAAGATGGAGCAGGAAATTCTATTGGAAAGGAAAGGATGGTTTCGGGATCAAATCTTGGATACGGTGCTCGAGAGTGAAATTCCAATGAATGAGTCGACTCGGCGCTAACGGAAAGGTAGTCATCGGAGAGCGAATCTTAGATGCTCTTACTTAAGTCAAAGCGCTTCATCATTGCTAACTTCTTTTGCTGCTTCTGTGCAAGTTAAAGAAAGTACTGTTTTCGGGAGTTTTACCACGAGCTTCTTTATACTTTGAGCCAACGAGAACAGTTCCACTATGCCGAGCCTACTATGTAAAAGAGCACTACTAGGCTAAATCCACATGATTCCTATACTGGCTTCGGGGGCACCGGCTTATTGAACAAGCAAAGCAAGCGCACCTTACCTTACTCTTTTCTTCAAAAAGCAAGGAGTAGGCTTACTTTTGTTACCTTATTCTTTTCTGAAAGCAACATAACATCTGCAGCAGTTAGGTATCAACGTGTTGGCGCAAGTCCTGTTTACAGCGTTAGTGAGCTGGTTGATGCTAGTCCAGTTAGCGAGAGTTAGTTGAGAAAAGTGCTAACAGATCTAAGGGTGTAGAAAGTAAGGTAGAAAGCAAAAAGTGAGGTAGAAAGTATAGTTTAGTAGCCTGTTGCTCAAGAAAAGAAGTAGAAAGTATTCGATATTGTTATTGCGCTTGAAATAATGGAGAAAGTAGCCCTTGTCCACTTCACTCTTCTTACCGAACCAACTCTACCCTTCCCACTTATACTTATTCCCGCTTCTACTTCAGACTAAACCTCAGCAAATGGAAAACCTACCAATTGTAATAAAATCGACTACAACCAGTAAGAGAGTAAGCCTACCAATTGTAAGAAAATAGACTTATTGTCCTAGAGCCTACTTTTTGATAGACTTTCCTACTTATTGATAGAAAGCTAATCTACCAATTGTCCTATCTTATAATGAGGGAAACCTACTTTTTGATAGATAATCCTACCAATTGCCCGAATGCAGGAAAAGAATGAAAGGCAGCAACCTTAAAATAGCTAATAGATCACCCGAAACAGACTTACTTTTTTATGGAAACCCGTGTTTTTTGTTATCAAAGGCATTTCCCTTCATAGCGAACCTATTGTTCATTTAAAATTTATGTTTTCCCGGGTTTTTTTGTTGTGAAGTCCTTTTCCTTCATAACGAGGTCAAGATAAATTAGATTTTCTCGTTTTGCCGTGTTTTTTAATAGCTTCGTAATTTCCCTTGATAGATGACCTGAAACAGACTAAAAAGTTATGGAAACCCGTGTTTTTTTAACGCAAGCGAGTTTTCCTTCATTGCGAGGTGAAGAGTAATTCTAAAATTATGTTTTCCCGTGTTTTTTGATAGCAAACTCGTTTGTTTGCCTTCTTTTCTTGGTTAAAAAGATCTTACTTTTAACTTTTACTCCTCTTTCGCCGCGCTACATTATACTACGCTTGTCGTCTTGTCTAGTAGTTACTTGTCTAGTGACTTGCCCCCGGGATTTTGGATAGCACCTCTGTTTTCCCTCCTAGATCACCCATTGGGAATTCTCTTTTTTCTAGGACTCCGCGCCAAGCAACTGCGTAAGTTTAAGGCTAGCTTAGCTGAACTCTTTCACACTCTTTTGTAGATAGTAAGATTTACTACCTTGCGAGTAAGGCTCGTTTGGTAACACCCACTGCTAAGCTTAGCTCTGTTACTAATAAGTTGATCTACACCCTTATTCCTTTTCTCTGTTTTCATTCTAAAAGGGCTTATGCCGATTCCCTTTCTTGTTTTGATCCTCCGACACTCTTGTACTAATGAGTTTCTTTCTTTTATTATTTCTTTCTTCTTTCTATTTCTTTCTTTTATTATTTCTTTCTTCTTTCTATTAATGAGTTCAACTCTTAAAGGAAGGGTAGTCGGGTTGAAGCAAACACAAGTAAGGCTTTAGGCCGCTAGTAAAAGAGTGCAATGCAGCAGCGTTAGTTTGAGATCGAGCCTTACATCTAGGAATGATAGGCTACTGGGCAGCGAAGCACGACTTGGTTTCAGTAAGGGAAGTGCTATTAGAAGTTAGTTAAGCCCGAGTTAAGAGGGTTATTCCCGTCCACCCGAGTTCGATTCCTACTTCTTAGGTTCAATAGGAGATTCCTCCTAAGCAGTTAATGTGTTAGAAGCACCAGTGAAAGCCTTCTAAGTAGTGACTTAAGTCCAATAGTCGCTAGTTCTATTGTTTACATACGAGTAGTTTTATCTGATAGTCAGTAGCACCGGTCTTGCTAGCAGTAGATACAGGTTTCAAGCAGGTAAAGCAATATTTGATATAAGGGTTTGGTAGGCATTGAAGTAATTAGTAGCAGACTAGACTCATAGTTTCAATAAAGCATTGAGTTAGGAACATTGAGTTAGGAAGCAGGAGACTAATCCACAGGGGCATTAGATAAGTAATAAGTAAAGACAGGCTAAAAGGCAAGGGGTAGAGGCTACGATGCAGCAAAGCAAGGGCAGCAAAGCAAGACTCCAAGGTAGTAGTTTAAGAGCGAGAGACAGAAGAGGTCGCCTTAGAGACGGTAAGGCAAGAGCTAGCCCACAAAAAGGAAGCCTTAGTTTCAAGTTCAAGCCCCCTCGTAAAAGTATTTGTATCCCTGTGTGTATTTCGAGTTTGTTATTTAAGAAAGAGATACTGCCTTGTGGGCTATTGTCGAATGAGAAACATCAGTTTTTGAATGAGGGTAGTAAGACCTGTAGCCAGGACAGTTAGAGTCAAATAGTAACTTCCAGAATGCAATAAAGGGGATAAGGCTGCTGGGGTGTGTCATAAGAAATAACCTCTCCTGCTCCGGGGTATAATAAGAGATACCGCTGTACCTCACACTATAGGCAATAAGGATGCAACTAAAGAGTAGGGCTTTTTCCAGGACTTCCACTAGTACACACAGGACTTATACTCAAAACAGTGAATGCAACTGGTGCTTAGCAAGACTGAACTGAACCCACTACTTCCAAGAATAAAACGGGTGCTTCTCATACTTGTATTGCTAACATTTAAGTGTATCCTTAAGTAGAGGCAAGCATCTCTGTCTGTTAAGAGAGTGAGTTACGTGCTAGAGTCTTATCGTTAGTAATGGAATTCCTTGTTTCCTTTTATCGTATTAGAAGCACAAGTAACTACAGAACCAAAGCAAGGAAAGGAGTCCAGCCCTAGAGAGCTCGAGCTTAGGAATAGAGGGCAAGAGTCGAAAGGGCACCTACTCGAATAGAGGATCCACTATAAGACTCAATCCCGGGGCACGCAAATGGAGTCGTCGAGGTTTTAAAGCAAGATGTGATATCCGGAGTGGCGGGCGAAGAGGCAATGTTGACGGGTTCGATGATTCCCAGTTTATGGTTCCGATTTATGAGTTTGATTCCCCTAAGGACTATTCCCTTATTGGTATTCCTATCAGGTTCATGCGCTAGTAGATCTCGTACCTCTTATTCCTATAGGTCAGCAGCCAGTCCTATGCTAGTTAGTGAAACTCTGCTCCTGTTTGTTAGTACGCCTATCCTGTTACTTATTAGTTGAATTCCTATTCCTTGCCCGGGCTCTCTTAACCTCCAATCCAATCCCAACCTTACATTCCGCGAGTTTAAGCGTCGGGTGTACTATTTCTCGTTCTTTGCCTTACTTGTTCAATTCTGCCCAGCCGGGGTCCAACCTCATTCTTTACTTTGACTCCCTGGGGTACTCTTTTTACTTACTTCGCTTTAGTCGCGCAAACTGTAAATTCCACAGCACAGGTTTCTCCCTGTTGTCCGATAGCTAGTATAGTAGCTACAGGATTGTTATCGCTAGTCCAATTCCTATTATCAATTAGCTAATTCCCTGTTTCGAGTTGTTTTCTTATGAGTATTATAGTGGATGCACTGGCTGGATTGTACCTGTGAATTGTATTCTATGCTTACAAGAGAAAGAATGAAAAGCATGAGCAACAGAACACGCAAAATGCAAGTAAGTAATAGAAGAACGAGACAAGTAACTGACCTCGAATCTAGACCTTCGCCCACACCATTATGTCTTCTTTCTACGCTCCTCCCTTACCTATATCCAGTCTTATACTAATGAGTTGAATTCTCCTTCCCTCACACGATTAACCAGCCCCTCCTAGGCGCTACCCAAACCTAAGTTCTGTTACTCATGGATTGAGTTCCGACTTCTGCGTCTCATTTCGACTTTCGAGTTTAAGTCCCTAGAGCCAGCTCCGGTCTTGTATTCAAAGACTTACTTGCTACATTCTGACTTCTGAAATTATGCCTTGCCTCTTGTTGGTTGTTTGATTCCTCAATTCGATATTCAGTTGACTTATACTAATAATAACATTGATTAACTCATATTAGAATTGCTGGTATGTCTGCCTTTCGTTCTTTATTTCACCTTTGAGATTCTCTACTGGTTTGTAAGTTTAGTGTAGTCAGTATCGGATTGGAACAGTGCACTAATGACTAACCCTGGAGACAATGGAACAGGCTACTCTCTAAGATAGAATGTACCTACTGCTTCTAAGAGTGAAAAGCTCCCTAACGAATTCAACTAGTAGGGGGAAGGAATCCAGACTACCCGGCACTGCTGTTCCCAAGGCTGCATTGCCTGTCTAAGTTGCTTGGCTAGTAGTGTCTTGGCGATAGATCCAACTCGGGACAAAGAAAGGGAACCAACCATCAAATAAAGAATACAAGACGGACGCTCTTAACGAGGAATCCAATCAATCAGGAATAGGTAACTGGACTGAGTAACAGCAGCCTTACTTATGCTTCAAACTATCACTGCCTACTTGCTTTCTTGCACTATTGACCTCGAATCTGACTTATCAGTTGAAAGCTTCTGCAAGCTTCTACACCATAGTACTGCTAAATAGAATAGAACCCCTACCAATAGGACTTTCTCTCGTGCACGCCTATTCCTCTTCCTTCTAATCCGGAATCTCACTACTACTAACAGGAATACGCCCAGTGCTTCAAATACTGTTACTACTGCCTATTAGTCTGCCTATCCTTATTGAAAGTATACCGATCCTGCCTTAAAGTACCCCGCTCCTCCCCCTTTTTCCTATGTTCGCGAGCCTGACTTTCCTTACTTTTCATATCTACGTCGATCGGGGTGCCTAGCTGTGTTCAATATGTATGCTGTGCCTGTGTTTAGAGAGTGTTTTACTAAAGTTATACTAGTAAGATGACTATCCACGCTAAATGACTCTAAAAAGGGGTAGAGTGCCGCGCCAGGCAATAGGTATCTTATAGCGTAAGAGGAGCGTGAAAGTGTTTAGTTTATTCGGGCGCGAGTGCGTTGTGGAGAGAGTTTCAGAGTGGAGATGATCTCATCTCTTTAAGAATTAAGAACCCCACCGGGACAAAGGGCAGTTTATTATCCCCCTTTCTTGACTTGAATATATATAAGATAATAGATAACATCAAATCCATACCTGGTGCCCTTCTCTTCTTTAGTTCAGGTAATAAGAATAAGATATAATAGTTGTATGCTAGTCGGCATTCCATTCTTAAAGTGACGTTCCAGTTTCAAGTCGAGTTTTCTTCTTTTCTTTGAGTTGGAATAGTACAGTACTGTACTAGCGCATTGTTTCCTTCAAGATGCCACGAGTATTAAGAACGAATGGGGGCAGCCACTCTCCCTATACAAATGGAGGCAGCCACTATTCCCATACACCACCACTGTAAAGAATTCTGGCACTGTAAAGAATTCTGGATTGTCCGGGCTTCTAATACCATAAGCAGGAATTTCCAAATAATTTATTATTGCCTTTGGTACAGTGTTTTGAAGAGCGCTACCTTTACTTATATATAAATGAGTAATGCTTCTTCGTGAGTCACTTAATAACATGCTTCTTCCGCTTCTGTTAGCGCAACAGAATTCCTTAACGCTCGCTTGATACTTGCTACTTTGTCTCGCTGGACTAGCAACTTTCTACTTCTCTTGCAAAACATTAACAAGAAGTCTTTTTACCTGTAATACAAACCACTAGCCCCAATTTCATATTGAATATGAGATGCACATGATAGAAAAGTGTAAACAACCTTCGAAACTAATGCACTTCGCAACAATGAGCTAACTTTCGCCCTCACTTATGGAATTGAAGATGTCACCCCTAATATATTTTCTATCAAACAAAAAAACTGTGCTTACTGCTTGTTCCGTAGGGTAGGCACCCGCTTGCTCGAACTCCCCGGATTACTTAATGCATACTCACATTAGTACTTAAGCAAACTCGCAGAAGAGGTACTTAAGCAAACTAACATAAGTCCCTGCTTGTTCTGAACGACAACTAGTATAAATAAGTTATCAATGAATATGATCCACAACTGATGGAAAGTAGAGGTAGAGGTACCTAACTCACTTAATTCAAACTAACTCGCTAACTTATTGTCTGGCGCGCCCCAAAAGAGTAATCTCACTGCTTTGCTTCCTATGATTTATTGTTCTGTTGCTTGGTCTCTAACTCTTGACTGCTTACTCCTGACCCTCCCTAGCGTTTCGGAACCTGACTGCTGCCCACTGCTTGAATTCTGTGATTTGACTTGCGCTAATGGAGCTCATGTTGTTTGTTCCTTTGCTTGTTCCAACTCAGAACTAGGACAAAGCCCTTGCTTTAAAGAGTAGAGGCAAAACTACATTGCTGACTAACTCTAAACTCACTAGCGCCCAAATTCATTCCCAGAGACCTTTCCTTGTATAATACCCTTTTTGCGTCGCTTAACCTATCCATAACTCTGTTCAACGTAGCTAAGAAGATAGGAACTGGAACTCGTAACTTAAAGTACATAAGCTCTTGCGCGGTCCTTGCTTGTTGAGTGGAGTCGGGGTACTATAACGTAAGTTTGCTAAGTGAAGTAAGTGCTTAGTTTTGTTAGTGTGCGAAAGTCCTTGTCTTGTGTGCCGGGCATAGGTATCAGCTGTTGTGTTGAGAAAGCCGGGCAGTTAAAAGTCAACTACAGCTGTTGTGTTGAGAAAGCCTATTAAGTGAGTGTAGTTCTCGTGTTGAAGTAAGTGAATCTGGCGTTGCAGCATCAGTGGTCATCTCCGATAGAAGCTTTGTTCGACTCTGTTAGCTACACTAAAGTAACTTGCGTTAGGAGTTAGCTGCGACCTGCTCCTTACTTTTTCCACTTTATCAGTCGTTTTTCTACTTTACTTTATCAGTAGGGGGAGTATGAAGTAAACCAGGAAATGCAATTCAAGTGAAAAGATACTTACTTAGACAACGTATATAATAGAGTAACTTTACACCTATTCTTCTGTGTATGTGGGAACACTACTTTCTTTCATAACCAACAACACTCCAACCTCTATACCCTACTAGCACTTTATTAGAGCCAATCAATCACCTGAACCCAACAAGTAACTACTAAACAAACAACGGCATAAGACGAACAAGCAAAGGGAGGTGATGAAATTAGGACTTGCCCTTCGACACGAATAATACCTTGTAACTCGCTAACGGGAGCGGAACTGTGGCAACGGAACTGTGCTCTGCCCCTTACATCTTCCGCATTCTTTTCTATTATATAGCGAGCGTTTAGGGAACAAGCAACGCAACTGTGCGCCTCAATCTTCTATTCTATTCAGGAGTGTGGTTACACAATGAGTTTAGTTGTCTATCATCTTCTTTCCAGAACTTAAGTGCAGTGTTTGTTTACTTTACTTGTTTCCATACCTATACCTATGTGCATTCCATTCCATTCTTAAATAATTATATGGGCAATAAGAAAGTACTTAGCGCTACCGTTCCTTTCTACTTCACTTTGATACCACACTGCTTATTCTATTTATGATGAGACTGCATCTTCTGTTGCCGACTTTACTGGAATTGCAGCTTCCTTTCTTTTCTACTGCAGCTTCCTTTCTTTTCTACTGCAGCTTCCTTTTCTTTTTTACTTAACCGCCGGGCTATCCGACCTCTCGAAACAGGACTTACTCCCGGTTAGAGTGCTTTCCTAAACTAACTCCTATTCTATGATTTGCCAGAGCTCTTACTGAGTGGGCGACTTGCTGGAGTTTTGGTAGCGGATTACTTCCCCTATGAAAATGATCGAGCGGCTAGCTTAACGCGGTAAAGTAGAAAATCAGCTTTCATATGAAAAGAACTATCTAAAATACACAACATTTAAGCGCCATAAAGAAGCCCCATGTTAATATTCTTGCAACCCGGAGCTCCAATCCAAAAGAGAGACGTTTCTAAGCATGCTTTTTCTAATTAGTTTATAGTATAGGTAGAGTCTACTTATTTTTCTCTACCGCTCCAAAGGAAATCAAAGAAATAAGGCTCAAAAGAATCCAAAAGCTTTAGAAGAACTTGGGAAATGCCAAAGCGGATATCCCATTAACATAACAAAGGGGCTTGGATCGAGGTCTACGTACCTGGGCACTTTCAAAAGAAAAGTACTTACCTTATACTTGGTGAGTCGAAGTGGGCCCTTGCCTTGCGACCATGAATCAAACCAGATCGAAACATTCCGCTGTCGACGGACAAACTTTGCCGAAACGTTGACCGCAAACGAAGGATGGCCAAGCCCCGGTTCCTAGGGTTAGAGAATTCCATATTCCATTGGGTACTCTATGAATGAATTCCTACCTACGTGAACTACTTTTCTTTCTATTATTATTGGGGTTATCTAGAAGGTGAATTAGATCGCCTGATCTGCCTGGGCTTTGAGATGGTGCTTTTCTTTCCTAGTAGCTAGGCCCTTGTTGATAACTGTCTTCTGTCACGCTTTCAAACCTAAGGATAAACTTATAAATAGAACAAGTTGCTCGCTGAAAGAAGGTTCTTTGCCCAGGGGGCTATTTCCATACTTTCTTTTTTGTTGGATAAAGGGGACTCGCAGGGGATAGCGCCACGCCAAGTTCTAGTAGCTTGTTAGTAGTTGAAGTAATAAAAGTTGGTAGCTATAGTAGCCTGTAGAGTAGGGATCCGTTAGTAACAAGAGTAACAAGCCTGTAGAGTGGGGATCCGTCTTATTCCTAAATTCGGGTTTTCCCTTTCTAGTCTCATTCAGTTAAAAGCCAATGATCAGTATTTCCTAGGGGTTGTTTATGCGCAAGGGTTGTTTGTTTTTATCCTAAACTCAACCAAAGCATGGATAAAAAAAGAAGAACATGACCATCAGCAAGAGTCCGCACCACCGTCCACTAACAATAAGACAAGAAATGCAAGAGCAAATATACGTTTGTATTACACCGTAACCGGAAAGACTGATTCTCATGAAATGAGCTAATAAACAATGGAAATGCAGATACCACAAGCCAGAGACCGACTTATATTATACTACTTACTACTTCGCCAGCTTCGACTTGAGAGGCAGAAGCGCCTTCCACTTATGCTATTTTTCGGGGAGTAGCTAGCGCTTGGGTTCCTCTTCCTTGTCTGCTTCTCCTACTTGGCAGCTTTTTTTCACTTTGTTTTTAGTGAAACAGCTTAGCTTAGTGAAACAGCTTAGCTTCTTTTTTTGATTTGCTTTTAAGGCCTAATTGTAATCCTTTTTGTAACAAGTATCTCAGAGATTCCATGTTGTATCGAGGAACTGGCTCTGTATTGTATGCTGCTAGCGTATGGTACAGGAAGCCGGGCATCTTTCGCTTGACTTTTGTGTTGCAAGTGCATGCGTCCACCACGGTAAGGGCGGGTATCTTGTACGTAGTTAAGGTGAAGCTCTCTTGTTTGGTTAAGAGGTTTGTTTATCGACAAAGCGGAACTACTTATAGACTTAGGATGGCATAGCGAATGGACCGACTCACTGGCTTACTTTAATGGCAAGGCAAAGCATCCGTGCTTTCTTTTACTCTTGCTTGAGCTGTAAGGAAGGGCGATACCATCGGCTTTGACTCATAAGTCGCCGGCCTTACTTAATAGGATATTTTGGGAGTCGGACTATGAACACAGTACCAAAAGAAATACTCGCCTAGGCTGGCCACTAGCAGACTTAGAACCAATACCTGACTTAAGGACAGACCTAATAGCCTACCTTACCGGAAAGAGGCCCGTGAGCAACTACACCAACAGAAAGATGGATTGGGAACTACCCTTGATGCGAGATACGGGGGTGATTAACCTGCATCCCTATTTCCTCGATGCGAACCGAAATCCAAAGCTTTAACAGAGAATCTAAAGGCTAAACTTAACCGCTACGGAAATCATGACACAATTACTTTTGCCCCTTAGCCGAATACGAAAGAAACGAAACTTAGAAGAAAGAAACGATAACTTAGAAATCAATAGCGATAAGAACTCTAAGCTAAGCTAATACACTCGTTCTCCTAGACTAGACGTACCATTCGGATTACGTGCTAGACAGATTAGGGATTCACGAACATAGGTAATAGCACACATAGAAGGCTTGGAACCGCATTCACATAGAGAGCACTTTTGACATATAGAATTACTAAACAGAATGCAAAGAATAATTAGTTTGATAGGAATGCCCATCTCTCTCTTACTTATAAACTTATATATACCGTATTTATACACTTATACTTATACACTTATACTATCTTATTTATAACAATTGCTCACGTGAAAGCCTTTTCCTTTTCTTTTCGGTGTCAAAGAAATTAGTCATATTCATGGAAGGATCGATTTCGGACCCTATTGATTGATTTACCTTAGGGCCTAAGGATTTCCCATCTGACCTGATGACCCACTTCACTTAGAAAGCTTTACCTGAGTTTGTAGCTCCCTTCTCTCTCTTTTGAGCCTGTGTTTGTTTGTGCCGGCCCGTGGTGTAAGTGTTAAGGGTTTTCGTGCTTTTATCTTTCCATTTTGCCTCCGTGTGTGAAAGGGAAATGTGTCAAAGGGAAAGTTTCATATTGATTTACGTGGGGAAAAGTGGAAGTACTTATTCAGTAGGGATGAAGTAGCTAGACTAACTCAACTCAAAAGAATTGGATGACATTGTTTAATATGTATGGTAAATTGGCTAGGACAAGGTTAAGTCCAATAAGTGGAATGTGGCATAAGTTATTGATTCATTACCGAGTGTGAGATTATACCTATCCTATGTTGCGTTCTCTCTAGTCTTTCCCTCTTCTCCTATACTTTTATGGGCATATCACTAGGTAGGAAATTATACTTAAAGTTGTTTGTTTTAAGTAGTGAGTCTATTGATACCATAATGGTGGTTGACATATCTTGATACGGATTTGATCTTACCCCGGTTCTTGCTGTCCATGGTTTGCTATCCATCCCCTCTTTTCACCCCTTTCACTGTGAAGTCGAAGTCAAATCAATAGGTCTTTTCAGAGCCTCATACTCATATCATATACTAGCTGATTTCTCTTTTATCTTTTTTTCAGCAGTATCTTGCCTTTCTTTCTCGACCAGTACTCAATTCTGCCCTTCTATGTGGGAATACTTTAATATGGGGGTTTGTTTTTCCCTATGCTTTTATCCGGGCTAGGTCAAGCAAACAAATTACTTTTTCCAGCCAAGCAAGCTGTAGTATTTAAAGCCCTCAGGTCAGGGTAAGCTATGTTTGTTCCTTTTTGTTTTTTGAATTGATTTATTGGTTGAAAAGAGTGATAATCCGACTGTAGTTGCAGGCAAGCTCTTCTCTATGTCAGTGTAATGCCTTTCTGGTGGAGTGGGTGAGTGCTAAGTGTTTCGATATTGTTCCCGTCTCGTTCTCGTTATCTCACTCCTCAGTAAAAGAAAGCTAAGCTAGTATGAGCAAGTGACAATTTTATCTGTTTAGTTAGTAAGTTGAAAAAGTGTTTTGGAAAGTGTCTGTCTTTTACTGGTAAACTCCATTACTGGCCATTACTCGTCGCTGTAACACTGTATAATATGTTTTGTTTAAGCCTATTAGTTTATTTGCCTTGCCCCTTTCTTTACCATAGGTTATAATATGGCTAAGTACAAGCAAGCGAGTCTTTCTTAGCTGCAGTCCGAGAAGTCTAAGTGGATTCCTATTTATCTCCAATAGTTGTGGGGTAGGTTGAAGTGTAGTGTATAAGGCGCGGCGCTAAGAGATCAATTGGATTCCCTGCCTGCTTTGCGCTTAATACAAATCAAACGGCTGGCACATTGGAAAAAAAGGACTCATCATGGCCCGACCCTTATTCCACAAAAGAGACTCTGCGACCTTTGCTTATAGGTAAGTGAAGGTAGTTTTTTGAATAGGGATAGATAAGTTGTGAGCGAGTATACTATCATTTGGACTCCTTTTCTATACAAAGTAAGTAAATGAATGGATTATATACGCATAAATGTTAGTCGTGGCGACCGAAAGGCAAAGCAAAAGGAAATCGAAAAGAGGATCTTTGTTTGCAGTTTCCACTTATCTGCCTTCCTTTCTTTGTATTGGCAGACAGGGCCCCCTCCGGGCTCAGTTGAAAAGGGAAAAACTAAGGCCTCTGACCTACTGCTGGCTTGCTTTCTGGCCTTGCTGCGGAGTATCCCCTAGTAGTAGGTGGTTCTTCTCGAATAGAATAAACGGAATAAAGATCAATTGCCACGTGCTTCATTTCTCCTCCGTATCCCCTCCATAGGGCTCCCTTTTGTGTCAAGTTCCAATTCCAGTTCCAAAGGGGAGCTACAAGGGAGCTACAAATAGTAGGTAAAGTCATTCGCACCCCATTCATCATCTCATGAATCCGTTGGTTGGCGGCTCAACAATCTTCCATTGATATGTAAACTTTATCGAGGCCCCTTCAAGCTAAGCTAAGAAATTGATCCTAAGATCGCCTAAAGTGAGAGCCACATCGCCTGATTTTATTAACTAGTTTCTGCTCTTATTATAAGAGAACACAACATTTATTTACAATAGCCTATAATCCGGAGTAGAGCAACTTAGACCTAACCGGAGTAGAGCAAAAATGATGCATCCATCCTGTCCGGAACGGGGTTTGTTGTGCCTAAATCAATAGGTTGGCTAGAGGGGGCCAGAGGATTGGCGAGAAGTTTTGTTGCGCGTAAACATATTATCTTAATTAATACAAAAATAAACAAACATATTATCTTAATTAATAAAAAAACAAACAAACATATTATCTTAATTAATACAAAAAACAAACAAACATATTATCTTAATTAATACAAACAAAAAAGAGTATGGAAAGAACGTTAGTTCTTTTATATGATATTTTAGAGTAGTTTATTAGAGTAGAGTCACTAGGGAAAAAACGATATCACTTTTTCTCTTTTCTATTTCTATGTTAGTTTGGGTGTTAAGTAAACTCTTACTAGGATCTGTTCTCTTTCTCCGGAATGACAGAATTCACTTCACTTTTTGGATCAAATCTTTAAGAACAGTTCAAGCTGATGATGCTTAGCTTAGCGCCCGGTACGGCTTCATAACCGACAACACGATCATCCGCTTCTTTGATTTTCTCACTCTACTTTCTATTGATCCAGCTTTAGCTTCTGATTCAATCGTAGATCAAACTTTGGATCAAACACGCCTCAACCGTAAGATAGTCTCTGACCTCATTACATTGAATCTCTATCTCATACATACATATAGTATATAAGCTTTTAAGGATACTGAATATTCCCTCTCTGGTCTACTTTCGCCAATACAAAGATAAGAGAAGAGGTCGATAAAACCTCGTTTCCTACTTGCCGGGCTCTTGTCGCTTATGATAGCCTTTTTTATATGAGATTGTCACAGGACAGGTCTTTTCTTTCCTACCCGGAGTGGGCAGTACCTTTCATTTCAGTGGTAAGATTGCGGAATCAAAGAACGAGCAGGGAATTCCATCTGGGTAACCTCTTCCTTTTCAAGCTCATGCATGTCTGAACAGCCCAGAAGACAAGATAGGTGCATAGTTAGAACGGATGAAGGAACGCTACCCATTACAACGAGGATGAAAACTGCCTCCGCCAATCCAAAAAAGAAAACAAACAGAAAAGCCTTACATACCCTCATTTAAAGAGTAAGGTGTCCTATAAGTCCTAGTAATAATACGCAATCGGAGCACTAAAGCACTGCTTTACTCTGTTGATTAAACCTCCTTCCTTCTTTCTCTTTCCCTTTTGTTTGTTTGTCTGACTAATCTTTCCTTTTCCTCGTCTAATTGGTTGACAAAACAAGAGGAAATGCATATCTGGCAAGTCCAAAAGTTGACTTATTTCTATGATTCCAAAAGTTGACTTATTTCTATGATTAAGATTATGCCTTTCCGTTGCGTTTAGCTGGGCTAGGATCCTAGAATACCCTACCACTTATAATTCCTTCCAGAGCGGATCCCTATTGGTGGACGGACTCGGCTTGGCCATTCCCTTGTGAGTCAAAAGTCAAGGAGTGGGGATTTCTAATGGTCCGTGAACTCTCTATTTTTAAGTAAGGAATATGAGTAAGGGCTTTATAGAGCGTTAGACTGTGTCTGAAGGTACGTCTATTGGGGGGATTCCTCATCTGATTCCTAAACATGATATTTTCCGGGCTAATACTCATATCTTTCAAGATTATCTGGCTGGGAAAGGGCTGGGCTCAGTAACATCTATTTCTAAATAAGAAAGAAGAAAGCTCCATCTGGTCTGAGAATAAGCAACTAACTCGCTATAAGGTTACGTAAGGAATAGAAGGTTCTTTGCGAGAGTAGTGTATCTCGTGGGAAGTAGCGGCTTCTACTCCCATACGAGCGCACATTAATCGAATGGAAATCTGATCAGGTAAGAGATAGACTTGATCGCGCTGTCCAGTATACTAAATGGTTCGTTCCAGTGCCAGTGATAGATTGGTTTAGAAAGATAGATCGTAGGGGGATAACTTTTGATCCATCTAGTAATAGGGTCGAGATGGATTCCTTTCCGTGTCTTGGGCGGATCTTTTCCTCTCACTTTGATTGCTTTATTGTGCTAAAGGCAAAGCCATGTCATTCCCTTTGATTGCGAGTAAGAAAGAAGGTAAGTAGCTTCGCTTCCTTGTGTGTGGATAGCTGCACTTTCTTCGCTTCCGGCTTCTGGGCTTCCCTTCGCCTTCGACGATCTTGTTTTCCTCGCACCGTCACTCAAATTCAAGCTTAGTAAAGTTGCCCTTTAGCCTGTGATTCTAAGTGGCTAATCCATTCCGGATGGAGATCCCGGTTCATTCCCTTTTGCAGAAATGAATGGCTTTGTTGAAATACAGTCCTTTCTTCTTTCCCCTCTACTGACAAGACCTCTAATTCAACATCTTGACCAAGTATAAAAGGCGAAGCGAGCGGCCTTGAGGCGCAAGGTTCTATCGTATGTATCCAATCCTCTTGTCATGAGAGCAGCTATCGTAGTCCCCGCTCTGCCCTGAATGGAGTTGCTATTGAAGCTATGAGTCCCGGGAGCGTTAAGTTATCATCGAGGTAAAAGGACGGACCCGACTACTAATAAGAGTCAAAGGAGATAGAAATATTTAATCAATTCAGAATCGAAGGCCAATGTTTCATCAATGGAGTATAGGCTTTCCCTACATAAGTTTGTTTATAGTAGGTACTCAGTAGATGGAGGTGCGTTTCCTAACCTCGAGCCATGCTCACCACAATATCTTCTTTTGATCCTTTCTACTCAAAAAAGGGGGGACTTTCTCTTACAACCAAGGGTAGAAGTAAGCGAACTACTCCTTCCCTATGCCCAACTCCTAGGTAGGCCCCGTAAAGAAAGAGCTTCCTCGTCTGCGCAGTAACAATGCCTTTCCACTGATTATTTCTTTTTGCTTTCTGTAGTGCGTGGCATAAGCATTGGCCCCGGTAGCTTTAGAGTGAAGGGCATTGCATTGGTTAAAGCATACAAGTCGAGAGGATCAGACTAATAAGCAGCGGGGGAGGTTTGAAGCAAAGAAGTAAGGCTTAGCGACTGGGGATTGAGTGGTCAACATCAAAATGGAGCTAGTGCTTAAAAGGTCACCTACTATGTCCACTACATTATCATTCAATTACGAACCAGAAAACCCCCCTCATAGCTCTGTCTTTAGGCAGCGGGAGCTGCCCTTTACTCGATCTCGGGCTTACTATCTACTATCATGGCTAGCATTCTGTACTTGTTCCCATCAGTTATGGACTCTAGCTATTAGGATCCACCTACTGCTAATCATACTTTCACTAATAAATAGGGCTTTCACTATTGACTATAAGAACAGAGCCTACTGACAGCTTTAACTCACAACTTTGAATAAGGAGTTGACACCGCTGTCTTGTCTTGTCTGGAATCCTTACTTTTGAGTTTTTACTCCTCCCTTACTTGTTATCGGCCTATATCTCTTTGGTTTGAGTCTGCCTTGTTTATTTACTTATTGAATTCAGTATTCGATTGTATTATATTAAGAAAAACAAGATCCCTACTCTATCTACTATTAATTGCTAGGTTAGGTGCGCAATACTCTTACTGATATGCAAATAAGTCCTCTACTGGCCTAGATCAGATAGAACCAAACCCTACAATGACTCATATTCCCTTTCGCATACCCTTTCAGAGTTTTACTTACTTCTATTCTTTATTCCAACTAAGGGCTTAGAAGCTATGAAGCGAGGCTCGGAATACCATATCTCGCCCGCATAATAAGGCTTTTACTGCTGAGTTATCTTCTTTGGGCTAGGTTCTATTCTTTGACCTACTCGCTTGTCTCCTACTAGTGACTCGGTGATTCATAGGCAGCAATAAATCCTATGTGAGTGAACTGAATAGTGCATTTCACAGTCTAATGGAAGTATATGGAATCAAAGACATGAGCTTAAGTTTCAAAGTAAGTAGCCGGGCGGTCGGAATGCAAGGAACAATATACAGAAAGCGGTTGTTTAATAATTAGATAAAGGAGTCTACGCCCTAAGGCAGGAAAGATAGGCTTGTGTGAAAAGGTCTATTCTTTAGCAGCATCGGTCTTGTCAGTAGCAGCTCCGTTCCTAGTCGATTGGTTGCTCCTATCAGTTCCATTCTCTATCGGGTAGTAGTGAATTCTTTCTAGCACTAGTTCAATTACTGGTTAGTAGCTACAGTCAAGTTAGCGGTAGTACTAGGTGTTGAAAACAAGCAAAGTAATAATTAATAACAAACAGTAGGGGTAGGCTTAAACGGAAGCGGCATAAATCTTTATAGGCAATGTAAGTCGTAAGTAAGTTTGTTGAAACTAATGAGCAAGAATGCTATGTATGCTAGTAGTGAGTTACGTAATGAGATAGAGTCGTTTCCGCTTTAGAGTTTGGAGTGACATAGTCGTTACTTGGCCGGATCTAGCTTAATCAGAATCTTCCCTTCAAGCGCAATTCGGACCTTGCCAGTGAGTTTAACAATTCTGTATTTTTAGTTGCTAGCGGGTGGTTAGAGTTACTAAGAGCTATCATACCAGGCACCGGCAAATGAATCTGTTTCCCATCTTCAAAAGTGCAAGTCTGACTTATGAAGCACTAAATCCTGACTTCAAAGAAAAAGGGGCACTAGGTAAATCAAAAAATGGAATATAGATTGGTAGCGCGTAGGAGGGTAGGTAGGCACTGGGGGGGCAGCATCTGTATCCGTAGTAGTTAAGCTAGATTCATTACTTAAAGCAAAGGAGCTCGCAAGTACTTTGGTTCCAGGCTCAGCTAGAACTAATGCGTATGTTCAATTGAAATCAAGAAGTTGCGCTACGCTAATGGGAAGGAATGGTTCTGGTTAAGCACGCAAAGAAAGAGATATTAGGATAAAAGGAATTCTAATAGCCGATAGGGGGACTAGATAGGTAATTTGCCATTCGAGGAGTTTCCCCTAGTTAACATAACGTTGCAATAAGGAGTTTTAATAAGAAGCAGGAGCTAGATCAGTTCTTCAGTAAAGGAAAGGGTAAGTGTAAAGTACTAATACCTCTTATTGAAGAAAGGTATTAAGTCCAAGTGCGTTAATTAGCTTTTGAGTGTGTATAGGACCAACGCCTAAATATTGATTCTTTGTTGTCAGCATCAGCAGTAATGAGTGGAGGGTCTACTAAATAACATAGGTTGTCGTGCATATTCTATGACATTTCATTCTTTAGAGTAATAGCTACCTTAGCCGTTTCTTTCGCCAGAGCTCCTAAAGCGAGTTCTTCGGCCAGTTATTAAGAGTTCGTTTTGTTGCGGTCTCAAGTGCAGGGTATAATTTAGTATATAAGCGATAAGCGGGTAATCTGAAATCAATATTCTTTTCTTAAATCCAAAAGGGAAGCAGGTGTCTTTACATATTTATCTATATTGTACGATCTATATGATATCATTTGAATTTTAAGTTCAATCCGCAACATCTTTACAAGAGCTTCTAAAAGAGATGCAGTAGATTTACTCGTAAGTTTCTATACCGAGTGCTAAACCAAGGGAATAAATAGGAATCATCTGTTCGAAAGGAAGCTGCAGATGCTGAATCAGGAGAAGCAGATATGGAGTAGAATACGGAAAAAAGGATAAGATGAACCATCAAGACGTTTTCGTTCAGAAAGTATAGTTGTTGTTGAGGAAGAAGAATAAAATAGTAGGAGTTGGATGCGAAAGTGACGTTGAAGTTGACTGACACACATATAGAGGTAACCAAAGGGAAAGGTAGACTCCATAGTTAAGGCCAAGAGACGGCACAGTAAGACTGAGGATAAGAGTAGGGCAGCTTTGAGTTAAAGTAAAAAAAATAAGCACTAGTTGATTCGCTGTTTTATTCAAAAAAGTCGTCTAGAGATTGGTGACTGAGAGAAAGGATTGAACAGTGCCCCCCAACTACTAACCTTTTCTAAGCATTAATCCGGGAACGGGGAATTTCAATAGTACTGATTGGGCTTTAACTAATAGCTATAAGAGAGAGGCGAACTACCGTTAGTCAAGTAGATTAACATGGAAGATAGATTGAAAACACTACCGAGAAGGATTGGCTACCCGCACATAAGATTGGATCACTACCGAGTTATGGGGGTTCCTGTTTTCGGCTTACATAAGATAGTTTGCTGGCGAGAAAGAAAGAAATAGAAACTTACATAACGCAGAAAAGGTAAGTTGTTGAAGATAAGGATCAGACAGACTAAGTCTTCTGATCATAAGCAGAAAAGCAAAAGGATTATAAGAAGGGAGCAAAGCAAAATCTAAGTTTGATAAGAAGCCGAGTTATTTAGCTAACAAAGCTCTTTCCACAGCAATGAAATGATTCACTGACAAATCCAAGAAGCGTGTTGAGTATAAAAGCGGTGCGAAATCCAAAAGTAACTCCGGGTCAACTGCCGTTAGCATAAGTAAAAGATGCAAATGCTATTGCTACAAGGTAATATATAATAATTATTAATAGGTCAGATTACTACTCCATTATAATGCCTTACATATTACTGTACTGGTTGACAAGGCGCAACAATTATTCTGTTTCGGGAGTTTCTCCTCAAATCCTATATTACAGAAGTTTAGTGAATCAATTTATCTTTGATTGAGTTGAACACTACTTGCTTTTAAAGCGTTAACGGATAGGATAAAGTTGGCAATGGACAAGCTTAGGCGCTAAGAGAATAGGTTGGTTCAGGTGTTATGCACGATGGAAAGGAAACCTTAAAGAAGCTGGATCCTATTGAATAAGAAGGAAGATGTAAAGTTGAGTTCGACAATAGAAGAAATCCGCGCAAAAGAGACTGTTTTCAAGAAAGGAGTAGAGATCATATATTGGATAAAGATAAGATGCAAATAGAAAGGGCCATTCCTGCTGTTACTTGTGCTAATGGAGTTGAACGAAGAAGCCGAATGCTCATCCGCTAAAGCGCGGTTAAGTATTAAAAGTTCCTTGCTCTTAGTTGTATACGACTGTAGCTCTTTCCCTCATTGTAGATATGGAGAATTGGCTTTCTTGCCTTTACTTGGATGTAAATAAGTACTGAAGTGAAGTAGATTGATTTCTAGTTCGAATATCTTCTGTCTGTTGTTAACGTTGGTCATGGAGAGAGGCACTTCCAGGGAGAGTAAGCAGGCAGGATTAGTTAAATAAGCAGGAGCATAGGCATTAGAAAAGTGGTATTCCGCAACTGAAGTGAAGAAATCTTAAGAAGGTACAGAAGCAACAGTCCAGTCCTTGCTACTTAAATTCAATGATTCGGGTACTGCTTCCAAACCTATTATTATTCTGTATCCGAGTAGAGCTTCTTATTTCTTTCTATACTCCAATCAGCGCAACAGTCTTCTTTTCTATTTCATTTTGCAGTTCGGTGATTGTTTTCTTTGCATAACACAGGGGGGACTCCAATCTCTATTTATTCCCAGACAGCGTATATAGCATAGAGCTACAGCATCCTTTCCCTATCTCCTACTCCGGATAGTATACAGCATCCTTTCCCTATCTCCTACTCCGGATAGTATACAGCATCCATCTTCTCGGCGCCAAGAAACTAACTCCCTGTTAGAACTACTCTTCAACTAAACTTCCAGTATCCTCTATTGCATATGATACATCTTATGTTGTCAATGTCCCCCCTTTCAAATTAGATATATATATGTGCTGCTTATTCTTGTTTTAGAATTGAACGACAACTAGACCAACTTAAGAATTGAATTAATTAGGTGCACAGCCAACATATGTCATTAAGTCACTCATATGCCATTAAGTAACTTCATATAGCATTGCTTTAAGAATTAATACATAGCCAACCCAAACATGCTTTCTTGCAGGACATAGGCGGACGTTGCACCATAAGGACATAGGGGGCTTGATAACTCCCCTCTTTCGCTTCAACCTATGCCTTACCTGTACCAGTACAATACTTACCTGTATCAGTACAATACAATATTAATGTTTATTCCGTTCAAATGGAAATATAGGTGCTGACAGCGAAACGTAAGCTAACTGGCGCCCTTGCCCAATACAATATATTGAATTTATTATCGAACATATAGGGTATAGGCTAAAGTCAATAACCAAACTATCCCCCCCGATCCGAGAGTCAGCTATCCGTAGGCACCCCTCATATCGAAAGTGAGAATAAAATCTAAGGCACTGCTTCTTCGTCGGGAGCTCGAACTGTTGATTCATATCTTTTCTTTCGACTTTTTCTTCTAGTTGCTTGTCTCTTCTCTTACTTAAACACTAGCACCCGACCTGAACCCTTACTTCCCAGGCAATTATCTACTTATACCCTTTTACCAAGTCTCGCTGAATCCGGTTTTTGATTCTTCTCTTCACCTAACAAGTCACTACGTCTCGCTGAATCCGGTTTTTGATTCTTCTCTTCACCTAACAAGTCACTACTTCTTTTTTTCTTTTTTAGCGTTAGGGCTTCTGTCTGGGATACTGATTCTGTTGTCGATGTATCCTTTCCTAGAACCCGCTGACGAAGAACTTTCCTAGAGCCCCCGCGGACGAAGAATCGGTTGCAACTTTATTGCTTGCTGTAGTTGCTTGGTGAGTTGGAAGTTATGAAAGACTAAGTGCGCTAACGGGAGCCAGAGGATAGGTAGGCAAAGGGAGAATGTACCTGGTGTTGACAAGGTTTAAAACCAATGCTACCGAGACCGATGCTGCTACCAACGAGAGTGCGCGCTCTACAAACACAACTTCAATAAGGAACAAAAGCGGAAGTACTCTTCAGCGCTACTAATAAAAGAATCCTACTACCGGCTAACAGCCTCACTAGCCTCCGTATAAGCCGGAACTGAACTTACTCACCTTTGAGTATTATCTTAATACCTTACAGGACTTCTTCCAATAATGAAACAAGCAACAGGGAATCCGCTTCTCGTACTTAAACTAGAAACTGAGGCTTTAACTACTCACTACTCTCCTATTCTTTCACTCCCGATCTAGATCTTTGCCTTGTAGATTGAGTATACCTCTCCTGCCTTCGATTCCTTCCCCCTAGGGGCATTTACATAACCTGGCTTTGCTACATCTAAGCCTTCGTCCCCTGGTCTGTCTGTGTTTTGGTCTTACCTCCTGGGGAACACAACCTGCCTCTTCTGTCTTTGCTTTAAACCTGCTATTCCTCACTTTCATTCTGGCCCCGCCACTTCACTATCCGATCTCTGCTTGCTTTACTTAACTTAATTCTGACTACGCCTTCTAAGAACTCACTGCGCGTAACGCGAGCACAACATTATAGTCATAAGCAAGTCCTGTGTTCGTACCCAGGCATAGAAAAAGTAAATACCCTGCCCAGCTCCACTCCCTATTCTAGCTCCTACTCCTGTTAAGCAGGACAATAAGTTGAGTTATGTTACCAACAAGAGGTGTTACCAATCACACTACTACTCCACTCGCTCAGTTAAGGCAGTAAACCCATATTTCTCGTCGTTGAGCAGAGGTGTTACTATGCTAATGGCAAATCGGTCATTTGGATACCAAAAGCTGTATAAAAGCATTTGATTTGAGCCTAAGAACCGTGAAGCTACCACTAAATAATGATAATGCGCATAGAGAAATCAAAATGTATTTATTATAATGTGCATATAATAGAGCAATTGAATCCTTAAATATGAATTTCTTATTAATATCCGGATTAATATCTATTAACGGGAGCTTCAGAAGGACATTATATTCTCCACGTCACGACTTAACTGTAAACCGTACTCTAGTCAAAGGCAAAGGTGAAAAGTGAAAGGAGTAGTATAGTAGCTCTTTCGAAAATCCCATGTGCTAAGGCTTAGTCTCGAGGATGCCCTATTAGAGCGGACTCATAAGCTGTGCGCGCGGTATAAAGTGAAAGGGAAGAATACACTATTGGCTTTGAAGCCCTAAGTGTCTATGAGATAGGATGGGTTCTCATGTTGAAGTAAGTGAATCTGGTGTTGCGGGAAGGAAAGTAGAGGTGTTGGCGATGCAAGAGGAGTTAGTGATTTACTTTAATCATTTCAAGAATAATTAGTTATGTGGTGAACTTCAAGGCACGGTCAGGGTCAAATCCTTTACTTTAGTTCAAGGTTCAGTCAAGCGGAGGAGAGAAGAGAGGTGCTTCTTCAGCGCTTACGGATAGTATAGAATCGCCAGATTGTCTTTCCTTTTTGTTTCATTTATAAGATAAGATTATCTCTTTCTGTTCGTTCGCCCGAGTAATAGTTCTGAACTTCAAGTTAAGTTCGCGTATGAAAGGTTTTGTCTAGGCAATTCAATCAGTGTCGAGGTCAGGTTAAGTAGAAAAAAGGTAAGTTCGAGGCTTAATCTAGTGGAGGCGCAAGAATATTCTAAGTTGGTGAGCTGCAAGCGATGTTTACTTTTATCCTATAGCCCCTATAGAAAGAGAAGACAGAATGCAAAGGATATAGAAAGATAGAAATCAACTACTAAGTAATAAATCAAATCCAAAGTCAGAATACCGAGCTAAGTTAACAAATACTAATATAGTATAGAGCTATAAGACTAATGGGGTTACGATCTAGTGCATAAGGAGCTATGAGACATTGAGTATAGAGCTATCATCATGTACTAAGAATACTCAGAAGTAGTAGGCTAGTAGTAGTATCCGGCTTAGAGATATACTCCCGAGCTCCCTCTAAAGGATGAAACTAACACTGGTCGTCGACAACAAAAGAACTGTCTGCTACCTAAACCCCAAGGTTAATCCAAGTCACCAACACTCGCACCAGGAGAAGGATTCTGCCCTCACTCGACCGACTTGTTGACAATTTCACCTTCACCCCAACAAGTAATGTATAAATGTATGTATAGCGTTAGTTATGAACAAGTCCCGGTTGGTTTTATTAGGCTGGAACACCCAATGAACTTGTTGCAACAACAGATTTAGAGGCGGGCTCAACACAATCGCCTACTTTAACTCCCCTTTCAGAACCGCTCTGTCGACTTGACAAGCACACCACTTTTCTATCCTTCCCGCTTGCTGCCCTTTATTCTTACCTTACTCAACTTTGCTTTCTTTTTATTCTTCTCAACTTCCCAAGTGAAGTGAATCATTTATTGAAATCTCCTTTTTAGCACCTGGCCAACTGTTGTTTCAAGGTTCGACTTGTAAGCCCTAACTAAGATATTATTTGGATAGCCACCTGTACTTGCGTATGGTTTACCTTTCTTGTCGACGGCTGTTCTTGTTAAGTCTCCGAAAGAATATGAATCCGCAGGAGCAAAAGCAGTTAAAAGATGACTCTACTTCCCACTTTCTAGCAGCTGACGACAATACCGCTTGCTTCTCTTGATCAACTTGAACTTATGGAGCAACAGGCTACTCTACCATTTTTTCCACTTATTGAGCACTAGATATAGAAATAAGAGATTATTGAGCACTATAGATATAGAGTTTAGTAAAAAAAACTACACCTTCCCCTCCTTTTGAATGCCAGGGTTGCCCTTTCTTTTGGAAATATGACTAGCCCCTTGGGAATTGAACTGACAAAGAAGTCATCAACGGCTGTTGGAACTCAAATTAGAACTTAGGTTACTAAAGAAACGACTCTCATCTCAGGTCAACAACAACGGCGCTAACAGAAGCTTGAAAGATGGAATTCATTCAGAAGCTTGAAAGATGGAATTCATTTTTGTACTTAAACTTAAGGAGTTTGCCCTGCCCTATCAGATAAATTTGATTCTTCCATTCTGACTTGAGAGTTGGAGTTCCTAAAGCAGTAATGCCAGTCTCATATACAGTAGGTAGATCCGACAAGTAACTACTAGACAAGCAGTTATGCAATAGCCTAACTTTCCCCTCGGTCTACTCTGATTGCTTCTAAGAATATGAATAAGGTAACAAAGAATTTGAACGACTCTACTGCTTCTCGTACTCCCCCCACTGCAATGCCAACAACCTTATTTCAACTCGGAACTGGGGATCCGAACTACTGATCCGTATCAAAGCTCCACTAACAAAGTCTACCCTGCCCTGGTTCCACTCTTTGACTAACTTATCTCATCCTTTACATACATTGTTGGAATGGAGACATACATTGTTGGAATTTCACTTGGCATCCAGAGACACCCCATAATACACTAATGCATCGCATACAAAGATAGGCCCTAAACCATACTACTTTCATTCTATATTATCTTTTGCAAACTTCCACCACTGTCAGCAAACTTGAAACTACTTACCGCTACTCTTTATCTGTTGGCGGATTATTAGATCTTGACTCCCAAGATTGAGGGAATCGCCCCTCGCTTAGAACCTTGTGAGCTTCCGAGCTCTGCCTTTAGCTCTTCTTTTACTGGCTATAGGAATCAATACAAGAATGAGGAAGGAATCAATACAAGAATGAGGAATATAAGTCGTAAGCATCGGCTTGGAACTCAGGCTTTGACTATACATTTAGAATTATGATGCTGCCAGACCCCACAAACCCAGGCTTTCACACTACCAGCTATCGGATTTAAACTACGGGTTCCAACTCTTAAGCTAATGTATCCCATTCTGCAATAGCTCCCTCGTTTGTATTCTATCTTCAACTCACCACTGCTAACTAACAAAACAAAACTAATTACCCGCTTTCTTGCACTGTTGGACTTCACAAAGCCACCCTTCCTTGTGGGTTGGGTTGGTCAAGAGTAAGAGTTAGCGAGTTAATTCCTCCTTACTTATAAGTTTAGCTGGGTAGACTAGAAAGAGGTCAGTAAATTCTCTTATTGTACTTATTCTCTTATTATATGGTTTCGTTCTGTATTTGTGTATTGATTGTTACTATTAAGTGGCTTGCCTCTGTACGGTGCGCACTCCTAGTTGAGAGTTGGATCTGGTCCTCTCTAGTTCAAGTCGGATTATTGGTAGTAGTTGTCTTAGACCCTTTCAGCAATTCTGTATTTATGGATGAGTTCTTTTAGTGCGCTAGTTCACTCCTCGAAGGTCAGGTCTAATTCCTGTTTTGTTTTTAAGGAAATATACTAAGGTAAGGAAATATACTAAGGTCGGGGCAAGGCAGCACTAGACTGACTTTTTGAATTCTGGGTTGTTTGGTTGATTCTTCTCGGGCCGAGTCCTATTATTTCTTTTATTGGCTATATGCGCCGGGAGTTGAATTACTTGGTTCAACCTTGTTAGTAATAAATAGTTCTATTCTGTCTTGAACCTGATAGTGAGTAATTGAATGATCATAGTAGAAGTGATATAGTAGTTGCTTGGCGAACCTAACTAAGTGTACAAAGAATATCCACCTATAAACTATTTATTAAAAGATCCACCTATAAACTATTTATTAAAAGTAGAAAATACAGAATGACTAGCCGGAATAGCAAGTAATAATGAAGTGAAGGACGTAGGTCACCTTAGGGAGGTGGAAAGAATTGACTCTTTCTTTGCAACCCTAGCGCTCTCGCCCCCTAACCCCGAAGTGCACTCATCGGTAACAGAGCTAGATCCAATGGTACAAAAGCCTTATTCGTCTCATCGATGCAAAAGCCTGACTTGACTGCCCTTAAGTCGGCAGTTCACCTATTCCGCTCTTAGGCGAGTTACTAGCCCCACGTAGTTAGTCTGATCTAAAGCAGCTTCAACCTATAGTTTATTGTCCTCAAATCGACTACTGGATTAAGTAAAATCATAGAATATAGTAAATAAAAGAATATCATAGATAGGAAAGTGTTACTATATGATAAAAGAAAAAGAATAGAATGTAGGTTTGTTATTATAAGTTAATAGAATTCCGGAAAGTATAATTGTAATGTAGGTTTGGTTTGGTCAAGAGAGAGTTACTAGGATAGGCGGAGTCAAAGAAAAGTTATGTTTTCCCGGTAAAAAGGTATCAACCCTGTTTTCCTTCATAGAGAACCCCAAAGTCAAGATAAATTTATGTTTTCCCGTGTTTTTGATAGCAAAGTCATTTCCCTTGATAGCCGGGCCATTTGGAATTAGATTTTATCGTTTTGCCGTGTTTTTGATAGCCAAGGAGTTTTCTTTGCCTTCTTTTCTTAGCTTGGCCCAGCTAACGCTTCCCTTTACCTTGGTTTTGCTTCTTTTCTGTATTCTTATGTTCACCAAAGAAACCATTGATTTGAATTCCAATGCCATAGTGACCGTCTTGCTTTCCTGTCTCTAGTTCCTCAACTGCATACTTTCATTTCTGTAGTTCAACCTTCTATTAGCAGTGGAGCGGGGCAGTAGTCGATTCCTGGTTTCTAGTATCAATATAATAAGTAAGTGTTTTCAGTAAGAGTCAAAGATAGCAGCGGGAGAATCGAAGGTTCAATACAGATTCTAGGACCGAAGCACCGATTGCATTCCCTGTGTTCGAGTTTAGTCTGTTGGATGCCGGGTTTAGTCCATTGACACAGTAGCAGAGCCTTGTTAGTACAACTATTGGGTTTTCTCTCCCTATGCGCTAGGAGCTCGTGCCCATTAGTAGAATCATCAAAGACAATATCCAGTTTTCAAGTAAGCGGTGGCAAGAAGGGAAGTCATACTGAACTCAAGGTTTAATCTAGTTCTCTGTCATGAAAGTATGGACCGGTAGACTAGACAAGTAGGCAGTCTCGAAGGATATTAAACATGAAAGGGTGCCGACATGAGTGATTGAAGTTTCACTCGCTAATCTAATGTACCACTTACTAATTATTTGAATTTACAAATTACTTGAATCCAGCTTTCCAAGCAATTCTATCGTAGACAATTATAGTACCGAACCACGACTTTAGAACGGATGTGCTTACTGCTGATTTACTTAGGGCTGAAGAGGATCATAAGAGAAAAAGGTGAGGAGCACAATCCAGTCAATTCTCTGGTCATTACTTTGAGCTAGGTGGAAGTCAACAAAACTAATACCCTCTTTCGAGGCCCGAACTCGACTTTCAGAACCGACTCTACTTTATGAATCGAGATTATGGCCTTGCCCTCTAAAACAAACACCTTTGCTCGAACGTACGTCACTTTCTTATGAATAACCAACAACTGGACTTTCGCCAACAAACACGAATTCAAGTCGAACTGAAGGAAACTCGTATATTGATGCTGACTTACTTGAAACTCTCCTACTTATTGAGACTCTTCCCACACAGTTGATTCTACTCCCCTGTCCCTTTCCGCTTTACCGCATTAGCTGAAGCAGTTGATCGATCATTCAATGTCAAAAAAGAATTCCTCTCTTAATTGAACTACTTAACCTAACCTCTTAAATTACCTGTTATTTCTATGCAAGATACTCTTAAATATGGAGCTTCAATGCCAGGCCTAGTTTCTTACTTTTATCTATCTATATCTTATAGCAGCTTCATATCGTTAATTTCTTCTAATTAGCATCTTTATTCTTTTCCAGCTGATTATCTTTCTTACCTCGGAATTCAATAGAGTCTCTTGAACACCAAGTATAGAACCTGACTCATAACTTTCAGAATCGTTTGTTGCAAACACTGATACGGATCCAACTTCAGATCTAATTGCAGAGTCAAATCATTTGTTTCATCTTGCTAGAATCGGCGAGTCTATACTGAATTTATAAAATCTATGTATTGTGCATCTACCCCATGAATGAACAGGCAAACAATCCATTGTAAGCTTCTGACCTGTTTGACTTGAATGAAGACTTGGATAATTAATCACCACTTATCGTAGTACCGCATTTCAGAATGGAATTTTTCCTACTCAAGTCATCATTAAGGTGCGTCGGGGCCCGAATAATAGGATTTGGCTACGAGGTATGATAGAAGAGGGTAGCTAACCATGTGCTCTCCACCACTCTTAAGTCAGAATTCAATAAATAAGTAAAATAACTAAAATAAAAATTCATAAACATAATCCCGCGGCAACTGACTTTCGCCCGGATCCTGCTCTATATTATCTACTTTCAAACTTAAACACAAGCAAGAGGACTAGTTTCTTGGGCAGAGTCAATTGATCTCTACTCCTTACCTCGATAGGCGTAGGCGAACCAAAATCAAATCCAGAGAAAAGCTTCGGCAACAGATCCTTCTATAGCTTTGGATCCTGCTTCTGTACTAGGGTAGGGCTCGCTTCTTTCCAACTTTATGATTCTGTTGTACTGTACGTACTCATTATTAAGAGAATCCATGGGAATACATCTCTTACTCTGACTGATTACCCCGCTTCTATACTCAACTTGCTTCTTTTCTTTGTAAGTGAAGGTTACCTTACCCGCTTGCCACTTTTCTTGTTCTTGCTCTGGCAAACTAAACTATCTAATTTCATCTTTCTTGCGCGGATAAGAAAGTCAATAATACAGAATTTAACTTGCTTGCAGCGCCGTCAAGTCAGGGTCAAGCATATAAGATTTTGCTCCTCTATCTAACAAGCAGAGCAGGCAAAGATTTTAGCGCTGAAGAAGCACCTCTCTCGTCCAGAATTGCAGCTTACTCATTTTTTCTTGGTATTGGGCCTTATTCACAGCTTATGCTGACTTACCTTCTCCTGTTTCTGCTTTATCTGGGTACTGTTTCTTCGTCCTTTGTTCATCGGCGTTAGGCAGCTGCCATGTGCAAGCAAAAGTAAGTGCTTTTTTGTAGCGTTGAGGAGCTTATGAAACTACCTCAGATCCTTAGGGCGCTTATGAAAACAAACACTTTTGCAGATCCTTAGGGCACAGTTGAGAAAAGTGCTTAGTAGCGATGAGAACTCAACATTTATTCCTGCCTCGCTTACCGCTTACTTAACGGCTTCTGATTGGGTATACTTACTCACTTTCCATCTGAAGCTTCAAATCATGTTCTCCCGCTCCTTCTTATGATCTCGTAGACTGCATTCGAACCTCTACGTCAATGGCCTCTTCTCTTGGATACTTTCCTGGAGACAACACTTCTGCTTTTCTTGATGCTGCTTCAGATCTTTACCCTTACTTTGATACAGATACGGAATTTCCTATCACTGCCTCTGATCCTGTAGTTGATCTTAAGGCTTGAAACACCATATATATAGGCTTTTATTGGAGACAACCTCAGAAGGCTGACCTTCACACTTTATTAATACTTGGACTTGGACTGGACCGTTTAGCGCTTCAACACCTTACTTTAGCACTGAATATTCTTCTTCTCTTGTCGATTCGACTCGAACTCAACAACTAGTAGACAACACAAAGTAAACAAACCGTACTTGTATACTTAGCGCCGGAGCGAGTATGGATTTTGTATCAGCTTACGGAGATCCTGTTCCTACTAATTCTACTGCTTATGAATCAATTCCTTCTTCTTATTGTTTCACGCATCCCGAGTCCGTATTGACAGGAAAATCATGGAATTCAATACCGGAGCTTGCACCAGAGAACCGCTTTGCTTCACACCACATCCTACTTATTGTCTTGGAACCGAACCTCGACCTTCGATTGTCGATTGCCTTGGTACTTTGACCCTTGGCTAGTTCGCTGAGCTATATCAGTTACTTTGCGTTCGACTGTTGCCAACTCGGGTGTTTTTTCCCCTTAAAACCGCTTTTTGAAGTCTGCCTCCTAATAGTCTAAAGGTAAGATCACCTTATCCAATCCATGAGTAGACACACAACCGCCTAGATTATTCTTATTGATGTGTTGCCACTAGATTGTTATTATTGATGTGTGCTTGATCCGGTCACTCTTATTGATGTGCGCTTGATTTGATCTGGTCATTATTCCTGCACAAATAAAACTGGGTGGTCTCTCATTGAGGTGGTGCGCGAAAGCATCATGAATTCTCATAAAATCCTTGACTCTATAAGTACTTGACTCCATTAGTAAGCTATTGAGTAAGAAAGAAGATGTTTTTTATTTGCCTCCGCATGCACCCGAATAAAGTAAAGTAGCATTGATTCCTTCTTATTGGGGAAATCAATAGTAATACACTCACATCCATGAATTACTTCTATCATTTTGGAGATAGCTCATAGCTTGCCTTTCTCTTACCATACCATAGGTAGCTCACGCCCTTCTAGGCCTTTCTCTTACTACATCACACGCCGAACTCTTGTTAGCTTACTGACTTGTGCGTTAGTTCGAACAGTCAACGGACAGAGCCTGTATCATACAATTAAGAGCTCTTTTGGAGGCTGCAATTCTAATCTCATATGGGGAGAAATAACCGGCAATAAGACCTGATAAAAAGAACAGGGCAGGGCCGACGTCCGCTAAGAACAATCAAGGGAATTAGCCCCCTTCCTAAATTAAGGGATAGTTCTTAATCATTTCTTTGGACCTTCTCGATTCTTGCGCTTTAGGTCCGGGGATGGTCAGTTATAAAACGAGCTTCTGGCAATGGTAAGAAAGCACATCTTTAGAGAGAGATCCACCCTAATGCTTCTTTTCTTTAGAAATTCCTATTTGTTTGTGCATTTTTTAGAAAGCTATGAAACTACCGCAAGCAAAGACATACATTGTAGTCAACGAGGATCTGAGCTTCATCTTTCCTCTTGGTTTCCTAGGGCTACTCTGGAATTTCCATATTCAATACAAATCATGGTATGCCGCGGGCAACGAAGCTTCCCGTAGTCATCCAACCGTCGCCGAGAATGACCTTGGTGTAGTTCTCTCACCAACTTGAATAGCGTCCTTCGATCAAAACCAAATCTAGCTATCATGATATGCAAATGGAAAGATTCAACTTCCACGAGGTAAGTCAAATGCTGTATGGTCGGCGGGAAAACCTAGTGAACGAAGAGTCCAGACGGAGCTAGTATTTATTTATTCTCTATGAAGCAAGACAAGGAGCACCGGGAACATTTATTCCACTCTTTTATGGTGTAAGCACTGTAAGCATCGCCTTTGCGCATAACCTATATATATCCATTGACTTTCTTTAGCTGATAGACCTCTTTAACTGTTCAATAAAAATGCATCAATAACCTCCTTACTACACTATAGAGAACTTCCCCAGGAAAAGATTAGGCTATATGTGTAATGCATAAAGTAAAGATATTGTGAAACATTACTCTAAGTAAGCATCAATATGTTTCAATGTTGTGAATGGGGCCTTGATGTGACGATAGATAACTTACTTTCTCTTTTGTATTGGAAGAGAGCTGCAAGCTAGTTGAAAATTAATTGGAGGCAATAGTGAATGAAGCGCTAAAGAACTGAAAGACGGAATACCTAAGAGCTCCCCATCTATGTGCATATGATATCAACATTTTGTGCACCCATTTTTACTATTACCGCATAAGAACCTGCTAGCGGAATTAAGGCTCCTCCCCGTGTCCATTAGCGCAAACATCTTTGAGTTTCCAATCTATAAACACAACTTGAAACACTACCCTTATTCATCTACCCAGGCGGAGAAAGAAAGAAAGAAAAAGTGGGTGGAGGACCACGTGCGTGAAGGCTCCAACGAAGTGAGAGGGAGAGAGGAAAGCGAAGGGGAAGTAAAGTAGCAGTTCCAAAAAGAAAAGGGGGGGCTCAGCTTTCTAGCTAATAGATCAACTTGTGCTTTCCTTTGCTAAGATGCATGGGCATAGGCTTTATTATATGGATTCGAAGAAGTAACAATAAGGTTAAGGTTCTACCTTACAAACAATCATTACAATCACATGTAGTACACCTGAACAATGACATGGAGCATACCTACACATTACTAGTACATAGAGCACGCACACCTGTAATAAGAAAGAAATCTATATCTGCAATCTGCACTGGTTGGTAGCACACCTGTAATAAGAAATCAATCTATATCCATCTGCACATGTAGCAGAACAGTAATAAGAAAGTAAATCCATATTTGACTTCTGCATCGCGCATCAGAAGCACACAAACCATAATGCCTTTCGAGTCGACATTACTTATTGAACCTATGAGCTTGTACTTCCCGGCATCGGTCTTGCTTTATCACATCTAAGAATGGGGCTGTTGCTTCTTACTACTAAAACCAAGAAATAGGGCTTGCTTGGCTTCCCTCTCCTTCTGTTGAGCCTAAAAAGAGTGTAGCTAAAAATAGTTACTAGGCGCCCAACAAACCTACATTCTATTTGATTATTCTTTTTTCATATAGATATAGTAAGTAGTCTTTCAAACCGGAATGAGAATTCTGATTATAGTATGATTATTATTCTTATGTTATTATACTTTCTCTATTCATATTCTTATTTACAACAAACCTATATTCTATGATTTTATACTTGCCTTTCCTATCTATTCATATTCTTATTTACAACAAACCGTACCGTAATTCGAATGCTTTTATGATTTGATTATTTCATTATTCTATTTTCTTATTTAATTTACTACATGATATTCTTTTATTATACTATATGATTCCTTCTATTCTATCAGCTAAAACAGGTTCAAACCATGCTTCTGCCGCGTAACGACTGACGCTATACACCAAGCTTAGATTACTGTTGCTAGGAGGACGCTCAACAGCCGCGACACTAATGTAGATGACCTCACTGACGCGCTACATTATACTACGCTTGTCGTCTTGTCTAGAAGTTACTTGTCTACTTGTCCGATGCGTAACACATGCTATTGACATTAAAGAAATTACATAAGATAATTGTTTTGTTTCATAAGATAAGATAATTGAATTGTTTTGTTTTACTCTTCCGCTCCACTCTTTTCTTTCTTTTCCTGCATTCGGCGGTAGGCTTACTCTCTTACTGGTTGTAGTTGATTCTGCGTTGCGATCTAGCACACCTGGATTAAGAATACGCATTAGACAGCAATGCTCAAAATGATAAGAATAAGAGTCTACAGTGGAAGAATAAACATAGAAATGCTGTAGTGCATTTACTAGGTCTAACATGGTACGCTACAGTGCATATAGGTATCAAACTTGGTAGAATAAGGGTATGATGTAGTGTATCTAACTCGAGCTAACAGGTAAAGATCCCGACCCGACCAGTGTTTAAAGAAGAAAAGTTGGGTTTAGGACCGGTAGCATACGTTCGAGTCTGCTTGTCACTAGTTGGATTCTCGCTAGCATAGGTTAGAGATCCCCCGTTTCATTAGGTCTTATAGAGTAATTAGTTCGCTTCTTTAGTTTTGTTTTCGTTTCGTTCTTTTGCCAGTAAGCTCAACTGTGATATTTCTATACTTAGGTGCTGTGCTAGATTGTACCCCGGCAAGCAACTACTAATACATAGCTAACAGAGCTACTTTATGCGTTAGTATGAGTTATAAGCGAATCCTTTTTCTTCTTTTTTCTGGGGTCCTTAAATAAGAATAAAGCGATTTCTCATTAGCCCGCGATGCAAGCAAAATCCTAGAGTTTTTTTACCGGTACACCATTATTCCCTTTCCTTTCTTTGTTGACCAGACAGTAATAAGTGGTAGACGAGTGGGTGTAATAGGAAAAGTGACTAACCCAGCCTACCTAGTGCTCCATTCTTCACTTCGAATCCTACCTTCCCTCCATTCTTAACTTAAAAGCCTACTTTCCCTAGTGCTCTTGATCAACCATGCATTTACTCCTTTCATAATCTAATTTCGGAAGTTTGAATGTAAAGTGATAGTATAAAGGTCAGAATCATAAGAACGAGCTAGTAAACGATAGAAATAAGTAACCAGCTTACTACGAAATTGAACTCCAAATCCTTAATTCCAGAATGCACTCCTGCGGGCAAACTATTGTCCTGCTCACACCGCTCAAAGTAATGACTTGAATTGTCTGTTCTTATTTAATCTGTTGAATCCCCCAGCCAGAGTTGAATCTATTGGTTGGTGTTGGCAATGAGTCTCTTTCTGTTCGCCCACTTTACAAAAACCTATACCATGTCAGTTAAATTAAAATGATTTCTTTAACTGCTCCCACCTAAGGTATACGAAAAGGATGCGCAAGACAAGAGAGAGATTCAATGTATAGGAAAGATCTGAAAGTCTGATCTGGATAATCAGCAGTAAGTCAGAATTCAAGCTATAGGAAAGTCAGCAGCAAGTGATAAAATCTGTATTATTATAAGCTTATTCATTGCCAGTTACAGTTGCAAGTACAGTTGCTTTTGTCTATAAGTCAGAAAGTTCTATTCGAGTTTGCCCCAACTCCACTTAAAGAACATATTTCTGGTTCCCTTGCCGGTTCGGTTCAGCTACCCTTCTATCTAATGTAAGTGAAACAATCGCTTCTGGAACTCCACTTTATGAATGTCTAACAGCTCTTGCTTTCTACTTTGGCATTCGAAAAGAGATTCTATGCCTTTCCTTCCTTGAGACAATGACTTCATAGACAAGGAGCGTAAGCATCGAACTACACTTACTTCTACTTCAACTTAAGCACTCGAACCTATCTTCTCTATATGATTATTAAATAACCGCATTAGCTTTATAAGGAATTGATTCATTCACTTATGCTACACATATCTTAGGAATGCACCAACCAGTATTTAAGGGTAGTAGAGTTGTTGAACTTAGGAATGCACCAACCTTTATGTTAAGGGTAGTAGAGTTGTTGAACTTAGTAAGACACACCTATTGGTTAGTATAGTAATTTTACTGATTGTACTGCTTAACGCTCGAAGAATAGAAGATCAAAAAGGTAGCGCAGGTGAGTTGTCCTTACTATTTCTATGCTTATATGCTTATTACTCTTTCCTGAAATTATCTCCTGACTTAGTGCTTCTACAGGGCTGATTCGACTAAGTCTTATGTTCCTGTACTTCATTGCCCTGCCTTCCTTCGGCCGCTGTTGGAGTGGCTTTGCCGGGGCGGAAGGGGAGATCCTTATTGCTTAGCTGGGAACTCTATCTCTACCACCGTGCAGCAGGTGGTATCTAACCATTCTCAATGCATCCATGCTTCATAATACTCATGCTTCATAATACTCCGCCTTGGCTTACCGCCTTTGTGGATTTAGGCTCTCTACGCTAGCTTTCGCCTCCATAGTGTGTGTTAGTTTGTTTTTCTTTCGATTTTCCTCTGGTATTCTCTCGCTTCGGTTAATTTACATGAAACTCTTAACTTAAGTGCTTAATTTGATATTGAGTAAGTGTTCTTAACGCTTCTGTAAGTGCTTAATTTTATATTGAGTAAGTGTTCTTAACGCTTCTGATAAACGCCGTGGTTCACCTTTCTCTGTTACGTCTTCCCACCCGTGATTTTCTTTATTGGTTTGTTTGATCGATCCGTTGGTCCCTTCACTTGGACTAACTATAGAAAGAAGAGGCCTTGCTCGTATTTGTGTTCGGTTAGATCGTGTTTTTATCTTATATCTTATACACAAGTTTTCGGCTCTTCCTCTGTGAATCACCTCCCCCGTACTTGCTCCGACCATTGTCCCCTGGTTTTCTCGGCCCAGATCCGGTTTGTATTCGGATTTGTAACCATGATTTTCATAATGTGGTTAAGGATAGCTGTCAGTTGAATAGGAAAGTAATGCTTCTTCCGGCAAACTAACTAACACGCTCCATTATACGTTGTTTGATCTTTGAGTTGTCTTCTTGCTACTCGTAATCATCTTCTTATCTTATTTCAAGATCTTCAACTTTCTACTTGTAATCATCTTCTTCTTCCTATGACTGGATCCATAATCTTGGCAGGAATTCCTTCTAAAATAGGCACGGGGAGAGCAATACAGTAAAGGGCCCCGTGTCTGAGGGCAAGGATAGCATCTTTTTACTTTCTTCTTCACAGGAAAGAACAGAGATGAGATCCTATCAAAGTTCGAAAGGTACACTCATTCCCGAACGAGAGTCAAGCCCGAGCCGAGTTTTAGAAAGGCTAGAGAGGTGGGTCTGGTCTATACATAATAAATGAAAAGAACGAAAAGCAGGCAAACAAACCCGTTATTAAAGGTCCGGGATGGGATGAATCAGGTAGAGGGAAAGGGAAAGAACAGAGTTAGTAGAAATAAAGGTAAAGAACAGAGGGAGTAGAAGGAAAAGTTCAATGTTATGGACATTGGTAGGGAATAGAAGTGTTTTGGCTTCCGAAGAAAGATAAAAGAGTCGTTCATTGAATCGATAGACTAGGCTTTGAATAAAAGTGAGCGACCCACTTGCGATGATGCTCTTTTTATAATTCTTCAATTAGCCTGGACAACAGGCAAAGTACAGCGTCTCAGCATGGTATCTACCCGCCTATCCAACTCCACGAAACCGCAAGAGGAGAGAGAGGTTTTTTGTGAGGTTGCCAGCGCTGGGCCCCACGAGTTGAGCGGACATACCCCAAGGACTAAGGTGGACATACACCACTTTTGTTGCTAGGAATCGTGCACTCCTAGGGGAGCAAGCAGAGTACTTGTAGTAGAGGTTTTCAATTCCGCCGTTAAAGTCCTATTTGAACTATTAACTACTCTGAACCGGTCTGGATTTCCAGGAGAATTAGTTGGAATGGAATAAGTGGCTGTGCTCTTGCTGGTAGGGCGAGTCTCCCAAGAACAAACGGATTCTCAAAATGTTGATTATGTGCCTGCGCCCGGCATCTTTGCCCGATGGGCCACCAAGTCCAATTTAGGGTATCGAGCTTAAGTAAGGAGAAATAAATGGTTTGATGAGCTCGGTGCTAAAGTAAGTGAAAAGAGTCAAGGATAAAGAGAAAGAAAAGAGGTGCGCATTGTACTTAGTATAGAAAGTCGAGAGTGGTGACTTATTGCTGAAGTTTGAGTTAAGGGTACACAGGGTTCAGTCAAGCATTTAGTAGATGAAGGCGCTTAGTGGAATTAAGTGAGATGTATGTATATCATTTTATATTTGTATACAATAGAATCTCATTCATGCCCTAATTCCATACCTTATTGCGCATCTTTTACTTGCGCTTACGGAGCTCCGTACTCCGCGAAACTACTTCTGTACTGAATGAAGCCTGTTCCTTCCTAAGTGCGTTAGCGAGCGGGTGCATTAGCTTATTTCTCGGGGTGAGTTAGTTTTACGGCGCAAGACTCGGTACCTTTATAAAATACTTATAGTTTTTAGCGTGGTCTACTGAATACGAGTTCATATTAGTCTTGTCGTATCAAATGGGTGTTAGTGAGCATATGAGAACAGTTTTCGTTAGCTGCCTTTCCGAGGTGCCTAAAAAAGTGCTTAAAGTAATAAATGTTTTGAAGCAAAGAAATGGTGCTTAAAGTAATAAATGTTTTGAAGCAAAGAAATGGTGTTTTGACTAGATTAATGACTTGGCGCCATTGCTGAAGTCTATCGTAAGCGGACGGCGCACTACAACCGTAGCAGGAGCAAGCCAAGCACCGAACCCAGGCCTCACTGAACCTACTTCAAACTCCAATAAGATAACGCGCCACCAGAGCAGATAGGTTTTCCACATAAAGAAAGAACTAGCAAAAGAACTCGTCTAAAAAGAAAAAGTCATTAAAACAACCGGAACAAGCAACAGTTTTCAAAGTTAGTTTAGAAGCAATTATGTGTCATATGTTTGTTTACCCGGATGAAGCAAGAGAGATTCCATGAGTAGAACAAGCAAGTCACCCGTCTCAGATACAAGCACTGGCGCAAGATATAGAAAACAAGAACAAGCACCGAACAAACAATGACACAATACAAGGCATTGCGCGTTATTAGGAGCAATAACAAGTGATAGATTTACAGAAGCCCTTTGCGAGTTGAGTTAACCGGGCATTAGCATTAGCTTATTCGAGTTTCAGAGTGGAGTTACAAAAGTGAAAGTGTTAACGCTTACTTTTTCTTTTTAGGTGCTAATGTAAGCTTACTTGAGCGGGTGCTAACACGAGTTCAACTCTCAGAATTTAGGCAGGAGGATCCTTTGAACAATATCCTTTATCTTCCCCTACTACACGGTATCTTCTTTCTAGCTTGAAGAGAGTATCCTTGCGTGCTCAGCCAGCTTTGCCTTGTATAGTGCTTTGCTTGCCCTTGTATAGTGCTTTGCTTTGCCTTGTATAGTGCTTTGCTTACTTTACTCTACCACTTGTTTGCTTGTTGAAGTTTTCTATATGATATAGGCTACGAAATGAGAAAGGGGACTTTATGAACCTATGAGAAAGGGGACTTTATGAACCTATGAGAAAGGGGACTTTATGAACCCCTGTGGGGCCAGTTCCTAGCTACCTATCTTCCGCAAGTCTTATCTCTATCCACCTCCTTAACTGCTAGCTCCCACTCTTCTGCAAGTCCTCTCTCTTTAACTGGATTACTTTATTCTTGAGGGCTCCCAAGCTACGAGTTCCTAATTACCAGCGCTTCGAATGAAAAGGGGAAGGAGAAAGTTCCTAACTGCCAGCTCCGATGAAGGACCACCAAGAACGAGCAAGAACCAAACAAAGCCATTCTGAAGTAAGAGCTCCAAGGACTCAATTCCTAGCTGCTCCTGCCTCATACCTTCGAAGGACTAAATCCCTCACTGGTTTTGACTCAACCCTTACATCAAGGACTCAATCCCTAGCAGCTTCTACCTCATATCTTCCAAACAAACACTCTTTCCTTCTTTCTATCTTCCAAACAAACACTCTTTCCTTCTTTCTATCTTCCTAACTCCAACCCTCCTAGCTCCTAGCACCCGAGCACCTTTATTCCTTTTTGATTTCTTAAGCGCTAGGTCCTCTATTCAATTCCGTAACTAAAAGGCCTGATAAGAGCGGAGCAAGAGATAGGAAGGTTACAAAAGAGCAAATCCAGAACAATAGAATGAGAAAAAGGGCTCCATGGCAACTACTTTGACCAGATCTTTGACCTCCTCTCTTTCCCAACTCCCTATACCACAGAGATGAACTCCATAAAAGCACTACAACCACAACGGGGTAGAGGAAGGCACTACCAATTCCAGAGGTCTTAAAAAAGCCTCAACTCAACCTTACCGAGGCCAATAAAGAAGTCTAGATTACTATCAATTGTTTTCTATTACTGAATTCACTAAAAAGAATAGAACTCCTTAACTTAACTCAAGAGTCAGTGTAAAGAAAAAAGCGAATCCTCGAGCATTGTCAGCTATAGAATCATAGGCTCTAAAGTATAAGCTGGCTGCGTTGATGGTATTAGATGGTTATGATTTTGAGAATAGAAGATAGTAGTGCCCGGTTTAATCAATGGATACAGCTTTGATATCAGTAGCTAAAGAAACTAATTCATTAGTTGGTTTCCCGGCTTTGAGTTTGACGCCTCAATTCCTTATTCCCGCGTCCAAGTATCAGTAGCCCAGGTTGTATTCCGGGGTAATCCATTTCTTATGTTAGTACATGGGTTTGGCACACTTACTTATTAGTTTGATTCACTGAGTTCAATTCCTACGTTAGCATTGATTGAATCCCCTTGCCCCTGCGTACGAGCTAAATAATTGGTGCATTAGTTCAGTCTGGTCGGAGTGGGTTTGTCCTCAAAAGCACTAGTTCGATTCTCTCTTATAAGATGAAGCCTTGTTAGCACTTAGTGAAAGTCTCTCCATTGAGGTGGTAGTTGAATCCCTGCTCCTATTAGCTTCCATTCTGTATTGATGACTTTCCAGAAATAGAGGTATAGGTTGGCAAGAAAGAGCGGGAGCTCAGCGCATCCACTAATAGAAATAGAGAATACGGGACGACCCCCTCAGCGAAGAGTGGAACTACTGAAAAACATACTATTGCTCCTCCGCTAACAGGAATGGAACAGTGCCCAAAAGGACTGACACAAGAGAAAAGGGCATTTGGCGACTAATCAGGTGATATCAAGACCGAAAACTTATCTTATTGGCGCAACCCCAAACCCAAGGTCTTTCCTGTCGCAAAGGTAGGATTAAACTCATAAGTAAAAGAATGAATTCACTAACTTAGAATAAAAAAACGACAACATATATAGGAATTACACAAGCGACTGTAACAAAAGCAACAGGAACAGGCTACTTCTTCTACTACTACTACTACTGATGAGGCTAAAACCACCGACACCGATGCTTTAACTAATAGCTAGGGATCCCACTACGGCTTCTAGGACTTCGACCAGTGTCAACGAGGACTTACCTTACTGACCTCCGCTCCGGAGTCTTAGTCAGCTTTCCCAGCTACTAGGCTTGCTACCGTCACCTTCGTTCTCTCGCTATCGTTTATGATTCTGACTTACAAGTTTTAGCATATCATACCGCTCGTTGGCTTCGAACTGTCATTACTTTCTCTTTTTCTTGACTTTCAGCTTCGGCCTTACACTCCTAAAGTATTCTACCCGTTAGGCTGCGTTCTGAAACTAATTCCTTCTATGCCTAGCTTACGTCCTTCCTAGCAGACCTTCGATTCTAAAACTACCAACTAAAAGATTTAGCTCAGTACGGTAGAACTAGTAAATCCACTACTGCTAATAAGGAGCGAAACCGGGCATAGCTCTAAGACCATTTTATAGTAGAACAGATTTGCACTAAACAATAAAAGAATCGACCAAAGAAAAAAGGGATATGTATTAGCATCAGAAAATAGGAACCACATGGCCGCCCAATAGGAGTTATTAATCGTTTTTACCAGTGATGTTAGTTGGTGCAAGGTCGGTCGAGGTGATGGAGAGCTAAATCATAATGTTTCATGATGGCTCCCGGTGGAATTGTACTAATGATTGTCTAGGTCTATGGACCGAGGGAACCGAGTAGATGAACCCAGTGTCGGACTAATAATGGAGTAGGTGATATGACGGAAAAGCAGGATAGAAAGCAAGATCAATAAACTCACAAACCAGGGAACCCGGTAGAAGAATCAATGTAGAAATAGAGACAAGCAACGTATACTAAAGCAACTACTACTATAATAATCATAATAATAAAGTAATAAAGTCGGAATGCAATGAGATACTAAGTCCAAGAAGAGGATCAGTAGTTTGCATTTCACTTAGTAGTAAAAGAATGGCAGTTGAAAGGAACAACTCAGAACTCACCTTATCCCCGAAGTAGTAATTCCACCGAGTAGTACAAGAATACAAAGGTTGGACATATATTTCTTAGGGTTTATCCAGCGCATCAAGAGATAGAGTCAGAATATCGCTAACAAGGCCGGCTAACTAGATTTATATTGGTACTGGTCCCTACCCTATTGCTGCTTAAGTTAATTACGGGTATCAGGGAAAGGAATTCCACAGTATTATTATATATGGATTTATTCCTGTTGTCTTTGAGCGGCAGTGTGCTATGTTGCAATGGCATACTAAAACATAGGAGCGGCGGGCTAACCGAGTAGGCTTGGTTTACAACAAGTCGACTTGTTTTACTTAGTTTTCTTCTTTTATGAGTATGGATTGCATTCCGAGCCGAGAGGTGGTATTCTAATCTTTTAGTAAGTATTTGATTTCTTGGTATCAGTTGGAGGGTATCAGAGCACTAAGCTCAATCTATATTTCATTACCGGGATTAGACCTTTCCTACGCTAGTGCGAGTCTCGTGCTGCTGCCTCAAAGTCTTTACTTTTGGTTGGGCAATTGGCCTTATTTTAATAGTAGCTTCAAACTTACCTGCCCGGACTGAACTCTACTAATAATAGTAATAGTAGGTGTACTTAGCTATTAGACTCAAGCTACTGCTATTGGAATTCCACTACGACTAGCAATGCTGCTATGCTACTATGACACGACTACTATAATTACATAAGAAATCAAACCAAACTAGAAAGTAAGAATCAGCTACTACCTAATGGAATGGAACTTTGCGAATACAAGAATGCGGCTACCACCTATATGAAAAAACTAGCAGCTCAAAAGCAGGAATAAAACTAACACTGCCCAAACTTATACTCTAAGCTGGAAGCCAACTACGAATAACAGACTTACTACCTTTTGTCCTTTAGTCATAGATTCCCGGACCTAACTACTTACTTTCCAGCTTCAGTATTTGTAATAGTAGCTTCAATGCCTATACTTATTAACTCAATGCCAATGTCCACCTACTAGTATCCAGCCAGCTAATGTCTATCATTACATATACACCCATATATCCTATCCACAACTATTACCTTACTCCTTTTCTATTATCTTATATTAACGGGAGGATTCTATTCTGTATTATTTATATTCTTCTGTTTGCTTACACTACGTTATTCTATTATCTTAGTTATAGGAAGGGTAGCGGCTCTCATTGAATACCAGTTCCAGAAGAAGAATAATAACAAAGTACTGGCCGGTATTGGCAAGAAGAAAGCACAGGCGTAGCGAGGAATAAAAGCAGAAAGTACAGGCGTAGCGAGGAAGAAAAGCAGAAAGTACAGGCGGCAAGGTGGTGTACTTAACCTTCTTTTCTTGTGTTGTCGACGAGAGAAGATGAGGCCAAAAAGAATATGGATACGGGTTAGGATCATTTGCGGGACCAGTATCTCTGAGGCTAAAGCAGAAGCCAGGAGAAGAATAAGCTCGGGTTAAGTATCCTGTTGCAAGTCCAAGGTCCAAGAGAATAAGCAAGCTGGGATCAGGCGGGCGAAAGTCAGCAACAATAGGTTCTGAATCTCAAGTGGAGTTCATAAATGAGAGTTCTCGCAGAGCAGAGCAAAGATTAGAGCCAGATCCAGTAGTATATGAAAAGTCAAGATCACTGAGTCCAGATCCTTATGAAAGACAATCAGGACACCTCGCTTCAGTTTAGGAAATAGAGATTCTTAACTTCACCCTTATTACTAGTTAGGTCTACGATATCAGATGCGGGATAATCAGTAGCGGCGGATTGGAACACTACCTTATTAGATTTGAGACTCCGCTGGAGGAAATGTCACTCGATAACCTACTCCTTACTTGGTTGGGCACCTTACTGCTCCACCTTCTTTTTAGTTTAATTTAGGCTCGAACACCCCGGCTTTACTTTCAATGAGGTAATACAAAAGGCTGTAACTCCTACTGGAAAGGGCTGTAACGACTACTTCCAATACTGAAATGATACAACAAACTCAGCCTATATCATACTAAAAACAAATCTATACGTTTATTATAGGCGCAACACATCATAGGTTATACTAGAATACAATTGAATGATTATTTGTAACATCAAAACTACATCTTTCATTACGTAAAACACACCTATTCTATAAGCTATTGATTGAAACCTTATTCTCTGATTCCACTGGTTAGTTAAAGCTTGCCCTACTGCCCGCGAGAACACAGCTATCGCCCGCTATGGCAGCACTACTACGGGAATGAGAATACCGATACAGGGAATTGAATCCGGGCATACGAGAACGGAGCTACTACTGGAAAGAATGGAACAAAAGATAGGGAATTCGCCACTGTCCCCGATAAGACTGACATCAATGATAACCCCTCCTTTCTTTGATTATGACTATCCTGTCTGCCATGATTACGTAACTGTCTCTAAGACGGAGCTACTATACTGTAGGAAACCCACTATACTGTCTCTTCCGGGCTTACTCTCATTACCATACCACTTAATCGCATTCTTTCACTACCCCTAAGACTGGAATCAAGAGCCAAGCCAACAAGACAAGACCGTACTGCTATGAAAATAAAACACTTACTTATCATATTGATACTGAAAACACTGACTTATCGTATTAATACTATATAAATGGAATCCAACATCTAGTTCCGATGCGAAAGTTAGTTCTTTCCATCTGACGTTGCTGTCCAAGCCTTATTATTTTATTGACCCCAAAAAAAGACAAGCCTTATTGTACCTATCACATGCCGAGCTCGCTTCCAAGCCGACCTTTCCTTTATCATCCTGACTTTCCCTGTAGCTAAGTCTGACTCATCTAAAGTGGAACCGGGCATATAAAGGCAATCGGGTTAAGTTAATCAATTGGGCGAAATCTTACTACCTTGTGGGCTAACCTAGATCAATTGCTGGCCTACCTATCCTGTAGCTGAGTCCTGATCCCTCTACACAATAATAATCCAAATAGGAATAAAAGAATCCCATAAGGCAATGTCCGCTTGAGAGCTAGTGGATCAACTCAGCGGCAAACAGATACTATACTAAGAATATAAGGAATAGGTATGATTGCTCTGAACCAACCCGCCAAGCAACTAAAACTAAGTAAAGTAAGCTAATGCTACATTCTCATAAATCAAAACATCAAATCAAGTAAGAAAACAACTCCTAAATCACCAACACTACTTAGCCTTCCATCCGAACTAGACCTTTAAACTGACCTCGCTTCCTTAATGTTAGACCGGTCCCCTAAAAGCTATATTTAACCCTTTAGTCTTATAATGCCCCCTCGCATTCCATATTACCATACATACTATTGATTTACTATTGACTGACTTAATTAGAAATAGCATTCTAAATAGAAGTAAACAACTATAATCAAAGAATCAGAGACAGTAGGTAGTAGTGCTTTCTTGTATGCAGTGGTTGTATTCCTCGTTAAGAGCTATAGCCTGCCTTATTGTATCGTAGGTGTATTCTTTTATTAATAGATCGGATTAGCCCACTAGTAGTTCCGCCTTGCTGGCACTTGTTTGATTCCGCCTTCTGTGTCTAATTCCCCCATGCACCAACTCATTCCTAAGGCGACAAAGTAAGGCTTAAGGAGTAGATAGCAAGATTAATAGGGGGTCTGAGATTGATACAAAAAGTAAAGCAATAGGCTTGATAGCTAGGAGAGCTAGATTAAACTAAGTGCAGTGGAGTTGGAATCAATAGGTAGGGGATGCCCGGTACAACTGTAAGAGTGAAAACAAGGACAGCAAAGTAAAGACAAGGCGGTAGGGATATAAGGATTTGAGCGAGGGGACAAAGATGTAGTTAGTGGAGCCAAAGGTCCGGATCGGTAGCTAGAGAACCAAAGTCAATAGTATTATAGGCTGAAGAGCAAGGAAGTAGGGCTTGGAGCTGCTGGGCGAGTAAGCCTTACACAATTACCAAAGCAGAATAAAAGCAAAGAGAGGTGTTTTGAAAGCGGAGATCAAGTTTTCAATACAGGAGAAGTAGGCTAATGTATAAGAAAGGAAGACTCACTTATGTGCATAGGCCCGTTACTTACTTGCTAGATTCTTACTATTTTCGGATACTATATCTTGTTATCAGGGAGGCAAGATAGACTAGGATGGGAGCCTAGTGGAATAGATGGTTTTGGTGGCTGTTCCCACTGTCATAGGATCGATCCGTACGCCTAGTCTCATTCTAATAAGTTTTATCGCGGGGCCTTTCCAGTACTGGTTGAGGAATTCGAAAGGGAGTCAAAGAATGGGGTGAGCAAGTAAGGATAACTGACTAGGGATACCCGGGCTAAGGATACCCAGGCCAAGAATCTAACTCAATAGTATAAATGACTCTCAAGTGGGCAAGTAACAATTTAGCCGCGTGGGGAACAACGATACTGTTTATAAGAACGAGAGTTTCAATAAGGAATTGCACTAAGGGGTAACAGAAGCAAACACCAATAGAAAGGATTGAACTAAAAACCTGTAATTGAATGGTGCCTTCAAAACCCTATGCTCGATTGTTAGCCTTATAATCACCATAACCATATAAGTAGCAGAACCAACCTAAAAACTGGCAATTGCACCAGAGTGGGCCTACTATATTACTCCGGCTTTCTTTGATGCGAGGTACCCTAGAAAGAAGAGAGTTTACTCAGTGCCAATGAGACTCTACACTAGATTTTGACAGTGCCAATGATATTATTACTTTGGGCAGGGCTCAATTACTGTTAGCGAGAAATATGAATCAACCAGTGGGGGCGTCTCTGAACTCTCGGGCAGGGATACCGGACAAAGCATACTAATGATGATGCATACAATAATAAGTAATGGCAACAATGAGGCTTGAACTATATTTCATTTAGGAATGTTGCATAAGAGATTCTCAATGTGGCATGGAGGGCTTCAACTCAATACACCAGATCGGAATCGGGACTGAAAGAAAGCAGTCTCATACCAACTCCTCCTTGTAACGTGCAATAGTATTTGGTATTGTTTTGTTGGGGTTGAAAGAACCCGCTAGTAACTTCCTTCATAATTAAAGATAGGAGCGGTGGGCTAACGAGTAAGTCGGAGTTCCCCTTATTTATTGGGAGTAGTCGGCTTCTCATCAGTACTGGTATGATTAAGTGTACCCGAGGAGAGTCTTGTCGGTAGCAACCCAATTCCCTAGTTGTGAGCGTCCGCCCTGTTAGTCACAGTGAAATTACCTATGATTAGTTTGATTCCTACAAGCACTTGTTTCATCCTCCATTACGAGATTCAGTCTGGATGGGCGCCTCAGGCATATGAGCTACTAGTTTCATGTTAATGATTAATAACAAGTTGAAGCCCTTACCCGCAGTAGAGCAAGTCCAGTAGTTGATATATGATTTTAAAGGAAGGATAGGTAGACTAGTGGGGCAGGAATGTCAGGCCAACTTCTTCACTAAGTAATGTTATGGGCGAGCCTAGTCTCTCGGGAGGGAATCTAGAACTCCACTAATCAATTGAAGAGTGTGATAAATGCCAGTAAGCCCGATAGAAAGGAAAGAAAGAGTGCACCAGGGCAATCAATCCCTTTGTTGCTATGTTTTTCGGGTGGGGGAAGCACGAGGACAATTCTGATTTGACCCCTAGAGGTAGATGCTATTTCCTACACGCTATTCCTCAGTACCTTATTACCTTTAAATACAAAGTCAAACACTACCCAATGGTTCACTATCCGATGGATGTAACTAGAAACGGACCGCACCGAACTCCTATGCTTACTCACTATATATAGATCTAGCCTATGACTTTCCCCCTTGCATTCTGTATTGATGGTTATTCGGTTATTTATATAATATGGATTAGCGGTTTGTGAAGGAAAACACCAGTCCAAAAACATCAACATATTTTCCATTTCCCTTGAAGAGCTATGGTTCCGGCGTTAAGTCGACTTCTCTTCTCTCTTTCTTATTGAAATCAAAGCCTATCGTTCCTGTTTCTGATCTTGGCCTTTGTCTCGGTCTGCCTTTCATAGCTGCCTTTCTTACTATCTTGATTTGAATTATGTGACTCCTGCTTCGGATCTTTTGACCAATACCGATAAGGCTGAAACAAGTGCTTTTTCATAATGGAACTCCCGGCAAGCGGACTTTAGCTAGCAGCTGGGTTTAGATGGCTAATACTTTTAAGGCGGAAAGTAACTCTAACTGGAATGCTACTAGCACTGATGGGAGTACGAACACCGATAATAAGAATAAAGGAGCAGGGCAGGTCAGAATCAATAAAATAAAGGAGTAGCGGAGGTAACTCCAGTCCAGCAATAAGTAAAGTCAGCCCTATCTAAAGGAATGGCATACCCCACTAAAGAATTCCAACAGGCAATGTAAGAGTGAAGGAGCAGTTTTACATCTATAAGCTACATCTCGCATAGGCGTCTTATTAGATTTAAAGTCAATAGTATGGGAAAGTCAGAATAAATCCTAGATCCAAGGGTGGGCCGGGTAAGCATCTATTGTTAGGGCGATGTGCAAGTAAGGTGTTTTTCAGAATGAAGGTATAGATCGGTGGTTTTAGAATCGAATAAAGGAAGGGCGCTTCTTTTCTTATAGTAGTGGTTGCTTGGCCAATAGTATCCGCTTGGTGAGTCGGGGCTCATCAGTCAAAGAATCCAAGTGTTGAGAAACAGAACGAAACCACAGTGCCGAATGCCCCATAACAATGAGATCATTAATATAGAATAGGACTCAACAGTAGAAATCTGACTCCGGGGTCTCCTACTACTACTTACTTCACGGGATTGAACTATAAATACAAAACGAATAGAACTCTCTCTCTAGTAGGCAAGTATCAAATACGGAGCAGAGTTCAAGAAGGGAGGATATAATGATGTATCCTAAGGAAGGGGCCGGACTATTGGAGCCTAATATTTTGTAACCTGTAAGGGAATTCTGTGTATGGGCGGTTTTCTTCGTAGAGTTTCTTTAGGTCCCGAGTACTATTGCCCGCTAAACGATAAAGTCCATAATAAACTTCAGTGCCTATTGCTGTAGTAGATGGTGAAGGTGCAGGTTCGGCTAAGTGAAGAGCGGGAGAGGGGTGTTTCTCAGATCGAGCGGGAAAGGCGTGTTTCATTAATCATAGAATAGATCTTGGGATCACGGTGCTTCCATGCCCCTAGGGAGACTCAGACTAAACAAATCGGGTGCTTATCTCATAGTTAGAGTAAGCAAGTTGAACCACTTTCTCTTCTTACGTAGAGTTACCCGTAATCCGGCTCTAACTGGTTGGTGCTTGCCACTACGCGGCAGCTCTGTTAGTGCAAAAAAGCAAGTACGATATAAGAGTAACAAACCAACCACAGCATACTTATTACTTATCTATTACCACAGCATACTTATTACTTATCTATAACATAGTAAGACTTGAAAGTTACACATCTATCCTATTCCTCCTTAAGCAGATTCTTTCACTTTTGCATGCAAGAGTTAGACCCAAAGTCGAAAGTGACTCTACTGCTACGGTTCTTGTTGCAGTGAGATGAGGTTACTTATTGATTTGAGGTTACTTATTGATTTATGTGTAGCGCTCTCCTCTCTGAGGTTACTAATTGATATATGTGTCAAGCTCTCTGTAATATGATTGTAGTCAGTTTTGTTAGGTTACTGTGCTTATTTCATAGTTATAGGTGCACTCTATCTCTTTACTTTCTTTAGAGTTTTTCGGGATGCAGTAGGAGTGAGTTTTGGAAGGATTAGGATAGCTAGATTCAGTACAGTGGATAATGAGTGGTGGTCCTGCTCTCTTAAGTAGAGGTATATGGGAAGTAAAGAAAGTGACTAGCTCACTAACGCCGATACGATGCAAATACAAATTCTAATTACTCGCTCGTACTAACGCGCAACGATAGAAGACCCGCTAAACTAAAGTAAGCTAACGCGCCTGCATACTCACTGAACCGACAAACCAACCTGATTGGAATGCTCATATTGGCATTTATAACCTTGCTTAATGATGTTGCTTACTTTACGGACTTGTTTCATTGCTTAATACTAATAGTAGAAAAAGAAGGCTAATAGGAGTATCCTACTGATAAGAAATGACCTATTGCTTCTAAGAACAGAGCACAGCTGCTGGCAAACAGACTTGTCCTAGCGCTTTTCCCATAATCAAACTAGAAAAGGGGAAATCCACTACGACTAGCAAGAGTGTTCGTTCTCACTACTAGCAATAATTGATTCACTGCCACCAAGACTGCCGCTACTGGAACAAACCCATTGCTTCTACTACTTTAACTTGGAACAGGGGATTCACCTAATAAGTCTCGGGCTGACTTCAATGCAAATCAGGATTTAGCTACTAGCTATAAGACAACAACTCCAAAGTAAGAAATCAAACCCTGCTGCGGGGATATACAGATTTCACCCAATAAGTATAAGGATGAAAGACATACAAGGGAATATTGATACAATACTTAATGAAATTGTATTAGCATCTGCTCTCGTATAGTAAGCAAAAGAATAGAGTTCATTTGGCACCACTACTTATTTGCATTCTGTGGTTCACCTATTTGACTCTACCTCTCTTTGCTTTCATTCATTATTCGGTTAACTTAAGCTACTGCAGCTAGTAAAACTCAGCATGGTAATCTAGGCTGATATCCAGTATAGGCATACTAAGCATGGTAACCCAGGGACGCCTACGGTAATGAAAGCAAGCAATAGAGGCTTCAGTTCGAAAGATGGAATCGGCAATTTCATAGTCAATAAGTAACACACACCGCATAGATATTAGAAATCGAATAAGTAACTAGGGGAAGTAAGCCCTATTTCTTTGCGTAATTCTCTTAATACACAGTTGTGAGCCTCGTTAGTACTATTTTGTCATATGCCCTTGCTCCGAGCTAAGTACCAGTACTAGTTAAATAAATCCTTTCTAGTATTAGTTCGAACCCGTCAGGTAGTGCTCAATTTTAAGTGTAAGAGTTCAATTCTTCTAGGTAGTAGCGATATAGCCTTTCTTTGTCTGTCAATGTGTTAGAAGAGGTATGCCCGGTATCCTGCTTCAATGTCTTAGAGCTATGCCGGGATCTTTTCTCTCTATTTCGTATTCGTACCGAGCCTAGGATTTCATGTTAGCATAATAAGAGAGAGATCACTAGCGAACAGGAACGAACTCTAATGTAAGTGAGTCTATCAGCTTGAGCGAACGGGGAGGATCGAACAACAACGAACCACGGCAAGTCGAACAGCAACGCACAGGTATTTATTTATTATTTATTAACGAACATAGATGGTACCCAGGCATAGAACATAGATGGTCCACAGGCAACAAAGGTACTTCGACAACTTTGGTAGCACATGCATTGGTGAGCAACTGGTCTAGGTGTGGCGCACTCAACTCATTCATTGAAATAGTAAACTCCTAAGGTGAGCTGAGCTCAACTATGTTCTTTGGATCACTACAAGGGAAAGCGTAAACGACTCTGTTTTATAGCTCTCATTCTTATCTTAACTGGTAAACAGTGCTTTCCTTTACTTCCCGCAACACTAGCACCCGAGCCACTTGTTTACGATGAAGGCCCTACTGTAACTGGTAATTCTCCACTGCACCTTGCCTCCTTGGACGTAATAGACTTTTCCCCAAGAACGGTAACTTTCATCTCGAACTCTCCTTTCATAACCAATTGCTGTAGCTGATGATGATATGAAAACTGGCACTGTTGATTCAGTTACTGCCGCTTCTAGTTCTCGAACTCTCCTTTCATTTGCATTCTATTCGGCTTCCGCTTATGATCCGGTACTTGATTATTCCCCGACTGACTTCATTTCCGACCTAAACTTGAATTGCAGATCCCCTCATATGTTATTTATGATCTTGAAACATACTCTCTTCTCTACTTTCATAATTGCTTGCGAAAGATGATCCTGATCTTTTTATTCCTCTTGAGCTTGATTTGATGGTTTCATTGAATTGTTGAATCTATCTTATTATCTAATTCTAAAATGCTATACAAGGGCATGGCTTCACCCCTCTTTGCCAACCGTAATATAAGTTAGCAACCGTACAAGAACGAGTCAATTGAATAAGCACAGCTGGAAAGAGTCAGTCTTACTTGGCTACTCTAGAAACCTATTGTTAGGTCTAGTCCATATGGAACTAGTCTATTTCTTTTAGTAAACATAAATAAAATAGGTCCATAGGTTGGCTGTATTCCTCACCTGTAAACTCGCCCTTAAGCCATCTTTCTATTATCCATGTCCTTCCTTCTTACCTTGAATCGTATCCACTCTGGTCAAGCCCAAGACCCGAACTCGTAACAATCATAATTGTGCTAAAAACTAGTCGAATGGAACTAGGGCATATGGGACTGTCCCTCTTCGTCTTAAGTCTGCATCGCCCCTTTCTTTGACTGAAGGTAAGGTGTTCCTAAATGCGCAACTCCGATATGTTTGTATTGATAAAGTCAGTCTGTAGTTCGGAGCTATTCCTTTCTGTTTTATTTACCGTTGTATTGATGTAGTCTGCAAATCAGAATGGTTTACCGTTACTAAAGACTAGGTTGGCTATGAGCAAGTCCTGTTTTCGATAACTTGAAGTCGAGTTTCAAAGAATGAAAAGAAGTACAAAAATGACTACTGGTACTAGATGATATACATCAATTCCTTCTGTAGCGCTAAGTCAATCAGTATCTGGGTGCAGGTCTTCAAGTGTAGTTCGAGTGGAATTGTAAGGATCGAGTGGTTCTGGTCCAGTTGCACTACTTATAATATTTTGGATTCAGCTCTTAAAGAAGCAGTTCGATAATCAGCAGTAGAGAGTTAGTCGAGAAGGATCTACAGAAAGATCTGAAGCAACAGAAGCTAGATCTGGAGCTGTGCAATGCAAAATGGTGTTTCTGCTCGAAAGCAAGTAGAAAGGATGGTTTACAATGAAGGATTTATTTGTTGCGTTGCTTGACATAGTAGTAGCAAAATGAAAGATGAAATCAATTATTAGTTTTCCTCGGTGCTTGGCGCAAGAGAGGAAAGGAATAGGTTTAGTTGTCAGCTGCCCGCTCACTAACAAGCGATCACTCACTCACAAAACAAGTGCGTCTGCAACGGCTGGCTAAGGCGGACGTCACTCGCTAACTAAGAACTCGCGTAAGCGCTTTAACTTAATATTCTATATGGAATTGGGCTCATTTCTCGCCTACAAACCTATGCCCCGTGCTTGGAAACTTCCATGAGCGTTAGCCCATTGAATGTGAGTGCACCACTAATAGAATCCAGTAACTAAACACTTATGACTCTGCTACTGTAACTGCTCTACCAAAGTGCAGAAAGGGATTAAGTGTCATGTCATTGTATATGGAGGTAAATAACAAAGCACAGCAACAACTTCAAGGTGATCTTATCATAGCCATAGGGGCGAGTAACAAAACCCAGCAACAACTAATTTCAAGTAAGAAAAGCATCAAAGTAAGTGCATAGAAACACGTTGTAACGACGAGGTTTATAGACGCGGTGGGTTTACTTCGGGTGCTTTTTTAGGTTCGGTTAGAGAGGTGATTGTGTTGGCGACGTTGATTTAGTAATGAGGTAATATTACTCCCTTATATACGATCTCGGTTAAGCGCTAAAGGAAATGGTCTGATTGTTCCGTTCCGCCTACTAGTCTACAGGAGAATACACTAGATCTGATGAAGCAGCAAACGATTCTGCAAGGATAGGTCGGTCGGGCAAGTCGTTCAACGTTACACGAGTCAGGAGTTTAGTTATAAGATGGAAAATCTTGTATGCTTGACAGCGCTGCGCAAGACTCCGTCAAGTGCGCCAGTGAGCAGCTCAATTCCTCATATTGTACCTAATATTATACGGTTAGAGATCAAAAAGCACTTACTTTTAGACGTTTTCCAACTATATAAGTTTGGGCAACAAGTCCAGTTTCTTTTGGTGCTAGTGTTGCCGGTGAAGAAAGTTTAGGTATAGTGACGCTTCAATTCAACCAAGCAAGAGTCAAAAGCAATACAGGAAAGAATAAGTGTTGAGCTGAGCAAAGGTGAGCAAAGGTAAGGAAAGGTTTGATGGCAGACTTTCTTTGATGCGCGATGTACTTCAATAGAGTATAATAATCTAACTTGATGCGCGATGTACTTCAATAGAGTATAATAATCTAACAGCTCGACTTTCATCCGTGTTGTCAACGAGAGAATGAATCAGTATCAAGGCGCAGCATATGCATAAGCTGAAACAAGATTGAGTCTAAAGTCAACAGCAAGCGAAAGCAAGTCAACTGCAAGCGGTTTTTCACTTACAGTGGAGTCTCTTTGCTTTGGGTACGAAGTTTAGGTGTAGCCCAGCCAGCCAGTTTTAATCGGAGTAGAGATCAGAGCTCTTTAACAATGCCCAAGTAATAGAGCGGTATCTTATGGTTGTAGTGAGTCGGCCTATGATGATTGTTTTGTCTTGTCCTGCTGTAGCAAGGAGGAATTGAATTCAATACGTGTCGAGTGTCGGGGAAGAATATCTTTACTGGCTTTAATGCGAGGTGTGGTCCAACAGAAGAATCCATTTGTGTTTTATCGTATAAGGCCGCTGCAGTGAGTGAGGGTTATGCTAGGAACATGCCCTTTATCCTTATACACATATTATGTATAGTTGTGGGATGTGCTCCTTCCACTCAGTACTCCCTCTCCCCAACCTAGCACCCCTTCCAATAGATAAAGAGTAGAAGAGTAGACCAGAGAATGTTCCAATTGAATCCCAAGTTTCCGGATAAGGTACTGGCTTTGAAGCGCTAAGTTAAGAAGTTGTATACGGGTCCGAGTAGAGGAAAGCCTACAGGGTTCCCTTTCTTTGGCAGATCCTTATTCCTTTTCTATGTTTTTCATCCACTTTCTGCTAAGCAAATACAAGTTTTACTATACGGCAATTGAATAAGTAATTTCAGAATTCAAAACAGTAGTGCCGGGCAACTACGTACCTCGGCAATTCTTTCATAGGTCCTCTGTCTGCTTGGCCCTACTCGGCAAGGCACTAATTCTTAAATAAAGTAACATCACATAGTCCTACTAAAGAGGAGCGGAATCTATCAGCCCTAGAGCGCGATCATGAACTAAGTCCTCGGGGGCAATCTTTCATTCATAGTGGATCCATTGCAAATGCAACGATGGTCCACAGGCATAGAACATAGATGGTACCCGGCCCGGGCATATAAGCTCGGATTATACAGATGTTGGATCCGTGAATTCAATTCCTTATTTCTATATTGATTATCATACCAGTAAGGGAATCCTAGGTACGAGAAATAGAGAGAAAGAAAGGATCCAAATCCGTAGTTACAGCCGGAGTTCCTAGTGAAAGGATTGTAGACATTGGTAGCAGCCCTTTCGGTGGTAGTTGAATCTCCTGTTTTTAGTTCTCATGTTACAATAGTTGTGTGGGCACTCACAGGTTGAACCCAAGCAAAGACAGGCTCGTAGGCATGAATACAACAACAAAAGCGATGAGTAGAAAGCCTGTTTCCCTGTAGTAAATCTCAAGTATGAAATTCAGAATGCAGCAGTTCTCCACGAGTACGAAATACCACTCGGCTCGGGGCTTGCTTGATTAAACTATAGCAATGGACACCCAACCTCTCTCGCAGGGAATCAAACGAATAAGTAAGAGAATTGAGTACATGAGTTTCATAATGGAACTAAGCAAAGCAGTACGGGAACTCAACAAGTAGTAAAGGAACGAAGCAAAGGAAAAGGAATCTCAGCTTGATGGACCTGAGTGGAAGGATTAAGCTAAGGAGCGAGGTGATAAGAGAAAAGTCTTTAAGGAGATACGGCTTGGTCACTTGCTGGAGATAGTAAGGCGGGCGCGCTGCTGTGCTGGTTTGGTTCATTCCATTTATTAGCCGTTATAGCCTATAGTGCTGTGTTCGATTACCTGGTTCGGGGTGTTATGAGAAGCAAGCACTAGCTGCACAGTCTTTGGTTATACTTTTATTATTAGGCCAGTGTTTTCATTCTCTGTTCCAAAGTGCAAGTCCTGTTATCGGTGGGGTGGTATCAGTCGTTAGGTGTACTGTTGCATTCCTGGGAGGTTTAGCAGGTTATGATAGTTAGTCAGCAACTCGAGTCTTGTCGGCGCTGGGTTGATTCTGTATTGTAGCAGTTGTCATTCCCTAATTCTGTTTTCTATATTAGTAGACTGAGTTCTCTTCTTTGTATTAGTGGTTTGATCTAAGGCAGTATTAGCCGTATCATATTCTCACTCAATATAAGTAAACAAACTGAGTCAAAGAAAAGAGGAAGATACAGGAAAGGAAGCCTATAGTAAAGTAAGGTCAGCGAACTGTAGAGCTGGGGCTGATAAGTAGGGCTTGGAAGATCCCTCAATAAGTAAGGCGTGGACCAAACTTAAAAAAAATACTACCAACAGACTGACGAAGCTACCTTTTTTATCGGGAAAACGTGAAAATACAATCTATCTTGACCCAGCTATGAAAGAAAATGCCAGTGCTATCAAAAAACCCGGGAAAACATAAATTATAAATTCACAATAGGTTCGCTATGAAGGAAAACTGGGTTGCTATTAAAAATCCCGGGGGCAAGTAACTAGACAAGTAACTACTAGACAAGACGACAAGCTACTACTAATGTAGCGCGTCAGTGAAGTCATCTACTATTAGTGTCGCGGCTGTTGAGCGTCCTCCGCGCAACAGTAATCGTTGCTTGGTGTGTAGCGTCAGTGAGTTCTCGTTACGCGGCAGAAGTTTCATAACTTTTCTGTCTGTTTCGGGTTCGCTATGAAGGAAAATCTGGTTGCTGCCTTTTTTGCCGGGTTTCCATACTTTTCTTTGACTCTTCCTAGTAACTCTTTCAGCTTAGCGTAACTCTCTGGTGCCGGTGCCAGTGGTGCAATTCCGCGTCCTCAGAAAAAGTATTGCTCGGGGCACGATTCAATTCCTAGTTTCCGGATGCAACATTCATTTGCTTATGCCGATTCCGAGGGAGAGTATGCCTATTATGTGTCCCAGAGGGGTGAAGCCCTATACTCAATAGCGAAATTCTGATAGGCCCCTAGTTTATGCTGCCTTGGGTACATCCCTGTCCTCCTGCTGAAGTCCTGTTTGCCCGGAGTTCGTTCGAGTACTTATTTTGGGGATTTCTTATGCCCCCGTTGCATCCTTTTATTAGTAGTTCTAGTATGTTAGCACGACATTCCATTCCTTTTAGTTAACAGCGAGGTTACTTCAAATAGCATGGTTTCTAATATTGTTTGTTACCCTACATTACATTCTATATTAGGGGATTCCATGAAACAAGCTTGCTCGTTCCGCACACGTGCGTTAGTTAGTGAGAGTTCTTTGAATAGAATGGAGTTCACCCTAAACACTATACACACTATAACTATAGGACAGAGGCATATGCACCTAAATACCAGTTTCTAGTCTTTTAGACGCCTGGCTCCGGGTAGATCGAAAGCAAGGATAGAAAGTGTAGTAGCCACCCTAAATTCTCAAAGTGGTTGTGTGTTAATTAGTTTTGGAAGCAATGCTTTGTGAAGTTACTTAAGTATACCCGCATGGTAAGGTAGATGATTTGAAACAAGCAAACAAATAGAGAGTCTAATATCATACATATGCCAGGTAGCAAGTGGGAAGGAGGACACCTTTACTGCTTGTTGACAGACAGGCCCCAAACCCAACTAGAATAAGTGTATCAGCGGCTAAAGGGAGTTCCGGCGCGGCACAAGAGAACGATAAAATGGTTGAATCAGCAGTTTCGGTTAAAAAAGATAAGAATGAAAAGTTAGTTCCCCGAAAAAGGACTTGACTGGTAAAACAAACAGTAAAAGAATTCACCTTAGCCGACGAATAAAAGAAAGGACTTATTGCGTGTCACTTCTAAACTCTGGTATCGTATACATCCGGGGTGATATTCCTCTACCTTAGATACTCCTGTTCAAGAACCAAGTGTTTGTTTTCAACTTACGGGAATTTGCATGTTGAGGAAACAAGTGAACTAGAAACAAGGGGTATTAAGGCTCTCAGAAAAGAATGCGCCCCTATAAAGACCTGAAAACAGTACCTTCAAGAGCTGTGGTGCACCATCTGCAACTCCAGAAATTATGGATAGAGTATTTCGGGGCACTAACGCTATTTGTGTTCAGGCGGGGTGGCCGAAAGGAAATAACTCGCGCAAGCTTAACTCCAACCTGCTACTATCCATTTTAGAATTCGCAAGCCAAGTTATAGGGCTGGGCCGCATCAGAAGCACATAAGAATAGGAAGTGCAATAAGGCAACAAGTTGAGTTACTCCATTTCTAAAATGAGTTTAAGTTGCCATATGTAGTAGAATGCTTAATTCTGTGCTACAAGCCATGTCATGATAGCTCTTTTCTTTGCAACAAGCCCTTTTGCAAGAACATGCAGCAATAGGAGTGACGTTACCAACGAGAGGTTGTGTCTAAATTAGTTCATCGAGCTAGCAAACAAAAGCTTAAATAAGAGTAACCACACCGATATTAGTTATTAAGGAAGCCTATTGTTTACTTTAATTTCTACTATGTGACTTAAGCGTTAACTTACTCTTGTGGGTGTCGGGGTGCCGATACTTTCGTTCTTTAAGTGTTAGGTTTGTTTTCAAGCAATATTCTAAGGTTAGCAGTGTTGTGTTGTTTATTCAATATTCTATACTATTCTACGAACTTCCATTATTAAAGCTTTGGAACAAACACCCCAAGATACTCTACTTGAGTGCGCTTGAGAAGGCAAGGCCATAATCTCGGTTCAAGGCAATAAGTTCATTCTGGGTCGCCGTGGTATCCTTTCGAAATCAATATAATCATCCCTTTCTTTCGCCTTTTTCTTTTCGCTCTTTGCTAAAAAGAAAATAATCTCCATCCAGTAGGAAGGGAAGGGGCATAGAAATGTTGGCTTGGCTCTGCGATCGACATGTGGACTGATAGACCAGAGACCCATTTATTGTTTGACTACGCTTGAAAGAGCACAAGGGCGGACCCCAACCTCTGGATTTCGGTCATGTGCCCTGGTACCAAAAAGTATATGTTACCTTGATCTTGGTAGGAAGAGGTAAAATAGCACCCGAGTAACGTAAAAGTCACTTGGACCACAACGCCCTGAAGAAGGGTAGAACATTACTTGCTAATGACACTGTCACTCACTCCGTATTTGCTGACGCCGAAAGTGTGTACTAACTCGTATTAACTCTGACTGTGTAGCTACCGCTGAAAACAACATCACTTATCATAATGCTAAAACACATAATTGGTCGTTAGTAGTTGCTTTTCTTATTCTGTCCTTCAAAGCAAACAAGCCTGTACTATCTTATGCTACCTGACTTGAAGTAAAGATTACCCGATTGCTGCTGACCCGAGCGACTCTGACTTTCAACAACACCGATGCATGCAGTAGAAATTAGCATCTGGTTTCCTTTCCTCTTACAACAAACACTAATGCCGTATGTATGTCTTAGGACTTAACAAGCACCTGAGAAAGATAAGACTCCAAGGATCTGGTCGACATTCACTTTGCCCTAACTTTAACCAACGCCGCTCTATTATCCGGCTTGGCTTACTCACCTGATCTCGTCGACTTCACTCGCACTGTGTCTTCTGCTTCCATTTCTTCTTACTATCTAGCTTTAGCCTCTGATTTAGAGTTGTTGGCTTTCCTCTAAGACATTGAAATATCAAATACAGCCACGGAACTATATAAGAAAAGAGCTATTGAAAGCGGGCCCCTATCCTTTATTCTTATTTGTAATATGCTAATAGCAGTCCACTGTCGGAATCAAACAACTGGGTATCTCAGGCAGGAAAGAGAGAAGAGAACTGATGCTTATGAGAATGGGATCGTTGCTAACAAGAAGCCAGCACTACCCTATAGAATTGAATCAGTGCTAACAACAATGAAACGAGCCACTAGTTCTCTCGGGCAGGAAAGGAAGGCTCGGATGGAGTAGTAGCAGCCTCGCCCGTACCATTACAATTCCCCCTCTCCTATCTTGTAGTGGTAGTTGCTTGGCCGCCCTTGCTTTCTACCTAACCTAGGAGAATACAATGCCTCAATACATTTCATTTGTTACCGTCTCGGGTATCATTCTCTGTAGGGGTTCCTTCCATTGAGAAGAAAGAATAGAAGCAAGGATACACTAGTTCGCTAATATACCTACCTAACTAGCTACCAGTGATCAAACCCACTCACAAACTCAGGTTGTAACCAGTGTTTTCCAGATTTGAATCAATAAGCGGGAATCCAACTCATAGGTCAAAGAAGGAACTAGTGCCACCAGAAACTACTGCTTCTGAGAATGAAACGAACACAAGTACGGTCCGAATGAGTTGTTTGGCTAAGAATATGAGTGTGTTTTGGTTTGGCTAATCATGAGTTTTTCAACTAATAACGATGGATTTTTGGACTAGTGAATAACTCAACTCTCAAGTAAGTTCAAGATAGAAGTAAGGGCTTTTGGAATTGCACTAATAAGTATGAGATTGGGTAATAAGTGGGCAAGTAGACAAGTTCTAATTTGACTATAGTGTAGTGAGTATCGGGATGGAACTTAAGAGAAACCACTAATCAATCACTATACGAAAACATATTATCAATAGAAACCATATTGTCACAAAAGAAATGAGTATTCTATTATCTTATATTAATACAATCAATACCCTTCTTGCTTGTGAACCCGAACCTTGCTTTGTTAACTAAACTATTAGGATCGATTGCTAGCCTACCCTCTAAGCCTGCCTCCATTTTATCTGATTTTGACGAACCCATGATATATAATAGTAGTTAGTTTTCCCTTGCTTTGCTTACTATTTGCTTGCCTTGCTTTTATTCTTAACTACCCTCCTTCCTTATTGACTTTCTGAGACCACTTCAAACCAAGTAAGAGCGCAAGCCGACCGACCATACCATCTTTGTTTGTTGCGGCATCTTTGTTGCGGAGGTACCTACGTGTGAAAAAAGAACCCAATCATACATACCATACTACTAAAGAAAGCCTTCACAAGACGCCTATGCCGGATGCTCCTTTCTTTTCTTTCTTACTAGTAGTCAGTCTTGCCTATGAAATACAATAGTAAAACAAGGTTCCTTTAGACCGTGAAACAACTTGAATCTTATGGGCATATCTCTGTATAGAAAGCGCGGTACTTTACCCTGTTTTGTGTGGAACATCTTCTCAATCGGGCGATCCCATGCATAGAGGCGAGGGACCCTGCCAGATCTTCTACTCGTGCGGTCAGCTTATGACACACATACTTTATGGAGTTTAGGACGAATTCATGGTCATTCCTACCATTTGTTCTCATCATATCATGCCATTTTTACCACCTTGCGAGGATAATCTCTATGGATAGCCCGGAGAGGCGCTTGGGAAGTTCTTTGTCGTTGTGTCGACCAGATGGATAGGAAAATAGCTTTCACACAAGTAGTTCGTGTGGAACATATCTCTATAACTTACTTGGCAAGTCCTTTGTCCCCTTCCCCCCTAGTTTTATTGGTCTTTCAGTGCAGGTGGATGAACAGGTTTCACAATGAATTAAGTTAAGATACGCAGAGAGGAGCGCATAAGGAAGCATGGACAAAAGACCAGTCAGGCACAGCATTAAGCGATTGAAGTTGGTTTCGTACCTACTAATCCATTACTAATCCATGTGATACTTAGTCCGGTCTTCCTAACAGTAGATTATCCATCCACATTTAGATCTAGGAATCAGGCGTGTCTGGTGAATTTGATTGGTCCGGGCTGAAATGACTTAGATACAACTTCACTCATCTGGAGAGCTAGGAGTTTTCTTTCACAGCTTCGAGCAATCTGAACCTCAGAGGAATTATTACCTGAAGCCGAGGCCAACATATAAAGTTTTTTCCTCAATAATATCTCGTACGTAGGCGAAAGGGACGGCATCCGAATGAAAGGGACGGCATCTGAATGAAAGGGAAGGCATCCGAAAGCAGTGGAGAGGCGAACTACCCATCATTTGGATTCGATCTATCAGTGACAAGAGAAGGCGGAATTACACCCTCATAATTTGACTACGCAGTTCTGTTCCCGTGCCAGGCGGTAGATATCATCATGGGTTCTCTGCCATGGAGAGTAGGCAGGATTCATAGAGAAATGTTACCCACGTATACACATATTAGTGAGAGGTGACACTTATGCTTTTAGTGAGAGGTCCAACTTCCTCTTCTTTTTCCGTTAGGCGGGGCAGCTATCAATTCACCATTCGCGGGCAGCTTTCGAGAAGGAATAAGCGGTCAGTGCTTTTCCTCTTACAGAATCTGAAATAGACTGTTTGTTTTCTTTGCTTCTTACCTAATAACCCGGCGTAGATAGATTGACCAGTTGAATAGGTAAGCGATTACTTGCTTGTTTATGTGCTGCGCTGTGGTTTTGACCTGGTTGGCATAGAACTAACTCTAAGATGTTCTTTCCTCTAGAGAGGTGTCGTATGATGGTTGTGGTACATAACGTCCTTACCAGATGCTATGTACAGAGGTGCCTATATTCTATGCGAGTCTTTCCTCCGCTGTTAGTCGCTTAGCCAGCTGCTGCCCTTGTTTACTGGGATGGATTCTTTTGGCTGACTAAATTGGAAAGGTAGCTTATAATGGGAAAGGTAGCTTATATAGATTATATGGATTTTATAGAGAGAGTTACCCGGTTACCCAATCTAAAGAAATGTTACTCCTAATCACATTCCACGGTACTGAACTAAAAGAAAAGAGAGTAGGCACCCCCCCTCTGACCCCGTAAATACCAACCAACAGAATCCTCCTTTATTCCAAACAGAAATGAGGGGCCGCCCTGCGGTAACGAATATCTTGCCTAAAATATCTTGTCTATAAGTCGGGATAGGATAGGACTTAGCTCTCTTAGGTCGAACTCCGGTTATCGCGTATTGAACCTCCTGCTGAAACCTTTGCCTCTATCTCTACTTCTGGGTCTTTATCTCGAACTCAAACTGATGCCCATCCATCTATTATTCTATCTACTATTCTATATATATTATTCTAGATGCTGAGACGCGGGGACATGATACTTA